>JASVEL010007424.1:0-430284 GCA_032618575.1 Nicotiana noctiflora
GGAAGGCCAATGTGGTGGCCGATGCTTTGAGCCGGAAGGCGGTCGGTATGGGGAGCTTGGCATATATTCCGGCTGAGGAGAGGCCATTTGCTCATGATGTTCAGGTGCTAGCCAATCGGCTAGTGAGGTTAGATATTTCGGAGCCCGGTCGGGTATTGGCTTGTGTTGTATCTCGGTCATCTCTATATGATCGTATTCGTGAGCGCTCAGTATGATGATCCACATTTGGCTGTCCTTAAGGACAAATTTCAGCATGATGATGCTAGAGATGTCACCATTGATAGTGACGGCGTATTGAGGATGCAGGGCCGGATATGTGTGCCCAATGTTGATGGCCTTCGTGAGTTGATTCGGAGGAGGCCCATAGCTCGCGGTATTCTATCCATCCAGGAGCCGCGAAGATGTATCAAGATTTGAAACAACACTATTGGTGGAGAAAGATGAAAATGGACATTGTCGGACATGTAGCACGGTGCCTCAACTGTCAGCAGGTTAAGTACGAGCATCAGAGGCCCGGTGGTGTATTTCAGCGCATTGTTATTCCTGAGTGGAAATGGGAGAGGATCACTATGGACTTTGTTACTGGACTCCCTCGGACGGCGAGGAAGTTTGATTCTGGATGGGTGATTGTGGATAGACTGACCAAGTCAGCTCACTTCATTCCAGTTAGTACTACCTACTCATCGGAGCGGTTGGCGGCGATCTTTATTCGAGAGATTGTTTGGTTGCATGGAGTTCCAGTGTCTATCATATCCGACAGGGGTACTCAGTTCACTTCTCAGTTTTGGAGAGCATTTCAGCGAGAGATGGGTACGCGGGTTGAGTTGAGTACAGCATTTCACCCCCAGACAGATGGTCAGTCTGAGCGTACTATTCAGATTTTGGAGGATATGTTGTGAGCGTGTGTGATTGACTTTGGTGGTTCGTGGGATGAGTTCCTACCATTTGCTGAGTTTGCCTACAACAACAGTTATCAGTCGAGTATTCAGATGGCCCCGTATGAGGCATTGTATGGCAGGCGGTGTAGATCCCCGTGGGATGGTTTGAGCCTGGTGAGGTTAGATTGATAGGGACTGAGTTAGTCCAGGATGCTCTGGATAGAGCAAAGTTGATCCAGGAGAGGCTTCGTACGGCACAGTCTCGTCAGAAGAGTTATGCGGACCGTAGGGTTCGAGAGTTGTCTTTCATGGTTGGTGACAGAGTATTGTTGAAGGTTTCACCTATGAAGGGTGTCATGAGGTTTGGGAAGAAAGGAAAGTTGAGTCCTAGGTACATTGGTCCTTTTGAGATACTCGGGAGGGTTGGAGAGGTGGCATATGAGTTAGCCTTGCCGCCCAGCTTATCCAGCATCCATCCAATATTCCATGTGTCTATGCTCCGGAAGTACATTGGAGATCCGTCTCATGTATTAGATTTCAGTACCATTTAGCTTGATGGTGATCTATCCTATGATGTGGAGCCTATTGCCATTTTGGGACGTCAGGTGAGAAAATTAAGGTCTAAGGAGATTGCATCAGTTAAGGTTCAGTGGAGAGGTCGACCCGTGAAGGAGGCCACTTGGGAGATCGAGCGGGAGATGTGGAGCAGATATCCTCACTTGTTTGAGTCTTCAGGTATGTTTCTTGACCCGCTCGAGGACGAGCGTTTTCTTAAGAGGGGAGAATGTGACGACCCGGCCCGTCGTCACGGGAATTACCACCCCGTTATGTTGTAATTTCATGTTTTATGCTTTTATATTAGTGTTAAAGTCTATCGGGTGAGTTAGGAGTGATTTGGATTGGAAATGAGGCATATAGCCTTTGTGAAGGAAACTTGAATAAGGAAAGTCAACCCGAAGTTGACTATTTGGTTAGAGGGCTCGGAATCGGATTCTGATGATTCAGTTAGTTCCGGGAGGTGATTTGTGACTTAGGGGAGCGATCAGAATTCAATTTGGAGGCCCGGTGTAGAATTAAGCTTGAATTGGCTAAGGTTGAATTTTGGCGGAATCCGAACGGTAGGTGAGATTTTGATCCGGGGTCGGAATGGAATTCCGACAGTTGCAGTAGCTCCGTTAGGTGATTTTGGATGTGCCTGCAAAATTTCAGGTCATTCGGACATCGTTTGGTCGGGTTTTTGATGGAATGTGCAATTCGGAAGTTTTGAAGGAATTTAGGCTTGAATCCGTGTGTAATTGGTGATTTTAATGTTTAGGATGGTGTTTTTATGATTGGGGTTTTCGTTGGGGTCCGGGGGGCCTCGGGATGTTTTCGGATGGCTAAACGAGAGAAAATGTGGAAAATTGCAGGTTTTGACTCTGGTTCTGTTGTTTTCGCTCCTGCGGAAATGGGGACGCAGGAGCGAGTCCGCAGGAGCGGACGAGGGGGGCGCAGGAGCGCTTGGCATCGCAGAAGCGGAACCTTTTCCGCTGAAGCGGCGTCGCTGGTGCGAGTGGGTGACCGCAGAAGCGGACTTGATGATGTAAGGGGAAAGTCCGCAGAAGCGGATTCTTGACCGCATAGGCGAGTCCGCAGGAGCGGACTCTGGAGCGCATAGGCGGAAAGGACCGCAGGGGCGGAAGAAATTCCGCAGAAGTGGACGCGCAGGGGCGGCTCATGGATCGCAGGAGCGGAATTGGCCAAATAGGCCTGGGTTCGCAGAAGCGACCAATTGGTCGCAGAAGCGGTTCCGCAGGGGCGGAAAATGGTCCGCAGAAGCGAAAATCGCAGTGAATTAATTGTATCAGCAGTTAGAAAATTTCAGAAACATTTCACACATTTGGGTCTCGGCTTTAGAGGCGATTTGGGCGATTTTGAAGAGAAACTCAAGGGAAATCATCAGGTAATCAACTATGGACTTAAACTATGATTAGTATTGGTAATATTATGCCATTATATCATGAAAATGGAGGAATTTGGGGTAATTTATGGAGGATTTAGCCCTAGGCTTGAACTTTAGAAAATCAAGGTTTTGAATGGGCAAATGGAGTCCGAATTTGGTAAAATTGATATGCTTAGACTCGTATTGAGATGAGGGTTCCGAATATGTGACTTTTGTAATTTTTCGACAAGCGTACCGAAAGTCGGTTTTTGACAACTTTGGGAATTTTGATGTAAATTGAGTTGTATTGATTGGGTGTCGTCCCATTGGCCTAATTTGTTGTATTTCTACTGTATTTGATCAGATTCTACGCGTGCGGAGCTTGGTTCTCGTGACAAGGGCATTGCGCGAGTAGTCGTCGCGCCGTATTGAGGTGAGTAATAGATGTGGGTGATGACCGGCGGGTTCGAAACCCCGGTATACCACTTTGTGACGCTGTATAGCGGCGAGACACGTACTCTCTTGTGAGTGCGGGGTCGATTGTGATTGGGGACTATAGATTAGTCCGACTTGTTGATACTGTATTATGCTATTAGGCTATTCTTGAGCCGTCGAACCTCCTTCTCGGATGGTTGCATATTATATATTGTGATAATGGCCACTCTTGAGCCGAGGAACCCCCTTCTTGGGCGGTTGAGTATAATTGTGGGCCGTGAGCCAGTTATTGGATCCCGCGACGATCGTTATCATTGTTTTATCATATTGACATGCTAGTTACTACCAGTCCGTAGCTATTTCTGTTATCATGCTATTTCCAATCTCTGGAACTTGGTATTACTGTTTTTCCAACTGAAAAATGATAAAAAGGTTTTCAAAACTACTTTTGAGCCTGCGAGGCTGTATTTGCATATTAGCCGACTGGTAGTGGATCGGGCTGCGCGCCGCAGCAGTATATATGTTGGATCGGACTGCACGCCGCAGTGATATTGTGCTTGGGCTGTAGGAGCCCTCCGGAGTCTGAACCCCCACAGTGAGCACGGGTACCCAAATTGGATCGGGCTACGCGCCGTAGCGGTCATATCATGCATTGCATTGCATTTTAGCTACATCTGCTAGCTGTTATACTGTTTTGCTGGTACTTGTTGGTACAGGTACAGTCGATATTGATTCTGTGACAGGGTATTTGATTACAGCTTTACATAGTGCTTTATTGCGGATTTCTTATCCGCGCTGTCTTACCCCTGTTTATTACCACTGAGTCTGGCAGTACTCATTTTACTCCCTGCACCTTGTGTGCAGATCCAGGTACCTCTCAGCAGTGATCCAGTAGCTGTGCGAGGCGACATTTGTGGATATTCGAGGTAGGTGCAGAGTCCGCAGGACCCGATATTCCTTCTTACTGTCTCTTGATTTTGAATTGACTTTTCTTTCCGCACTTGGTATCTTGTAAACCTTTATACGCTCATGTTCAGTAGAGGCTCATGACTCTTGACCCTTTGGTCTATGGGAGTTGATGTAGTATGGGACTTGGTTCCCCGTTTTCATTATATGTATCGCTGTTGCTTCGTGAATTAATATGCTTAAATGGGCTAAAAAGAGCTTCTAGCTCCGTTGTTGATATTGATTGGTCAGGTTGGCTTACCAATGTGCTGGGCGCCATCACGACCAGGTTTGAGGTCGTGACAATCTGCCATTTCATCTGGTAGATATGTTATCATTATTTTATGTATTGCTATTATTCTTATGGTATTCCTTCTAATCTTCTTACTTTACTATCATATTCATCATGTAATAATAAGATATAAAAAACAATTTTTCTGGTCACTACCATGGCCCTTTGCTCTAATCATTTACCCTAGCAATGTCCTCAACTGCGGTACTCCCCTAAACGGCATCTCCTCGCCTCACCGGTTTCCCATTAGGAGTGACTTAGCCTAGGTTACTACTTACAGCATACTTCCATGGCAAACTTGCTCAAATTATTTTTTATAGCATTATTATAACATGATGAAAACTATAGTATTATAAGATGATTATCAGGAATATAAGAATTTAGCTACGCATAATCATAAATGATTTTACCTGACTTTGTATCTCCTTTGAGTTCGACATAATTTGTTGAATCTTATAGCTTATTTGAGAGAGTATTTTTGAAAGAGAGAATTTGTCACGACCCCAAAACTCGGTCGTGATGGCACCCAACATATTGCTAGGCTAGCCCGACCAACCATTCATAACACAGAGCTATCAACTCTCACTTTACCCTTTGTAGGAATAAACAACAATAATATAATGAAATGACGTCTAGCACATCGGGGATAGATATCCCAAAACCAGTATAAACCTCCCACCGAATCAGGAGTCATAAGTCTTGAGCCTCTACCAGAATTTATAAACTGTGATAGTGTATACAACTGTGCACAAGTGTGGCATAGACAGAACAAAATAAGGATAAACTGGAGAGTCAGGTCCTGCGGACGTTGGCAACTACCTCGACTGTCCAAAAGCACTCCCGAGCCGCAATGGAATCAGCTCTGCTGTAATGTACCTGGATCTGCACACAAGGTGCGAGGAGTCGGGTGTGAGTACTTCCAACTCAGCGGTAATAAAAGTAAATAATGCTGAAGGAAAGGAAACCACGCAAAGCACTATCTCATGCTACACAATACGGAACTACCTTTAAACTTCAACACACTATCATTTTATCCCCTTTCAGCATATGTGAGTAAATTATTTAGAAATCTGATTTTTAGCTTCTTTCTTTCATGATAGCATACCAATACCTGGATACAATCTCAAGCAGTGTAGGTCTACACTCAAATCAGCCCCTCGGGCTCAGCACTCCTTAACAAATACCACCAGGAGATCTGGTCAATAAGGCAAATAATGCATGTGTTCCAGTAATGTAAGAGTGCTAAATGTTATGCCACGTAGTACACGTAAACCAATGTGTGTATGCCATGCAATGCATATGACGCTGTGGCGTACAGCCCGATCCATGCAAAGGCGCCCGCGCTCACTGTGGGGGTTCAGACTCCGGAGAGGCTCCTACAGCCCAAGCGCAATATCAATATCACACCTGCTGCAGCGCGCAACCCGATCCATATACCACTGCGGCGTGTAGTCCGATCCATGCATGTGTATGCATATGCTCACATAAATCGTCATGCCCTAACATATGGCCCTCGGCCCCAATCAGTCTAACAAATAATCAAGAAAGCCCTTCGGGCAACAATATCATATTAGCTCACAGCTAGAAATTCCATTAAGACCATGTTCAAGTTTTTCATAACTTTATAAAAAAATGCTGAGTAGAAAAATACCATTTGAAACTTTAAATTGAGATACAAATATGCATAGTATTATCAAGACAATGATACCAATCCCTGAAGGATTCAAATAATCGGCGCGAAGCCCAAGCATGATAATTAGTCCAATTCATGGTAATTAATATCTTTATTGAGGCGTCAATTTCATTTCAAACAATTAGGTGTTATTATTTATTACGCGGGACGGACCAAGTCACAATCCCCAATAGTGCTCTACCCCACGCCCGTTATCCGGCGTGAAAGTCACCTCAACACAACACTAAGATGTGCAAGTCCGGGGTTTATTAACCCTTAGGACATCATTTACAAGTATTACCCACCTCGAACCGGCAAAAACTCATGCCCGCGATGCCTTTGCTCCTCAAACTGGTCTTCACGCACGTCCAATCTATCCAAAATCATAAGTAATACATCATAATATGCTAATGGGACATAACCCAATCGGAAGAACTCGAAAAATACTCAAAATTACGAAATTGGCAAAACCCGAGACCCGGGCCCACATTCTGAAAAATTACGAAATTCACATGTCACGACCCGAATTTTCCCCCAACATCGGGATCGTGATGGCGCCTACTCGTGGTAGCTAGGCAAGCCACTATATTCATACTATCCTGTTTTTAATAATATTTCATAATTAATTTATCAACAAACCATAACTTTAATTAAATAAGTGCGGAAGACTTTATCGAAATAGTATTAAGAAGTTTCAAGGTAAAACCATTCTGAAATCCTCTACCCAAGATGTGGAGTCACCAACTCACGAACTACTACTGAATACTACACATAAAAGTCTGAAAGCAATATAACATAACTGTTTGTCTCGGAACAAAGAGACTACAGCTAATAACATAAGTAAAGGGAGAGACGCCGGGCTTGCGGACGCCTGCAAGCTACCTCGGTCTCAAAGTGTTCAACTCCCACGCAAAAATTTACTGCTGCTGCTCCTGATCGTAACCTGGACCTGTGCAAAAACGCACAGAAGTGTAGTATCAGCACAACCGACCCCATGTGCTGGTAAGTGCCTGGCCTATCCCGACGAAGTAGTGACAAGCCTAGGACCAGACACCCACATAAACCTGTGCAGTTCAATATATATGTATACCACAAAATAACGAGAAATAACCAAGTAATAACACAATAAGGAATATCTCAAAAGAACTCAACAATTAACAACAGTTAATAAGTCCACAAGGAAAACAAAGTATAATGGAAAATAATTAATATCAAGTCAAGGAATAGCAAGTAGTTGCACGGCATCACCCTTCGTGCTTTTACTCTCATCCTCACCAAATAAGCAAATAAAGTGCACGGCATCACCCTTCGTGCTTTTACTCTCATCCTCACCAAATAAGCAAATAAAGTACACGGCATCACCCTTCGTGCTTTTACTCTCATCCTCACATCCATGGTATGGCATGATCCTTCGTACATGGTTCAATAACGAGGCACGGCATGATCCTTCGTGCATAATCAATAAAACATGGCATGACAACCTTCGTGCATGATCAATAAAACATGGCACGACATTAACCTTCGTGCATAATCAATAAAACATGGCACGACATTAACCTTTGTGCATAATCAATAACAAGGCACGGCATTAACCTTCGTGCATAAATAATAAATCAAGGCACGGCATCACCCTTCGTGCATTATCACTCTTCCTCACCCAATTAACAATCACAGTTAAGGGCAAAGAATGAAACAGTAAATCATAAACCGTCCCAACAAGGGCAATCAACAATCATCTTCACAACAAGGGAGAACAATAACACTTCTACAACCCGGCAAGGGTTCAACAATTCTTATTCAAATATGTCCCACAACAAGTATTAACAACGACTCACAGTCATGCTAGACGCCAGAGTATGGATGCTCGTCACCACAGCCCATACACCGCACTCGATCGCATAACACATAACACATAGTCCTATTCCCTCAAGCTAGGATAGAACAAACACTTACCTCGAATGTTTATGAACAATTCAATCCGTGGCAATGCCTTTTGCTTTTCAAATTTGGCTCCAATCCAATCGTATCTATACACAATTGATTTAATATCATCAATACTACTCAACAAACTATTTCATAAGGCCAATTACAACTTTTACAACATTCTGCCCGGAATAGTGAATTTCGACCCCGGGCCCACATGGTCGGAACTCGGGGTTCGGACCAAAATCCGGTTACCCATCCCCCACGAGTTCAAGTATATGATTTTTTTCAAAATCGGACCTCAATTCGAGGTCCAATTTCTCAATTTATGAAAACCCTATATTCTACCAAAAACAAGAAATCCTACCATGAAAACGTTTGATTTCTATTGAAAAACATGTTTAATGTTGTTAGGAATTGAAAGAATTAAGTAAAAAGTGACTTACAATTGTTTTGAAGGAGAGGGAGTTCGTGAAGAATCGCAAATGGGTGTTTTTGGGTTGTGAAATGTGAAGAATGAAGCTGGAAATCGTGATTTACAGGTCTCTGTGTTCGTATTTGCGAACATGGGTTCGCAATTGCCAACCCCGACCAATTTCTGGAGTTTTAAAAATAAGCTAAGGCTGGGAAGTTCGCATTTGCGAAGCCAAGGCAATTTTAGGGCCTTCGCATATGCGAACATTTGTTCGCATTTGCGAACAAGGCTGGGCTGAGGGGCCTTCGCATTTGCGAAGAATGCTTCGCATTTGCGAAGAATGCCTTTACACTGAAGGCCTCGCATTTACGAGGTTTGGTTCGCATTTGCGAACCCAAACGGTCCTAGGCACCCTTTGCATTTGCAATCAAGGGTTCGCATTTGCGAACCCTGCCTTGATCTGCCACCTTCGCAATTGCGAGAAATGCTTCGCAATTGCGAAGCCAACAACTGGGTGAAAAACCAGCAGTGCAAAAATTCAGAATTTAATCCAACGGCCTATCAAATCTTTACCCGAGCCCCCGGGCTCCAAACCAAACATGTACACAACATCAAAAACTCATTACGAACTTGTTCGTGCGATCACATCGCCAATATCACATCGTTTTCATCAAATCAAGCCTCAAGTTCATGATTTTCATACTTTTGGTTTTCAAAACTTTCAAACTTGGAACTCAAGGTCCAAAACATATCAAACGACATCCGAATGTCACCAAACTTTGCAGAAAGCACATATATAATATTTAAGACTTGTACCGGGCGTCGAAACCAAAATACGAGCCCGATACCAAGGTCAATTAATTCATTTTCCTTTAACAATTACATCAAAAACAATTTCACAGAAAAATTCATAACTTGGGCTCTAGGCCTCAGAATTCGACTCCGGACGTATGTCCAAGTCCCATATTTTCCTACGGACCTTTCGGGACCATCCAATCTCGGGTCCGGATCCGTTTACCAAAAATGTTGACCGAAGTCAACCATATCAATATTAATATCATTTTTATCCAAATTTCTCATAGAATTCATATTTTCTATCACAAAATCTTTCCGGCTACATGCTCGGATCGTGCACGTAAATCGAGGCAACATAGAATGAGGTTTTCAAGGGCTCAGAAGCTCGAAATGATTAAAAAAATAAGTGATGACCCTTTGGGTCGTCACAATCTCCACCTCTAAAACAACCGTTCATCCTCGAACGGACAAAATAAATAAGTACCTGAGTTGGGGAACAAATGAGGGTAGCGGCTCCGCATATCAGACTCGGACTCCCAGGTCAATGCCTCAGGAGGCTGACCTCTCCACTGAACACGCACAGAAGGATAACTCTTCGACCTCAACTGTCAAACCTGCCGGTCTAGAATGGCCACCGGCTCCTCCTCGTAAGAAAGATCATTGTCCAATTGGACAGTGCTGAAGTCTAATACATGTGTGGGATCGCCGTGGTATCTCCGAAGCATAGATACATGAAAAACTAGATGCACGGCTGATAAGCTAGGTGTCACGACCCCAAATCCGGTCGTGATGGCGCCCAGCACACTGCTAGGCCAGCCCGACCAATCAACAATAACCACGGAGCCACAAGCTCACTTTATCCAATTTAAGCACAACAGTGATAGATATATTAAAAAACAGGGAACCAAGTCCCAACACGTGCCAACTCCCATAGACCGAAAGGTCAAGAGTCATGAGCCTCTACAGAGTATACAAAGTGTAAATAGTGAATATAACTGTGCACAATTGTGGGATGATCAGAACAAAATACAGACAAACTGGAGAATCAGGTCCTGCGAACGCTGGCAGCTACCTCGACCGTCCAAAAGCACTCCCGAGCCACAATAGAATCAGCCATGCTGTGATGTACCTGAATCTGCACACAAGGTGCAAGGGAGTCGGGTGTGAGTACTTCCAACTCAGCAGTAATAAAAGTAAATAATGCTGAAGGGAAGAAAACCACGATAGACACTATCTCATGCTACACAATACAGAACTATCTTTTTATTCCTTTCCAGCATAAGTGAGTAGATCATTAAAAATCTCAATTTTTAGCTACTTTCTGTCATAATAATATACCAATACCTGGATACAATCTCAAGGAGTGCAAGTCCGCACTCAAATCAGCCCCTCGGGCTCAGCACTCCTTATCAATTTACACCAGGAGATCTGGTCAATAAGGCAACTAATGCATGTGTGCCAGAGTAATGTATGAGTGATGAATGTTATGCCACGTAGTACACGTAAACCAATGTATGTATGCCATGCAATGCATATGACCGCTACGGCGTGTAGCACGATCCAATTTGGGTACCCGTGCTCACTGTGGGGGTTCAGACTCCGGAGGGGCTCCTACAGCCCAAGCACAATATTAATATCACACCTGCTGCGGCGCGCGGCCCGATCCGTATACCACTGCGGCGTGCAGTCCGATCCATGCATGTGTATGCATATGCTCACATGAAAAGTCATGCCCTAACATATGGCCCTCGGCCCAATCAGTCTAACAAATAGTCAAAGAAAGCCCTACGGGCAATAATATCATATTAGCTCACAGCTAAAAATATTATTAAGACCTTGTTCAAGTTTTTCATAACCTTATAAAAATGTTGAATAGCAAAATACCATTTAAAACCTTAAATTTAGATAAAAATATGTACAGTGTTATCAAGACAATGATACTAATCCCTGAAGGATTCAAATAATCGGCACGAAGCCCAAACATGATAATTAGTCTAATTCATTTCAACAATTAGGTGTTATTATTTATTACGCGGGACGGACCAAGTCGCGATACCCAATGGTGCTCTACCCCACGTTTGTTATCTGGCGTGCAAGTCACCTCAACAACAGCACTAAGATGTGCAAGTCCGGGGTTTACTAACCCTCGGGACATCATTTACAAGTATTACCCACCTCGAACCGACGAAAGCTCATGCCCGCGACACCTTAGCTCCTCGAACCGGCATCCACGCACGTCAAAACTAGCACAAATCAGCACAAATATATCAAAATAGGCTAATGGAACATCACCCAATCGAAAGAACTCGAAAAATATCAGAAATCACGAAATTGGCAAAACCCGAGCCCCGGGCCCACATCTCGAAAAATTATGAAACTCACATTTTTGGAATCCTCGTCTCTCCACGAGTCCGTACATACCAAGAACTCCCAATTCGGACCACAAATGGTCCTTCAACTCCCCATTTTAAGATTTTTGTTCAAATCCCTAATTTTCTTGATTTCTTACCCAAATTCAGAGAATTAATGGAAGATTCTTTGATAAAATCATGTATTTAACTCATAAAACTTACCTCCAATGATTCCCCGTCGAAATCCCTTCAATTCCCGTCCAAAAGCTCTCAAGAATGACCAAAAATTTGCAGGCATATCCAAAATCACCTAACGGAACTACTGCAACTGTCGGAATTCCATTCCGACTCCCGGATAAAAATCTCACCTATCGATCGGATTTCGCCAAAATTCAACCTTAGCCAATTCAAGCCTATTTCTACACCGGATCTCAAAATTCAATTCCGATTGCTCTCCTAAGTCATAAATGATCCCTCGAAACTAGTCGAATCATCGAATCCGATTCCGAGCACTCTAACTCGATAGTCAACTCTAGGTTGACTTTCCATATTCAAACTTCCTTCAAACATGCTATTTGCTTCATTTTTTAATTCAATTCACACCTAACTCACCGATAGGTTCTAACACTGATATAGAAGCATAAGATATGTTAATGCAAGGTAATGGGGTGGAAATTTCCGTAACGACGGGCCGGGTCGTTACACTAGGCGGCAAAGCTAGTCTGTAAGCCACCCCTTCCACTCTGTCTAGAATTTCAAATGGGCCAATATACCTAGGGCTGAGCTTGCCCTTTTTCCCGAACCTCATCACGCCCTTCATAGGCGACACTCGGAGCAATACTCATTCACCAACCATGAAATCTACATCTCGAACCTTACGATCCGCATAAGTCTTCTGCCTGGACTTAGCTGAACGCAATCTCTCCTGAATAGTCTTGACCTTATCCAAGGCCTCTGAACTAAGTCTGTACCCAACAACCGAGCCTCTCCCGGTTCAAACCATCCAACCGGTGATCGACATCGCCTACCATACAATGCCTCATACGGAGCCATCTGGATGCTAGACTGGTAACTGTTATTGTAGGCGAACTCTGCTAATGGCAGAAACTGGTCCCACGAGCCTCCGAAATCAATAACACAGGCTCGAAGCATGTCCTCTAGAATCTGAATAGTCCTCTCGGACTGGCCATCCGTCTGAGGATGAAATGCTGTACTCAACTGAACCTGGGTGCCTAACTCCTGCTGGACCGCTCTCCAGAACCGCGAGGTAAACTGCGTACCCCGATTAGAGATAATAGATACTAGCACCCCATGAAGACGAACAATCTCCCTAATGTAAACTTCCGCTAACCTCTCCGACGAGTAGGAGACAGATACTGGAATAAAGTGTGCTGACTTGGTCAGCCTATCAACAATGACCCAAATAGCATCAAATTTCCTCCGAGTCAAAGGAAGTCCAGTAACGAAGTCCATAGTGATCCGCTCCCATTTCCACTCGGGAATTTCAATCCTCCGGAATACACCACCAGGTCTCTGGTGCTCATATTTCACATGCTGACAATTTAGACACCGAACGACATACGCAACGATATCTTTCTTCATTCTGCGCCACCAATAGCTCTGCCGTAAGTTCTGGTACATCTTCGCGGCGCTCGGGTGAATGGAATACCGCGAACTGTGGGCCTCCGCTAAGATCAACTCTCGAATCCCTTCCATATTGGGCTCATAACTCGACCCTGCAATTTCAATACCCCATCATCATCTAGATTTACCTGTGTGGTACTTCCCCGCTGTACTGTATCTCTCAAATCACGCAAATAAGGATCATCAAATTGTCTCTCACGGATACGCTCTAATAAAGAAGAACGAGCGACCGCGCAGGCTAACACCCTACTAGGCTCAGAAATGTCTAATCTCACGAACCGATTGGCTAAGGCCCGGACATCTAGTGCTAATGGTCTCTGACTGGCCGGAATGAATGCAAGACTACCCATGCTGGCAGACTTTCTACTCAATGCATCAGCCACCACATTGGCCTTACCTGGGTGATATAAGATAGTAACATCATAGTCTTTTAGCAATTCTAACCATCTCCGTTGTCGTAGATTCAACTCCTTTTGCTTGAACAAGTACTGTAGACTTTTGTGATTAGTGTATACCTCACACGTCACACCATATAGATAATGCCTCCAGATCTTTAAGGCATGAACCACTGCTGCTAACTCAAGATCATGAACTGGATAATTCTTCTCATGTATTTTTAACTGCCTCGAAGCATAAGCGATAACCTTACCATCCCGCATCAATACCGCTCCAAGCCCTGTACGAGATGCGTCACAATAAACTGTATAAGGCCCTGTACCTGTAGGTAGTACCAACACTGGCGCGGTGGTCAAGGCTGTCTTGAGCTTCTGAAAGCTCGCCTCAAACTCCTCGGACCACTGGAACTGGATACCCTTTTGGGTCAACCTGGTCATCGGGGCTGCAATAGAAGAAAACCCCTCTACAAATCGACGATAGTAACCTACTAATCCCAAGAAACTCCGAATCTCAGTCACTGAAGCTGGTCGAGGCCAATTCTGGACTGCCTCAATCTTCTTTGGGTCTACCTGAATACCTTCCACTGATACAATGTGACCCAGAAATGCTACCGAACTCAGCCAGAACTCACATTTAGAAAATTTGGCATATAGTCGGTTATCTTTCAGAGTCTGAAGAACCACTCTGAGGTGCTGCTCGTGCTCTTCCTGGCTGCGGGAGTATACCAGGATGTCATCTATAAAGACTATCATGAACATATCTAAATAAGGTATGAATACCTGATTCATCAACTCCATGAATGCTGCTGGGGCATTGGTCAACCCGAAGGACATGACCAAGAACTCATAATGCCCATATCTAGTGCGAAAGGCTATCTTAGGAATGTCAGCCGCCCTGATCTTCAGCTGATGGTAGCCTGACCTCAAGTCTATCTTCGAGAATACCCTTGCTCCCTGGAGCTGGTCAAATAAATCATAAATCCTCGGCAGTGGATACTTATTCTTTATTGTCACTTTGTTCAATTGCCGGTAATCAATACACATCCGCATCGAGCCATCTTTCTTTTTTACAAATAATACAGGTGCTCCCCAGGGGGAAACACTGGGCCTGATAAAGCCCTTCTCAAGAAGGTCTTGCAACTGATCTTTTAACTCTTTTAACTCCGGCGGGGCCATACGATAGGGTGGAATAGAGATGGGCTGAGTGCCCGATGCCAGATCAATACATAAATCAATATCCCTGTCGGGTGGCATGCCCGGCGGGTCTGAAGGGAAAACCTCAAGAAACTCCCGTACAATAGGGACTGATTCAATAGAAGGAACTTTTTGCGCTGGAATCACGAACATAAGCCGGATAAGCTAGACACCCCTTCTCGACCATGCGTCGAGCCTTAACATAGGAAATAACAGTGCGAACGGAGTGGCTTGAGGTACCTTTCCACTCTAGTCGGGGTGATTCTGGCAAGGCCAAGGTCACAGTCCTAGCATGACAATCTAGAATAGCATGGTATGGGGATAACCAGTCCATCCCCAATATGACATCAAAATCCACCATATCCAAAAGCAACAGATCAACACGGGTCTCAAGACCCCCAAATATAACTACGCACGATCGATGCACCCAGTCGACTACAATGGAGTCACCCACCGGTGTAGACACATAAATTGGAATACCCAAAGCATAGCTGGGCACGGCCAAATATGGTGCAAAGTAGGAAGACACATATGAATATGTAGATCTAGGGTCAAATAATACTGAAGCACCTCTGCCACACACAAGAATGGTACCTGTAATCACGGCATCTGATGCCTCCGCCTCTGGCCTGGCTGGTAAAGCATAGAATCGGGGATCTGCACCTCCCCTCTGAGCTGCGTCTCTAGGGACGACCATCAACTGGCTGACCTCTACCTCTGGCTGGACGGTCTCCACCTCTACGGTCTCGACCTCCACCTCTATAATCTCTACCCCCGTCTCTGGCTGGCTGGGCAGGCTGAGGGTCAGCTGGGGCCTGAATCATAGGACGAGGACCCCGCCGCTGAGAGTTGCCCATTGCTCGAGGGCAGTACCTGATAAAATGACCTGGGTCACCACAACCGTAGCAACTTTTAGACTGATAGGGCTGCTAGCCCTGACGACCTGAATGGCCTCCACGAACACTCTGAAGAGGCTGAGCATTAATAGGAGGCTGATCTGAATAATGCCCACGAAACCCACGATCACCTGGTCCACCCTGTGAAGCCCGAAGGGCGGAATGGAAAGGCCCGGAAGACTGGACTCTGTCAAAAGATTCTCTACCACCAGAAGAAGTACCACTAAACCTGCCTGAATAACGAGGCCTCTTGTCTGAAGAATAACCCCCTCCCCGAGCAAGAGCCATCTCAACTCTACGTGCCGCATTAGCTGCCTCCTGAAATGATATATCACTCCCCACTCCCATAGCCATCTGGAGTCTAATTGGCTGATTAAGCCCATCTATGAACCTGCGAACTCTCTCCCGCTCTGTGGGAAGTATCACCACTGCATGACGAGCCAAATCAACAAATCTCGTCTCATACTGAGTGACCGTCATAGTGCCCTGATGGAGGCGCTCAAACTGCCTCCGAAGTGCATCCCGCTGAGTAGCAGGGAGAAACTTCTCCAGAAATAGCTCTGCAAACTAATCCCATGATAAAGTTGGGGACCCTGCTGGTCGAGTCCGACAATAATCCCTCCACCAAGTCCTGGCGGATCCTGAAAGCCTGAATGTACAGAAGTCAACTCCATTGGACTCCACGATCCCCATAGTCTTGAGAATCTCATGGCAACTGAATAAGAAATCCTGAGGATCCTCTGATGTGGCACCGCTGAAAGTAGTGGTAAAAAGCTTGGAGAACCGATCAAGTCTCCATAAAGAATCAGAAGTCATGGCCGCTCCATCTCCGGCATGAGCCGTGGTACCTGAACTGAGTGGCCACAGCTGGCTGAACCACTGGTGCCTGAGGCTGAGGAGCTACTGGCTCCGGAGTACGAGCAATAGGAGTCTGAGCCCCTCCTCCAGCCCGAGAAGCGGCTGGTGCAACTGATAATAAGCCCGCTCTGGCAATGCTAACCATAAATCCCGCTATTCTGACCAAAGCATCCCGCATATCCAGGGTAAATAAAGCCTCTCCTGGGACCTGAGCTGGGCCCACTGGAGCTGCTGGGACTGGAACCTCCTCGTCAATCTCAATATGAGGCTCCACCTCTGGAGTAGCTGCCTGGGGCTGAGCTCTACCCCTACCACGGCCTCTGATATGGCCTCGGCCCCTCACGGGAGCTGCCTGGGGCTCGGGCTGCTGGTCAGCGGACGAAGAAGCGCGTGTCCTCACCATCTGCGAAAGGACAGAATAGGAGTTCAATTAGTATTTGAGGAACAAGTCGCACGACAAGAAGAACAAATGAGAGATTCTTTCCTAACTCAATAGACTCTGGAGGACAAGTACAAATGTCTCCGTACCTACCTCTCAAACTCTACTAAGCTTGTTCGTGAGTTGTGAGACCTATGCAACCTAGAGCTCTGATACCAACTTGTCACGACCTGGATTTTCCCCCAAATATCGGGATCGTGATGGCGCCTACTCGTGGTAGCTAGGCAAGCCACTATATTCATACTATCCTGTTTTTATAATATTTCATAATTAATTTATCAACAAACCATAACTTTAATTAAATAAGTGCGAAAGACTTTATCGAAATAGTATTAAGCAGTTTCAAGGTAAAACCATACTGAAATCCTCTACCCAAGATGTGGAGTCACCAACTCACGAACTACTACTGAATACTACACATAAAAGTCCGAAAGAAATATAACATAATCTGTTTGTCTCGGAACAAAGAGACTACAGCTAGTAACAAAAGTACAGGAAGAGACACCGGGCCTGCGGACGCATGCAAGCTACCTCGGTCTCAAATATGATCATCTCCCACACAAAAGATCTACTGCTGCTGCTCCTGATCGAAACCTGGACCTGTGCAAAAA
Organism: Nicotiana noctiflora; assembly: GCA_032618575.1. Taxonomy (NCBI): domain Eukaryota; kingdom Viridiplantae; phylum Streptophyta; class Magnoliopsida; order Solanales; family Solanaceae; genus Nicotiana; species Nicotiana noctiflora. The sequence goes on from JASVEL010007424.1 coordinate 17,665, forward strand.
TGCACAGAAGTGCAGTATCAGCACAACCGACCCCATGTGCTGGTAAGTGCCTACCCTATCCCGGCGAAGTAGTGACAAGCCTAGGACCAGACACCCACATAAACTTGTGCAGTTCAATATATATGTATACCACAAAATAACGAGAAATAACCAAGTAATAACACAATAAGGAATATCTCAAAAGAACTCAACAATTAACAACAGTTAATAAGTCCACAAGGAAAACAAAGTATAATGGAAAATAATTAATATCAAGTCAAGGAATAGCAAGTAGTTGCACGGCATCACCCTTCGTGCTTTTACTCTCATCCTCACCAAATAAGCAAATAAAGTGCACGGCATCACCCTTCGGGCTTTTACTCTCATCCTCACCAAATAAGCAAATAAAGTACACGGCATCACCCTTCGTGCTTTTACTCTCATCCTCACATCCATGGTACGGCATGATCCTTCGTACATGGTTCAATAACAACGCACGGCATGATCCTTCGTGCATAATCAATAAAACATGGCACGGCATTAACCTTTGTGCATGATCAATAAAACATGGCACGGCATTAACCTTCGTGCATAATCAATAAAACATGGCACAGCATTAACCTTCGTGCATAATTAATAACAAGGCACGGCATTAACCTTCGTGCATAAATAATAAATCAAGGCACGGCATCACCCTTCGTGCATTATCACTCTTCCTCACCCAATTAACAATCACAGTTAAGGGCAAAGAATGAAACAGTAAATCATAAACCGTCCCAACAAGGGCAATCAACAATCATCTTCACAACAAGTCTCAACAAGGGAGAACAATAACACTTCTACAACCCAGCAAGGGTTCAACAATTCATATTCAAATATGTCCCACAACAAGTATTAACAACGACTCACGGTCATGCTAGACGCTAGAGTATGGATGCTCGTCACCACAGCCCATACACCGCACTCGATCACATAACACATAACACATAGTCCTATTCGCTCAAGCTAGGATAGAACAAACACTAACCTCGAATGTTTATGAATAATTCAATCCGTGGCAATGCCTTTTCCTTTCAAATTTGGCTCCAATCCAATCGTATCTATACACAATTGATTTAATATCATCAATACTACTCAACAAACTATTTCATAAGGCCAATTACAACTTTTACAACATTCTGCCCGGAATAGTGAATTTTGACCCCGGGCCCACATGGTCGAAACTCGGGGTTCGGACCAAAATCCGGTTACCCATCCCCCCACGAGTTCAAGTATATGATTTTTTCAAAATCGGACCTCAATTCGAGGTCCAATTTCTCAATTTATGAAAAACCCTATATTCTACCAAAAACAAGAAATTCTACCATGAAAACTTTTGATTTCTATTGAAAAACATGTTTAATGTTGTTAGGAATTGAAAGAATTAAGTAAAAAGTGACTTACAATTGTTTTGAAGAAGAGGGAGTTCGTGAAGAATCGCAAATGGGTGTTTTTGGGTTGTGAAATGTGAAGAATGAAGCTGGAAATCGTGATTTACAGGTCTCCGTGTTCGCATTTGCGAACATGGGTTCGCAATTGCGAACCCCGACCAATTTCTGGAGTTTTAAAAATAAGCTAAGGCTGGGAAGTTCGCATTTGCGAAGCCAAGGCAATTTTGGGGCCTTCGCTTTTGCGAACATTTGTTCGCATTTGCGAACAAGGCTGGGCTGAGGGGCCTTCGCATTTGTGAAGAATGCTTCACATTTGCGAAGAATGCCTTTACACTGAAGGCCTCGCATTTGCGAGGTTTGGTTCGCATTTGCGAACCCAAACGGTCCTGGGCACCCTTCGCATTTGCGATCAAGGGTTCGCATTTGCGAACCCTGCCTTGATCTGCCACCTTCGCAATTGCGAAGCCAACAGCTGGGTGAAAAACCAGCAGTGCAAAAATTCAGAATTTAATCCAACGGCCTATCAAATCTTTACCCGAGCCCCCGGGCTCCAAACCAAACATGTACACAACATCAAAAACGCATTACGAACTTGTTCGTGCGATCACATCGCCAATATCACATCGTTTTCATCAAATCAAGCCTCAAGTTCATGATTTTCATACTTTTGGTTTTCAAAACTTTCAAACTTGGAACTCAAGGTCCAAAACATATCAAACGACATCCGAATGTCACCAAACTTTGCGAGAAAGCACATATATAATATTTAAGACTTGTACCGGGCGTCGGAACCAAAATACGAGCCCGATACCAAGGTCAATTAATTCATTTTCCTTTAACAATTACATCAAAAACAGTTTCACAGAAAAATTCATAACTTGGGCTCTAGGCCTCAGAATTCGACTCCGGACGTATGTCCAAGTCCCATATTTTCCTACGGACCTTTCGGGACCATCCAATCTCGGGTCCGGATCCGTTTACCAAAAATGTTGACCGAAGTCAACCATATCAATATTAATATCATTTTTATCCAAATTTCTCATTGAATTCATATTTTCTATCATAAAATCTTTCCGGCTACTGCTCGAATCGTGCATGTAAATCGAGGCAACATAGAATGAGGTTTTCAAGGCCTCAGAAGCTCGAAATGATTAATAAAATAAGTGATGACCCTTTGGGTCGTCACATCACATTTCTAGAATCCTCGTCTCGCCACGAGTCTGTACATACCAAGAACTCTCAATTCGTACCACAAATGGCCCTTAAAATCATAAATTTAAGATTTTTGCTCCAAGCCCTATTTTCTTGAGTTTTAGCCATAAATTCATGAATTCAATGGATTATTCTTGTATAAAAACATGTAGTTAACTCAAAAAACGTACCTCCAACGATTCCCAGTCGAAACCCCTTCATTTCCCGTCTAAAACCTCTCAAGAGTGACCAAATATGGTGGAAAATTGGGTTATTTTCGCGTCTGGAATGTTTTAAAACATTCTGCCCAGGCATTTTATTCATCGCGATCGCGGGAAATGCTTCGCGATCGCAGAGAACAAATTTCTGGCCCAAAAATTACCCTTCGCGATCGCGGGAAGGGCTTCGCGATCGCGGTGCATAAATTCCGGTTCTTCCGGACAGGCTCCGGTATAATGGTCATAATGCTTTGCTCACAACTCCAAATGACAAATGGTTTGATGTTCTGGAAACTAGACACATAGGGCTATGACTTTTATTTGTTGCTCATTTCCTGAATCCTTATACATTTTTAGATATATGCTTCCCAATGCATACATGTGTATTAAAGATCCTCCTCGGACAGCCTATAGTGTAACATCCATAACTTTGTACACAAACATCCAAATCACTATTTCCTTATCCTTATGAAAGCTAGACAAGATGAGCTACAACTTTCAGTTTTGAATCACCTCAAAATTCCTTGTAGATAAAAATATATGAGCTTCTGAAGTAGGACCTGCGCGACAGAAATTCCTTCTTCGCGATCGCAAAGATCTGTACGCGATCGCAATTCATTAAGGTTTTTCTCAGATTTTACTCACCTCGATCGCGACCAATTCCCTGCGATCGCATAGAGCACTGCTGTAGCCAAAAACCAGCAGTTAAAAATAGCTTAGAAATGGTCCGAAACCACCCCGAAACTCACCCGAGGCCCCCGGAACCTCAATCAAAAGTACCAACACGTCCTATAACCTTATTCAAACTTGTTCCAATCATCAAAACTCTGTCGTTAACATGAAAATCGTCCGTTTTCAACAAATTCAAGCTTATGTTTAACTTTAACTTTCAAAATTCACATTAAATCTGAAACCCAACCAAATGACGTCCGAATGACCTGAAATTTTGCGGACAAGTCCAAAATCACCTAACGAAGCTACTACAACTCTCAGAGTTCCATTTCGACTCCCGGATCAAAATATCACCTATCAACCGGAATTTGCCAAAATACTAACTTCGCCAAAATATGCTAACTTCTTCACCGGAACTCCAAAATTACTTTTGATTGCGCTCCTAAGTCATATTTCATCATCCGGAGCTAACCGAATCATCAGAATTCGATTCCGAGTACTCTAACTCATTAGTCAACATCCGGTTGACTTTTCCAACTTAAGTCTTCTTAAAAGAGACTAAGTTTCTCATTTCTTAACAAAATTACTCCAACTTAATTGTAACGCACCCAAAACGGATAATGAACCATAAGGCAACACAATGTGGGAAACACGGGGCGGTTACACCTGAGACGACGGGTCGGGTCGTCACATAATTTTTATTGATTTCTAATTTTCTGATTTCCAATTTTGATCCTTGATCCTGATTGATATCTTTCTTCTTTCTGCTTGCTCCTTTATATAGAGGAGTAAGATGACTCTTACTATTTACATCTGACTCTTACTATTCACATCTAACTCTTACTATTCATTGGCCTTTACTATTCATGAATAGTAACTTGACTCTTACTATTTACGACTATGACTTCTACGACTCTGACTTTTTTACATAAAAAACGAAGAACTTTACATAAAGAAAAGTAAATATTTCTTTTACATCATTGTAACGACCCGACCGGTCGTATTAGAAAATTTCGCCCCAATCCCTAATTTAACTATTTCCCTAAGTACATTTCTGCTATTGTGGTTTGTCGGGAGAGTCGGCCCTGAAGTTTGAAGTATTTTGGGACACAGTCCCTAAATAAGAGCTTTGAAGCTAGAAAATGGCCCGTAGCCGAAACAGTGTTAAGACGATCTCGGAACGGAAATCCGATGGTTCCATTAGCTCCGTTGGGTGATTTTGGGGTTGGGAGCGCGTTCGGAATGTATTTTGGAGGTCCTTAGCTCAATTAGGCTTGAAATGCCGAAGGTTGAAATTTTGGCGAATCCGAACGATAGGTGAGATTTTGATCCGGGGTCGGAATGGAATTCCGACAATTTTTGTAGCTTCGTTATGTGAATTTGGATATGTCCGCAAAGTTTCAGGTCATTCGGACGTCGTTTGGTTGGGTTTTAGATCGAATGTGCAATTCGGAAAGTTTTAAGAAATTTAGGCTTGAATTCGATGTGAATTATGGGTTTTGATGTTGTTAGACATGTTTTTATGATTTGAACGAGTTCATATCGTGTTTTGGAGTATGTTGGTGGTTTTCGTTGGGGTCCCGGGAGCCTCGGGATGAATTCGGGGGTCCAAACGGACCAATTTGTGCCAAAAGGCACCTGCTGTTCTGCTGCAATAATTGCAGAGCAATTTTGCTCTCCGCGATCGCGGAGATGGCCATGCGATCGCGTAAGGGAGAAATCTTGAGCTCTGCAATCGCGAAGTAAAGCCTGCAATCGCGTAAGTCTGGAGGTTGAACCAGTGCGATCGCATGAGGTTTCATGCGATCGCGTAGGGTGTTGGTCGGAAGCAGTGCGATCGCGTGAGTGAGTATGCGATCGCGTAGGGTAGTTTGGGGAGCCGGACGAGTTTGTTCTTCGCGATCGCGTTAGTACGTTTGCGATCGCGTAGGGTTGCCGAGTTGTTCACTGCGATCGCGTCCAGGGTCACGCGATCGCGTAGAGTTAATTGGCCTGGCAGTAACTTTAAGTCCAGAAACATTTCAGACGCGGCGTAAAATGGCCTGGCAGTGACTTTAAGTCCAGAACATTTCAGTCGCGGCCTAACACACCAAAACCGCCATTGTTGAGCTCCAAGAGAGGATTTTGAAGGGGAAACGCCGGGATATCATCGGGAAATCATCGGGGGTAAGTTTCTTGACCTTAATTCGTTGGTTTATCATGAAATCCGTGATTATTTCACCTGAAATTGAAAGATTAAAGGTGGGTTTGAGCCCTAGGCATAAATGTTAGAAAATCTTAAATTTGAGCGGGCAAATGGAGTTTGATTTTGGTAAATTTTATATGCCTAGACTCGTATTGAGATAAGGAACCCGAATATATAATTTTCGTGATTTTTCGATAAGCATACCGAAAGTCGGGTTTTGGCAACTTGTGGGTTTGGTGTATTTTGAGTTATTTTGATTGGGTAATGCCCAATTGGCCTAATTTGATGTGATTCTATTGATTTTTATCAGATACTACACTTGTGGAGGCCGACATTCGCGGCAAGAGGGTTATTTCTTAGCGGTTTTGTACCGGAATTGAGGTAAGTGGCTTGTCTAACCTCGTGTGGGGGAAATTTTCACCCCTAGGATATTATGTGATAATTTAAATGTCTTGTATGCGAGGTGACGGGCGTGTACATGCACTGGTTGTTCAACACATACTTTATTTAAAATGTTCGATGAGTGATATTCCTGTCTTTAGATGTTAATTTGATATTTTACCGGTAGTAGTTAGAAAAGCATGATTAGGTAGTACCTAACTGTTTAGTTGCCTAATTGTCTTATTTTTGATAATTATTGGCACTATTTTTCGGTGAAGTTATAGTTAAGCATAATTTACTCTCTTTGTGTATTCCTTTATTTGTTGTGCTTGTAGACTGCGGGTTCGATTCCCGGAGACCCAGGGCTGTGGGTTCGATTCCCAGAGACCCGATGTGATATTGGTAGGGACTACGGGTTCGATTCCCGAGATCCTGAGTTATTGGTAGGGACTACGGGTTCGATTCCCGAGATCCTGAGTTATTGGTAGGGACTACGGGTTCGATTCCCGAGATCCCGAGTTATTGGTAGGGACTACGGGTTCGATTCCCGAGATCCTGAGTTATTGGTAGGGACTGCGGGTTCGATTCCCGGAGATCCTGAGTTATTGATTATTTATTGAGACATGGGCTGCGGGTTCGATTCCCGGAGACCCAGAGGTACTGTCAATGGGACTGTGGGTTCGATTCCCACAGGTCCTGGACTGGTTTTATTGAGTTGACTATTTGTTGTTAGCTTAATTGTAGACGATTGCGGTAATCATTTATTGTTGTTAATTTCGGAAATTATTATCATTTAAACTGCTTATTATTGTTATTATCATTATATTATTATTTCTCAGTAGGGCCCTGACCTTCCTCGTCACTACTCCATCGAGGTTAGGCTTGGCACTTACTGAGTACCGCCGTGGTGTACTCATGCTACTCTTCTGCACACTTTAGCTATGCAGATCCAGGTACATCAGAGCAGGCTCGTGCTAGGTGATTCCGAAGCTTTCTGGGAGACCTCGAGTTATGATCTACTACGTCCGCGGATCCAGAGGCTTTCCTTGTATTCTAATAGTACTAGTTGGCATTTTTCCTTCATTCCGTTGTTAGACACTCTTTATACATAGAGCCACAGTTGTATATTCTCTTTTAGTCCTGTGTTACCGTGGGATTCCGGATCTTGGTAGTGTTTTATTCATGGTGTTGACGGATGTATGTGCCAAGCGGCACGGATTACATATCTTTTATCCTATTTTTCCGTTGTTTTCTTATTTAAGTGTTCATAGCTTGTATATTCCGCAACGTGTTAGGCTTACCTAGTCGTGGGGACTGGGTGCCATCACGACATGTTCACGATTGGTGAACTAGGGTCGTGACAAGTTGGTATCAGAGCACTAGGTTCATAGGAGTCACGGGACACAGACCGGTTACTTAGAGTCTCGTTGATCGATACGGAGACGTCTGTATTTATCTACGAGGGGCTATGTAACTGTTTAGGAAACTCTTCATTTCTTTGGATTCCTTGTCGTGCGACATTTTTGGCACCAAATCTAAACTACTGCTTTCTATTCTCTTACATATGGTGAGGACATGTGCTACTCAAGAGGATCAGGTACCCGCGCCCCCTGTTGTTGCCGTCAGAGGCCGGGGCCGAGGTAGAGGATGAGGACGTGCCCAAGGTGCAGCCACAACACCCGTGCGCGCTACCGCTGAGGTTCCACCGGTGGATCAGGCTGGAGCGCATGCACCTGGTACACCGACTACAGTTGCTATTACTCCAGCGCTCCAGGAGACCCTGGCCCAGTTAATGAGTATGTATACCAATTTAGCTCAGGCAGGGTTGCATCCTCTCACTATAGCTACATCCCAGGCCGGGGGAGGGGCCCAGACTCCCGCAGCCGTTACACTTGAGCAGCGAGTGCCAGTGGGACTGGTTCCAGAGATTATGGTTATACCTCCTGCCGCCCCAGCACAGCCTGGAGGTGGGCCAGCTGGCTCTGAGGACGAGCAGCGTAGATTGGAGAGGTTCAAGAAATATGACCCTCCAGTGTTCAGTGGTTTGGCTTCAGATGATGCATTGGGTTTTCTGGAGGAGTGTCATCGTATTCTTTCTACCATGGGGATTGTGGAGACCAGCGGGGTTTCCTTCACTACGTTTCAGTTTCGTGGGACCGCTTATGATTGGTGGCGCACGTATGAGTTGGATAGTCCGGAGGAGTCCGCTTCGTTGACCTGGACGCAGTTTTCAAATCTGTTTTTGACGGAGTTTGTTCCCCAGAGCCTTAGGGATTCTTGGCGCTCGGAGTTTGAGAGATTGCGACAGGGGCTCCATGTCAGTATCAGAGTATGCTATCAGATTCATCCGTCTAGCCAGGCATGCACCGGCTTTGGTAGCCACGGTCCGGGAGAGAGTGCGGAGATTTATTGAGGGCCCGATTCCGCCGATCCGGTCCAGCATGGCCAGAGAGTTGGAGACAGATATATCTTATCAGCAGGTAGTTAGCATTGCCGGGAGGATCGAGAGTATGCTCCCTAGAGAGCGGGGAGATAGAGAGGCCGAGAGGTCTCGTGAGTCGTGCCATTTCTCCGGTGCCCGCACTTCGGCAGCCCGGTCGTTTTGGTAGGGGTTATTCCGGTCGTCCGGCTCACTCGGCATTGCCCGCAGCCGGTAGTACCCCGGCTCTTCCCAGCACCTCGGGAGCCTTATTATGCTCCCTCGGTTTCCAGAGTGCACCTCTCGCGCGGGGTCCGTCCGGGGGTCGGACTAGTGGGGGTGAGGCCGGTCGGTCACGGTCACCGTGTCCTCCCGCAGCTTGCTTTGGGTGCGGGGATACTCGCCATCCGGTCGGGGAGTGCCCCGGGCGTAGGAGGGAGCACCTCACCGGTCTTCGCAGCCATCGGCGTGGCTCTCGGGGTCGGCGAGGCTATCATTCCGGCTCCGAGCTGCTATTCCACTTGCCCGGCCGGCCCGGGGGCGGGGGTCGTGGTTCTAGAGGCCGCCCTCGAGAGGGGGGACAGGCCGGATTCTATGCTATTCCTGATCGCGCCGCGGCTGTTGCATCCGACTCTGTTATCACAGGTATTATTCTGGTTAGTCACAGGGAGGCATCGGTTCTATTCGACCCCGGTTCCACTTTTTCATATGTGTCTTCTTACTTTGCTTCTCATCCTGGTGTGCCTCGGTATTCTTTGAGTGCCCCCATTTGTGTTTCCACTCCGGTGGTGTTATAACCCATATCCACACACGTTAGTTCATTCCATAAGTTAGATAACACAAATCCAAGAAGGAATTATCCTTGAGATGATAAGAAGTTAATCCGATTAATCTTAAGTGATACAAGGGTGCATAAGGGTGATTAACAAGTATTAGACGTTAAACGAATCAAGGATGTTGTAACTCGTACTTTTGGGTAAACCTATAAATTCTTAGTATACTTAGGAGGTCATGATTTAAGGTATTTGAATCATATAATATCCGTATCATAATTCTTGAAGTCAAACGAGTTATGAAACAAAAGTCGACAAAAGTTGTTGCAACTTAGGTTCATAGTTTTACCTAAACTTTAGGTCAAATGTTATTAAGTATTTCTCCCAATATACTTGGAATTACGGGGTGATCTACCCACCAAATTGAAGATCTATGAGTCTAGTTTCCAACGCATTAAACGGTTTAGCAATACGACATTGGAATAGAGAGATATAGACATTTTCGTGAGACTGCACAAGCTGCTAGGTGCAAGTAGGTGAGTCACCTACTTGGTTAAATGTCGGCCCAAAAGAGGGAATTTCGGGTCAGAAAAGCAGCCCATTAAAAGGCTTATCTTCTGCAATATATACCTCTTTATATTTCACAAATAACCAGACCTAAGACCCTGCAAAGTTCCTCCCAAAAATTATCCACAAACCCTAATTGATTTTCCCTCCCTTTCAAGTTCAAATTGGGGGTAAACACTAGAGTTTGAAGAACCAAGTTAAAGGCTGAGTTATCCAACAACAAAGGTGAGTTTACTGCTATATTTCATACATTTATTCTTCTGTAAATTCATGGTAATTCGTTATATACATGTAAGAACTCACGGGACGGTGATCGGAAGCCGTGAGTTCAAGTTATTCACTTGTAGCGGACTGTTTTGTGGACTGTTTTGTGTTGCTGTTGGGCTGCGTTTTTATTACTGTTTTGTGGAGTTTTGGAGGAGGCAGGGTGTGGAGAAACACCATATATATGTTGGGTTGTGGTCTGCTAGTTCTTCGTAATATTTTTGGGTCATTTGGTACGACTATAATTGCCGTCATATGTATGATGTGATTAGGTTGTGTGTGGACTGTTTTGGAAGGCTCAATATGTTTATTATTGATGTTGTTTAGGCTGTTTGGTGATTGTTTTGAATGGTGTGAAGTCCTATATATAGGGGAGGTGCTGTCCGTTTCATCACAAAATAGATTGTGGTTGGTACATAATAGTTGCGACGCTTAAACGTTAACGATAGTGTCATTTCTCCTATTGTAGACTAAGGAGTCGTGACGTTTGCATAGCTTGAGGTTGTGGCAGTATATACAAGGTATGTGTGGCTGTCCCTTTCCTTCTTTTGCACGACTCCGATTAACATAATGTAATGAACGAGCTTCCAAAGATACTCTATTCTTAGAAGCTAAGCAGTACTTACATTGTTTCCACTCTTATGGAACGATTGATGTTGATGTTGCTTCTCTTATTCTTATGTTATCAATCTTGTTGGTACTTCCTGATTCCTATAAGGTTCATAGTGAAGAGTTAGTCCTAATAAGTTGTACATAGGATACCGACCTTACGTCACTCCGAAAGGTCTACAAGGTGTTTCCATGAGTCGAGCATGCATTATATATATGTATCTATTTTACTCTACCGAGCCGCACTATAGTCGGCCGGGTACGGCACCTATTGTGCAACCACTGATCAGTTGGGTTTTACCGAGCTCCACGTGGCCGGGTACGATTCTACCGAGCCTTATAATGGCCGGGTATGTTTTTACCGAGCCTATTACGGCCGGGTACGATATGATGATGATGATGCCCACAGAGGCGTATGTTTTAAAAGATTATGTATTTATACATATGTATCATGCATTTCATGTCAGTAGCCCTCAGAGGTACTCAGATGTTACAGGTTGTATATTCTCTATCCCTCCTTACATTGCTGTTCATATTTATGGTTCTCCGCCTTACATACTCAGTACTTTATTCGTACTGACGTCCTTTTATTTGTGGACGCTGCATGTCGTGCTGCAGGTCCTGATAGACAGGCAGGTGTAGCTCCCCCATCACAGTAGGTTGTCCAGTTCAGCGGTGATTGGCGAGATCCCTTCTCCGGACTTGCCTTGGTCTTGGTATGCATTTTTGTTATAGACATTATGGGTATGTCGGGGCCATGTTCCGGCTATGTTGTAGCACTTATGTTCCTTTAGAGGTTCATAGACAAGTGTCGACTCATGTATAGTTTGGTATGCCTTGTCGGCTGGTTTTTGTTGTATAGTCTTTCATTTTAGCGTGGTAGCTTGTACCATATGTATATAGTTTCTTGATTGTCCGGTCATCCCATGTTATGTAGGTTCATGCAATCATATTTTATTGTTGGTTGTTCATGATCCATGTCTACCATTTATATTGGTCTCGTCAACCTAAAAGATAATAAAGAAGGTTAGATAAAATGTACGTTGGTGCTCGGCAAGTATGGTCGGGTGCTAGTCATGGTCCTCCAGTTTGGGTCGTGACAAACTTGGTATCAGAGCAAGTCTGTCCTAGGGATTGTCTATGAGCCATGTCTAGTAGAGTCTTGATTATGGATGTGTAGCGCGCCACATTTATAATCGGGAGGCTACATGACATCTAGGGTTGTTACCTTCTTCCTGAATCTAGATCGTGCATAGAGTTGAGTCGTAAGTGTTCGTCTCTAATATTCACCATGTTTTCTTTCAGCGATGCCTTCGACTAGGAAACAAACAATTAGTAGACGGCTTGATACAGCTGCGGGAGAGGGTACCGGTCAGGTGCCCCAAGCCAGAGCAGGCCAAAGTGAGGCTTAGAGTGAGATGCCGTCTCATACCTCATCTACTCCGTCTCCTCCAGAGGATATTAGGTGGCACCCAGCACCTCCAGCTCCTCCGTCTAGCACTACAGACCAGGATATGCGGCGTGCTTTGCAGATATTGACTAGCTTGGTAGCTGCTCAGGCTCAGAGGCAGAATACAGGTGCTGCTGATAAACCAGTTAGTACAAGAGTTCGTGATTTTATTAATTTAGACCCTCCAGTGTTTACCGGATCAGACCCCAAGGAGGATCCGCAGACTTTTATTGACCAGGTTCATCGTACACTAAGGGTTATGCATGTTAGTGATACAGAGGCAGTAGAGTTGGCTTCTTATCGGCAACGGGATTTAGCGGTTCTTTGGTATGATAGTTGGGAGAGATCTAGGGGTCCGAACGCTCCTCCAGCTGTGTGGAAGGATTTTTCTGAGGCCTTTCTTCGTCACTATTTGCCAGTTGAGATACGACGAGCTAGAGCTGATAAGTTCTTGAACCTTAGACAAGGTAATATGAGTGTGCGAGAGTATAGTATGCGGTTTGATTCTTTAGCAAGGTATGCTCCCCATATGGTGGCCGAGATGTGTGATAGGGTGCATTTATTCGTGAACGGGTTGGGACCCCATCCGATAAATGAGTGTATGACAGCCTCCTTGGTAGAAGGCATGGATATTTCCCGTATTCAAGCTTATGCTCAGACCCTAGAGGATCGTAAGCGCCAGCAGAGGGCAGATAGGGAGCAGGATAGGGGCCAGCATAAGAGGGCGAGATTTGCAAGGTATTCTGATGACTTAAGAGGCAGCGCCAGGCCCCAGTCTTCGAGGAGTTCGGCGCCATCTGTAGCTAGTGCTCCTCCACAGTTTCAGAGGCCTCGATATGATCGATCCTATTCTGGTCCAGGTCAGAGTTCGCAGGCATCTGGATCACAACATCACAGGGATACTAGTCAGACGAAACCCCCAACACCACGTTGTGATCAATGCGGCAAGGCCCACTTTGGACTGTGCCGTCGAGGTTCTGATGCGTGTTATTCTTGCGGACAGCCTGGCCATATGATGAGGGATTGTCCTAACAGGGGAGGTGATGGTATGGCTCAACCGACTAGATCTGTGTCTGGTTCTTCCTCATCAGTTCGACCTCCAACACGGGGTTTTCAGCAGTCGACAGGTCATTGTAGAGGTAGAGGTGCAGGACCGAGTTCGAGTGGTGCTCAAAATCGAACATATGCTCTAGTAGGTCGACAGGATCTCGAGTCATCTCCAGATGTTGTTACAGGTATATTATCTGTGTTTTCTTATGATGTATATGCGTTGATTGATCCGGGATCTACATTATCATATGTTACACCATTTGTGGCTAATAAGTTTGGCATTGAACCTGAATTGATAAGTAAACCCCTTGCGGTATCTACTCCAATAGGAGATTCTGTGATTGCTAGAAGGGTATATAGAGGTTGCACTGTGATGATTTGTAGTCGTCAAACCTCGGTAGATTTATTTGAATTAGAAATGGTTGATTTTGATGTGATACTGGGAATGGACTGGTTGGCCTCATGCTATGCAAATGTTGACTGTCGTATGAAGATGGTTAAGTTTCAATTTCCTGGTGAACCCGTCATTGAATGGAAGGGGAACATTGCTACATCAAAAGGTAGGTTTATTTCCTATCTTAAGGCAAGGAAAATGATCTCAAAAGGTTACATTTATCATCTTGTTCGCGTTAGGGATGCAGAGGCGAAGCTGCCTACTCTACAATCTATCCCCGTGGTCAATGAATTTCCAGATGTTTTCCCAAATGAACTCCCAGGCCTTCCTCCAGAAAGGGAGATTGAGTTTAGCATTGATGTGTTGCCTGACACTCAACCAATCTCTATCCCTCCATATAGAATGGCCCCGGCAGAGCTGCGAGAGTTGAAGGCGCAGTTAAAGGACTTGCTGGATAAGGGCTTCATTAGGCCTAGCACTTCACCTCGGGGTGCTCCAGTCCTATTCGTGCGGAAGAAATATGGGTCATTACGGATGTGTATTGACTATCGACTGTTGAATAAGTTTACTATAAAGAACAATTATCCACTTCCAAGAATTGACGACCTGTTTGACCAACTCCAGGGTGCCAAGTATTTCTCCAAGATTGACTTACGTTCAGGATATCATCAGGTGAGGGTTAAGGAGAAGGATATTCCAAAGACGGCCTTTCGAACAAGATATGGGCACTTTGAGTTCTTGGTGATGTCGTTCGGGCTAACAAATGCCCCAGCAGCTTTTATGGATCTCATGAATACTGTATTCAAGCCCTATCTTGATGTGTTCGTGATTGTATTCATTGATGACATTCTGGTGTATTCTCGTTCGGAGGAGGAACATGCGAGCCACTTGCGGATAGTATTACGGATGCTTCAGGATCGTAAGTTATATGCTAAGCTCGCCAAATATGAATTCTGGCTGAACTCAGTAGCATTCCTTGGCCATGTGATATCTGACGAGGGTATTAGTGTCGACACTCAGAAGATTGATGCAGTAAAGAATTGGCCGAGACCTACAACACCATCAGAAGTTCGTAGCTTCCTGGGGCTAGCAGGATATTATAGGCGGTTTGTAGATGGGTTTTCCTTTATATCAGCACCATTGACTAAGTTAACACAGAAAGCTACCAAGTTCCAGTGGTCTAACACTTGTGAACGTAGTTTTCAGGAGCCGAAGGATCGATTGACATCCGCACCGGTGCTCACTCTCCCTGAAGGAACAGAAGGATATGTGGTATATTGTGATGCCTCAGGTATAGGTTTGGGGTGCGTATTGATGCAACATGGGAAGGTGATTTCATATGCATCAAGACAATTGAAGAAGCATGAAAAGAATTATCCAACCCATGATTTGGAATTGGCTGCAGTAATATATGCTTTGAAGATATGGTGGCACTACTTATTCGGCGTCCATGTTGACATCTACACATATCACAAGAGTCTACAATACATCTTCAAGCAGAAAGAGTTGAATTTGAGGCAGCGTAGGTGGCTTGAATTACTGAAGGACTACGACGTCGAGATATTGTATCATCCCGGTAAAGCCAATGTTGTGGCAGATGCTCTCAGCCGTAACTCAATGGGAAGCTTAGTACATATTGATGCAGGTAGATGGGGGTTGACTAAAGAGCTTCATCAGCTAGCCAATATGAGAATCAGATTGTTAGACTCTGATGACGGAAGTGTTACTGTACAGAATACATCAGAATCATTTTTGGTAGCAGAGGTAAAAGCACGGCAATATGAAGATCCTATCTTACTACGATTGAGAGAGAACATTCAGCAGTGTAAAATTACGGCTTTTGAGATCGGAGGAGATGGGGCACCGAGATACCAGGGCCGATTATGTGTGCCGAATGTGGCAGGGTTGCGAGAAAAGATTATGAATGAAATTCATCAATCCCGATATTCCATCCATCCCGGCTCAACAAAGATGTATCATGATGTCAAGGAGCAGTATTGGTGGGATAACATGAAAAAGTCTATTGCAGAATTTGTAGCCCAGTGTCCCAATTGTCAACAAGTAAAGATAGAACATCAGAAACCCGGTGGATTGCTTCCAGAATATAGAAATTCCGACCTGGAAATGGGAGGTGATTAATATGGACTTCGTTATTGGATTACCTCGATCTTATCATAAGTTTGACTCTATTTGGGTGATAGTTGATCGACTTACAAAATGTGCTCATTTTCTGCCAGTTAAGACAACTTACTCGACTGAAGATTATGCGAAGTTGTATATCAAGGAGATTGTTAGGCTTCATGGTGTGCCGGTATCTATTATATCGGATCGAGGAGCTCAATTTACGGCTAACTTTTGGAGGTCTTTTCAGAAAGGTTTAGGCACACAGGTGAATCTCAGCACTGCATTTCATCCGCAGACTGACGGACAGGCTGAACGTACCATTCGGACATTGGAAGATATGCTACGAGCATGTGTTCTAGATTTTAAGGGAAATTGGGATGACCATCTTCCACTCATAGAATTTGCCTACAATAATAGCTACCATTCCAGTATTAAAATGGCCCCATATGAGGCACTATATGGGAGGAGATGTAGATCTCCAGTTGGATGGGTCGAAGTCGGTGAAACAGAATTATATGGGCCAGATTTGATTCACCAAGCCATTGAGAAGGTGAAAGTGATACAGGAACGATTGAGGACGGCACAAAGCAGGCAAAAGTCTTATTCCGATGTCCGACGTCGTGATTTAAAATTTGAGGTTGGTGATTGGGTTTTCCTGAGGATTTCACCAATGAAGGGTGTTATGCATTTTGGAAAGAAAGGCAAGCTGAGTCCAAGGTATATCGGTCCGTATAAAATTCTTCAACGAATTGGACAAGTTGCTTATGAGTTAGAATTGCCATCCGAATTAGAATTTGTCCACCCGGTATTCCATGTATCTATGTTGAGGAAATGTATTGGAGACCCTTCTCGAGTTGTCCCTATCAAAGATGTTCAAGTTACGGAAGATCTATCATATGAAGAAGTGCTAGTGGCCATATTAGATCGACAATTCCGCAAGCTGAGAACAAAAGATGTAGCTTCCGTCAAAGTATTATGGAGGAACAAGAATGTGAAAGAAATGACATGGGAAGCAGAAGAAGAGATGAAGTCTAAATACCCTTACCTATTCCAGAATGATGATAACAAGGATGTTGGTGGAACGCAAGATACATTATAAAGGTGAAATGACTTTATGAGGTAAGCAATAACTTGAGAACTCTCTTCCTTAATACAAAGTGGTGATATGTAAATAATGTCCATGTCCATAATGCTTTGTGTAGCCTTGTGTGGTCATACTTTGAGCTTCACTGCTTGCAAATTTTGCTAGTGACCATTTTATAGGGGAAAATTGACCAAAACTTTCCGCTAGAATCCA
Source organism: Nicotiana noctiflora (assembly GCA_032618575.1). Classification (NCBI taxonomy): domain Eukaryota; kingdom Viridiplantae; phylum Streptophyta; class Magnoliopsida; order Solanales; family Solanaceae; genus Nicotiana; species Nicotiana noctiflora. Next base: position 34,668 of record JASVEL010007424.1, read on the forward strand.
CGATGATTTGGACTCCCCATAAACCCTTACATTCGAGGACGAATGTTCCTAAGGGGGAGGGTGTTATAACCCATATCCACACACGTTAGTTCATTCCATAAGTTAGATAACACAAATCCAAGAAGGAATTATCCTTGAGATGATAAGAAGTTAATCTTAAGTGATACAAGGGTGCATAAGGGTGATTAACAAGTATTAGACGTTAAACGAATCAAGGATGTTGTAACTCGTGCTTTGGGGTAAACCTATAAATTCTTAGTATACTTAGGAGGTCATGATTTAAGGTATTTGAATCATATAATATCCGTATCATAATTCTTGAAGTCAAACGAGTTATGAAACAAAAGTCGACAAAAGTTGTTGCAACTTAGGTTCATAGTTTTACCTAAACTTTAGGTCAAATGTTATTTAGTATTTCTCCCAATATACTTGGAATTACGGGGTGATCTACCCACCAAATTGAAGATCTATGAGTCTAGTTTCCAACTCATTAAACGGTTTAGCAATACGACATTGGAATATAGAGATATAGACATTTTTGTGAGACTGCACAAGCTGCTAGGTGCAAGTAGGTGAGTCACCTACTTGGTTAAATGTCGGCCCAAAAGAGGGAATTTCGGGTCATAAAAGCAGCCCATTAAAAGGCTTATCTTCTGCAATATATACCTCTTTATATTTCACAAATAACCAGACCTAAGACCCTGCAAAGTTCCTCCCAAAAATTATCCACAAACCCTAATTGATTTTCCCTCTCTTTCAAGTTCAAATTGGGGGTAAACACTAGAGTTTGAAGAACCAAGTTAAAGGCTGAGTTATCCAACAACAAAGGTGAGTTTACTGCTATATTTCATACATTTATTCTTCTGTAAATTCATGGTAATTCGTATATACATGTAAGAACTCACGGGACGGTGATCGGAAGCCGTGCGTTCAAGTTATTCACTTGTAGCGGACTGTTTTGTGGACTGTTTTGTGTTGCTGTTGGGCTGCGTTTTTATTACTGTTTTGTGGAGTTTTGGAGGAGGCAGGGTGTGGAGAAACACCATATATATGTTGGGTTGTGGTCTGCTAGTTCTTCGTAATATTTTTGGGTCATTTGGTACGACTATAGTGGCCGTCATATGTATGATGTGATTAGGTTGTGTGTGGACTGTTTTGGAAGGCTCAATATGTTTATTATTGATGTTGTTTAGGATGTTTGGTGATTGTTTTGAATGGTGTGAAGTCCTATATATAGGGGAGGTGCTGTCCGTTTCATCACAAAATAGATTGTGGTTGGTACATAATAGTTGCGACGCTTAAACGTTAACGATAGTGTCATTTCTCCTATTGTAGACTAAGGAGTCGTGACGTTTGCATAGCTTGAGGTTGTGGCAGTATATACAAGGTATGTGTGGCTGTCCCTTTCCTTCTTTTACACGACTCCGATTAACATAATGTAATGAACGAGCTTCCAAAGATACTCTATTCTTAGAAGCTAAGCAGTACTTACATTGTTTCCACTCTTATGGAACGATTGATGTTGATGTTGCTTCTCTTATTCTTATGTTATCAATCTTGTTGGTACTTCCTGATTCCTATAAGGTTCATAGTGAAGAGTTAGTCCTAATAAGTTGTACATAGGATACCGACCTTACGTCACTCCGAAAGGTCTACAAGGTGTTTCCATGAGTCGAGCATGCATTATATATATGTATCTATTTTACTCTACCGAGCCGCACTATAGTCGGCCGGTACGGCACCTATTGTGCAACCACTGATCAGTTGGGTTTTACCGAGCTCCACGTGGTCGGGTACGATTCTACCGAGCCTTATAATGGCCGGGTATGTTTTTACCGAGCCTATTACGACCGGGTACGATATGATGATGATGATGCCCACAGAGGCGTATGTTTTAAAGGATTATGTATTTATACATATGTATCATGTATTTCATGTCAGTAGCCCTCAGAGGTACTCAGATGTTACAGGTTGTATATTCTCTATCCCTGCTCACATTGTTGTTCATATTTATGGTTCTCTGCCTTACATACTCAGTACTTTATTCGTACTGACGTCCTTTTATTTGTGGACGCTGCATGTCGTGCTGCAGGTCCTGATAGACAGGCAGGTGTAGCTCCCCCATCACAGTAGGTTGTCCAGTTCAGCGGTGATTGGCGAGATCCCTTCTCCGGACTTGCCTTGGTCTTGGTATGCATTTTTGTTATAGACATTATGGGTATGTCGGGGCCCTGTTCCGGCTATGTTGTAGCACTTATGTTCCTTTAGAGGCTCATAGACAAGTGTCGACTCATGTATAGTTTGGTATGCCTTGTCGGCTGGTTTTTGTTGTATAGTCTTTCATTTTAGCGTGGTAGCTTGTACCATATGTATATAGTTTCTTGATTGTCCGGTCATCCCATGTTATGTAGGTTCATGCAATCATATTTTATTGTTGGTTGTTCATGATCCATGTCTACCTTTTATATTGGTCTCGTCAGCCTAAAAGATAATAAAGAAGGTTAGATAAAATGTACGTTGGTGCTCGGCAAGTATGGTCGGGTGCTAGTCATGGTCCTCCGGTTTGGGTCGTGACAGAAGATTGGTCGGAAGGTCTTCCTTTGGACCGTAATGCAGGCTTTTGGATGGGATATGTGATTTTGAGACCAGAGCGAATCTATTACTGCTCGGGATGGTCGATTTTGATATTATTCCGGGCATGGACTGGTTGTCGCCCCATTATGCTATTCTTGATTGTCACGCCAAGACCTTGACGCTGGCTATGCCAGGCATTCCACGTATTGAGTGGAGTAGTACTCTAGATCATACCCCTACCCGTGTTATTTTGTTTCTCAGAGCTCAGCGTATGGTTGAGAAGGGGTGTGCTGCATATCTAGCCTATGTGCGGGACGTCAGTATTAACCCTCCCTCTATTGATTATGTTCATGTGGTACGTGACTTTGCTGATATATTTCCAGTTGATCTTCCGGGCATGCCGCCCGACAGAGATATTGACTTTGCTATTGACTTGTTGCCGGGCACTCAGCCCATTTCTATTCCACCGTACCATATGGCTCCTCCTGAGTTGAAGGAGTTGAAGGATCAATTACAGGAGTTATTGAGCAAGGGTTTTATTCGACCCAGTGTTTCGCCTTGGGTGCTCCTGTATTGTTTGTGAAGAAAAAGGACGGTTCTATGCGTATGTGTATTGACTATCGTCAGCTGAACAAGGTTACAGTGAAGAACCGGTATCCTTTGCCCCGTATTGATGATTTATTTGACCAGCTACAGGGCGCACAGGTGTTTTCTAAGATTGATTTGCGCTCTGGGTATCACCAGTTGAAGATTCGGGAGCCGGATATCCCGAAGACTGCCTTCAGGACCCGGTATGGTCACTATGAGTTCCTCGTGATGTCTTTTGGGCTGACTAATGCCCCAGCAGCCTTTATGCATTTGATGCACAGTGTGTTCAGACCTTATCTGGACTCGTTCGTGATTGTTTTCATTGATGATATTCTAGTATATTCCCGGAGTCGGGAAGAGCACGAGCAACATTTGAGGATAGTGCTTCAGATTCTGAGGGAGAAGCAGCTTTATGCCAAGTTCTCTAAATGTGAATTCTGGTTGAGTTCGGTGGCATTTTTGGGCCACGTGGTGTCGAGTGATGGTATTCGAGTAGATCCGAGGAAGGTGGAGGCCGTGCAGAGTTGGCCCAGACCCTCCTCCGCTACTGAGATTCGCAGTTTCCTTGGTTTGGCGGGCTATTACCGTCGTTTCGTAGAGGGTTCTCTTCGATTGCAGCACCTATGACCAGATTGACCCAAAAGGGTGCCCCTTTTCAGTGGACAGACGAGTGTGAGGCGAGCTTTCAGAAGCTCAAGACAGCTTTGACTTCGGCCCCTATATTGATGTTGCCTACGGGTACGGGGTCCTATACCGTATATTGTGATGCCTCACGAGTTGGACTCGGCGCGGTATTGATGCAGGACGGTAGGGTGATTGCCTACGCGTTGAGATAGCTGAAGGTGCATGAGAAGAATTACCTTGTTCATGATTTGGAGCTAGCTGCCATTGTTCACGCCTTGAAGATTTGGCGTCATTACTTATATGGGGTCCCTTGTGAGATCTACACGGATCACCGGAGCTTGCAACACTTGCTTAAGCAGAAGGACCTGAATATGCGTCAGAGGAGATGGTTGGAGCTACTAAAGGACTATGATATTACTATTCTCTATCATCCGGGCAAGGCTAATGTGGTTGCCGATGCCTTGAGTCGTCGAGCAGAGAGTTTGGGGAGTTTAGCATATCTACCGATTTCAGAGAGGCCTATGGCGATGGATGTTCAGGCTCTAGCCCAGGCAGTTTGTTAGATTGGATCTTTCGGATCCCAGCCGGATTCTGGCATGTGTGGTTTCTCGGTCTTCTCTATTTGACCGCATCAGGGAGCGTCAGTTCGACGACCCTCATTTGCTTGTCCTTCAAGATAGAGTTTGGCGTGGTGATGCTCGAGATGTTACCATCGGGGATGATGGAGTTACGAGGATGCAGGGGCGTATCTGTGTGCCTAATGTGGATGATCTTCGAGAGCTAATTCTAGTAGAGGCCCATAGCTCGCGGTATTCCATCCATCCGGGAGCCGCGAAGATGTATCAGGACTTGAAACAGCATTACTGGTGGAGGCGGATGAAGAGGGATATAGTTGATTATGTTTCTAGATGCCTCAACTGCCAGCAGGTGAAGTATGAGCATCAGCGTCCGGGTGGATTGATGCAACAGATCGAGATTCTCGAGTGGAAATGGGAGCGCATTACCATGGACTTTGTATCTGGACTTCCACGGACGGTTAGGAAGTTTGATTCCATTTGGGTCATTGTGGATCGGCTGACCAAGTCCGCCCATTTTATACCGGTGAGCACTACATATTCATCGGAGCGACTAGCGGAGATTAATATCAGGGAGGTAGTTCGGCTGCATGGTATTCCAGTTTCCATCATTTCAGATAGAGGCACTCAGTTCACTTCACGGTTCTGGAGAGCTGTACAGCAGGAGTTAGGTACTCGGGTGGAGCTGAGCACAGCATTTCACCCCCAGACTGATGGGCAGTCCGAGCGCACTATTCGGATTTTGGAGGATATGCTCCGTGCGTGCGTGATTGAGTTTGGAGGTTCATGGGATCACTTCTTGCCACTGGCGGAGTTTGCTTATAACAACAGCTACCAGTCTAGTATTCAGATGGCACCGTACGAGGCCCTGTATGGTAGGAGGTGCAGGTCACCCGTGGGTTGGTTTGAGCCGGGCGAGGTTAGGTTGCTAGGTGGTTCAGGATGCAATGGACAAGGTCAAGGTGATTCAGGACAGACTTCGTGCAGCCCAGTCTAGACAGAAGAGTTATGCGGACAAGAAGGTTCGCGATGTGGTATTTATGGTTGGTGAGCGGGTTCTGCTTCGAGTCTCGCCCATGAAGGGCGTTATGAGGTTTGGGAAGAAAGGAAAGCCGAGTCCTAGATTTATTGGCCCTTTTGAGATTTTGAGGCGTGTTGGGGAGGTTGCTTATGAGTTGGCCTTACCTCCCAGCCTAGCCGGAGTTCACCCCGTATTTCATGTCTCCATGCTCCGGAGATACCATGGTGACCCGTCGCATGTGTTGGATTTCACATATGTTCAACTAGACAAGGATCTGTCTTATGTTAAGGAGCCAGTAGCCATTCTAGACAGGCAAGTCAGAAAGCTAAGGTCAAAGAACATCGCTTCGGTAAAGGTTCAGTGGCGGGGCCGGCCGGTCGAGGAGGCGACTTGGGAGACCGAGCAGGATATGCGCAGCCAGTACCCTCATCTTTTCACTACTCCCAGGTATGTTTTCTATGCTCGTTCGAGGACGAACGAATCTTTAAGTGTGGGAAGATGTAACGACCCGACCGGTCGTTTTAGAAAATTTCGCCCCAATCCCTAATTTAACTGTTTCCCTAAGTACATTTCTGCTATTGTGGTTTGCCGGGAGAGTCGGTTCTGAAAATTTGAGCATTTTGGGACACTTAGTCCCTAAATAAGAGCTTTGAAGCTAGAAAATGGCCCGTAGCCAGAACAGTGTTAAGACGATCTCGGACCGGAAATCCGATGGTTCCATTAGCTCCGTTGGGTGATTTCGGGGTTGGGAGCACGTTTGGAATGTATTTTGGAGGTCCTTAGCTCAATTAGGCTTGAAATGCCGAAGGTTGAAATTTTGGCGAATCCGAACGATATGTGAGATTTTGATCCGGGGGTCGGAATGGAATTCCGACAATTTCTGTAGCTTCATAATTTGAATTTGGATATGTCCGCAAAGTTTCAGGTCATTCGGACGTCGTTTGGTTGGGTTTTAGATCGAATGTGCAATTCGGAAAGTTTTAAGAAATTTAGGCTTGAATTCGATGTGAATTATGGGTTTTGATATTGTTAGACGTGTTTTTATGATTTGAACGAGTTCATATCGTGTTTTGGAATATGTTGGTGGTTTTCGTTGGGGTCCCGGGAGCCTCGGGATGAATTCGGGGGTCCAAACGGACCAATTTGTGCCAAAAGGCACTGCTGTTCTGCTGCAATAATTGCAGAGCAATTTTGCTCTCCGCGATCGCGGAGATGGCCATGCGATCGCGTAAGGGAGAAATCTTGAGCTCTGCGATCGCGAAGTAAAGCCTGCGATCGCGTAAGTCTGGAGGTTGAACCAGTGCGATCGCGTGAGGTTTCATGCGATCGCGTAGGGTATTGGTCGGAAGCAGTGCGATCGCGTGAGGGAGTATGCGATCACGTAGGGTAGTTTGGGGAGCCGGACGAGTTTGTTCTTCGCGATCGCGTTAATACGTTTTCGATCGCGTAGGGTTGCTGAGTTGTTCACTGCGATCGCGTCCAGGGTCACGCGATCGCGTAGAGGAAAATTAGGTCGCCCATATTTTGTGCATCGCGATCGCAAGCCCAGTGCTGCGATCGCGTAGAGTAAAATGGCCTGGCAGTGACTTTAAGTCCAGAACATTTCAGTCGCGGCCTAACACACCAAAACCGCCATTGTTGAGCTCCAAGAGAGGATTTTGAAGGGGAAACGCTGGGATATCATCGGGAAATCATCGGGGGTAAGTTTCTTGACCTTAATTCGTTGGTTTATCATGAAATCCGTGATTATTTCACTGAAATTGAAAGATTAAAGGTGGGTTTGAGCCCTAGGCATAAATGTTAGAAAATCTCTGATTTGAGCGGGCAAATGGAGTTTGATTTTGGTAAATTTTATATGCCTAGACTCGTATTGAGATAAGGAACCCGAATATATAATTTTCGTGATTTTTCGATAAGCGTACCGAAAGTCGGGTTTTGGCAACTTGTGGGTTTGGTGTATTTTGAGTTATTTTGATTGGGTAATGCCCAATTGGCCTAATTTGATGTGATTCTATTGATTTTTATCAGATACTACACTTGTGGAGGCCGACATTCGCGGCAAGAGGGTTATTTCTTAGCGGTTTTGTACCGGAATTGAGGTAAGTGGCTTGTCTAACCTCGTGTGGGGGAAATTTTCACCCCTAGGATATTATGTGATTATTTAAATGTCTTGTACGCGAGGTGACGGGCGTGTACATGCGCTGGTTGTTGAACACATACTTTATTTAAAATGTTCGATGAGTGATATTCCTATCTTTAGCTGTTAATTTGATATTTTACCGGTAGTAGTTAGAAAAGCATGATTAGGTAGTACCTAACTGTTTAGTTGCCTAATTGTCTTATTTTTGATAATTATTGGCACTATTTTTCGGTGAAGTTATAGTTAAGCATAATTTACTCTCTTTGTGTATACCTTTATTTGCTGTGCTTGTGGACTGCGGGTTCGATTCCCGGAGACCCAGGGCTGTGGGTTCGATTCCCAGAGACCCGGTGTGATATTGGTAGGGACTACGGGTTCGATTCCCGAGATCCTGAGTTATTGGTAGGGATTACGGGTTCGATTCCCGAGATCCTGAGTTATTGGTAGGGACTACGGGTTCGATTCCCGAGATCCTGAGTTATTGGTAGGGACTACGGGTTCGATTCCCGAGATCTTGAGTTATTGGTAGGGACTGCGGGTTCGATTCCCGGAGATCCTGAGTTATTGATTATTTATTGAGACATGGGCTGCGGGTTCGATTCCCGGAGACCCAGAGGTACTGTCAATGGGACTGTGGGTTCGATTCCCACAGGTCCTGGACTGGTTTTATTGAGTTGACTATTTGTTGTTAGCTTAATTGTAGACGATTGCGGTAATCATTTATTGTTGTTAATTTCGGAAATTATTATCATTTAAACTGCTTATTATTGTTATTATCATTATATTATTATTTCTCAGTAGGGCCCTGACCTTCCTCGTCACTACTCCATCGAGGTTAGGCTTGGCACTTACTGAGTACCGCCGTGGTGTACTCATGCTACTCTTCTACACACTTTTATTGTGCAGATCCAGGTACATCAGAGCAGGCTCGTGCTAGGTGACTTTCCGCAGCTTTCTGGGAGACCTCGAGGTATAATCTGCTATGTCCGCGGATCCAGAGGCTTTCCTTCTATTCTAATAGTACTAGTTGGCATTTTTCCTTCATTCCGTTGTTAGACACTCTTTATACATAGAGCCACAGTTGTATATTCTCTTTTAGTCTGTGTTACCGTGGGATTCCGGATCTTGGTAGTGTTTTATTCATGGTGTTGACGGATGTATGTGCCAAGCGGCACGGATTACATATCTTTTATCCTATTTTTCCGTTGTTTTCTTATTTAAGTGTTCATAGCTTGTATATTCCGCAACGTGTTAGGCTTACCTAGTCGTGGGGACTGGGTGCCATCACGACATGTTCATGATTGATGAACTAGGGTCATGACAATCATTATCCGCTTTCTCTTTATGTCTCTTTCTGCTTTATCTTCTTTGTATCTTGTCGGCCGCTTGGTCTTCTCACATCTTTTCTCTTTGTCTTCTTTTGATCATTTCTTCTTTATGTCTCTTTCTTCTTTTTCTTTACGACTTTCTCGTCTTTTGAGTTATCTTCTACTATCTTCTTCAATTATTCTAACTGGACTTTTGGAATTACATTATCTTCTCCGTGACATTTTGAACATAAATGGTCTAGATATTTCTGGCTGATTATTCTGCCGTATCTTGCTAGTAAATCTTCTGAGATAAATCCTTTTCTTAATGCTCTGGTTGTAGGTTGTCTTTCGGGATTTAGTAGAGACATAATCCATTTTTGGATTTCTTCGATATCTGATTGTCGTTGTTCCTTTGAATTTGAATATATTAATAACTGGTCTCTTGAATAATAACTCGAAATAGCATTTCCGTTTAGATAATTATGTGCTAGCTCATTGATGATTGTAGATATTCCAATAATCCTTTTGTTTGCATAAAAGCTGGGTATTTCGCATTTAGGTATTTCTTGTTGTTGTCCTACCTCTTCTGGTAAAGAAAAAGAACAAGAAAATAAATTACAACTTGAGATAAATAGATTCAAAGAACAATTACAAGAAGAAAAATTAGAAATAATTAGAACAGAAGAAATAAATGAACCAAATAATAATAATGATTTAGAAAATTATTCAGAAACAAGAGAAACATATACGGAAATCTTAGAAAATATAGCACAAGTCGAACAAAATGAAGAAGGTAGAAATGATCGTATAGAAATAAATGTGATAATAGATGAAAAACCTAGTACATCAGGAACAAAAGATACACAAATAGAGCAAAAGAGTTATATAAATTATGAAAATAATTATAAGAAAACATATAGAAATGATAGAGAACCAAGATATACAAAATGGATTCCAACACAAATACCAACAACACTACAAAATAATTTTTTAGATCTAGACTGTGTAAAAGATATAAATAAGACAATCCAGTTATGGGTAGGATACATGACGAAACAGATTATAGACAATAAAATAGGAATATCAGATGTACCAGAATACATAGAAAGAACATTAATAGGAACAACTAAGTTATGGTTACAAAATATAACTAAATATGCCTTAGGAGTATTAAGAAATGATAAAAAACTAGATGGTGAAAAAGCCACAACAGCTATAGAAATTTTGCATAAATATGAAACAACTATAAGAAATGAATTAGTAGTGCAGAAACAGAAGTAGTAGAACAGCATAGAGAAAAAATATTAAATAGAAATTTAATGTCAAAATTCGCAATATGTAATATGTGTTACATAGACGAATATACATGTGCATTTAAAGAATTTTACTATAAAGGAATATATAGTATAGAAGAAAGTAAAGAAATAAGAAAATTATATTTTTCAAAATTACCAAAACCATTTAGTTCAAAAATATTAAAAGATTGGAATAATGCAGCATTACAAGATACTTTAGGATCAAGAATTAAATACTTACAAAATTGGTTTGCAGAATTATGTGAAAAACATAAAGAAGAAATTAAAATGGAAAAAACGTTAATAAAAAACTTAGCATGTTGTAAAGATAAAACAACACTCTAGTTTGGATGTAATAAAAGATACTATAATAAAAATCATAATAAAATTAAGAAATATAAAAAGTATAAGTCAAAATTTAAGTATAAAAAACCTAGACGAAGATATTATGTAAAGAAATTTAATAACAAAAGGAAGTACCGACCTAAGAAAAAATTATCAGATTGTAAATGTTATAATTGTGGAAAACTAGGACATTTAGCAAAAGATTGTAAAATACCTAAAAATCAAAGAGCTAAGCAAGTATCAGAAATAATAATAAACGACGAAGAATACGTACAAATGGAATACATAGACTATGAATTAGAAAGTAATGATAGTATATATGAATTATCGGAAAATGAATTAGAATCAATATTAGAATCAGATAATGAAGACAATGAATTAACAGATGACTGAAAAAGAAATAAATATAATAACCCAAGAAGAATACCAAGATGAAGAATCTACGGAACAAAAAGTAATATTTGATGAAAATATATTTGAACAAATAAAAGGAAAAGAATTAGACTTAAGTGTAGAAACAATATTAGATATACCAAAAATGAAAAAAATGGTTCAAAATGGTTCAAAAGAAGTAAAGAAGAATACTATATAATTAGCCAAAGAGAACATATAATAGATTGTAAATACACCAAAGGAAAAGCTAAAATACCTTTAATAAATAAACGTATAATAAATAAAGAAATACAGGATATAAGAGCAAAAAATCCAATTAAATATGTACATCTAGGAGGAACAGAAATATTAATAAAAGCATGTTTTAGAGAAGGGATAGATACACCAATAGAAATTTATCTAGCAGATGATAGAATTATACAACCTATAGAAAAAAGTATAATAAGTGTAGTACGAGGAAATTTGATATACCAAAAATTTAAGTTCATAATTAGTGCTAACTATTCAGTAGCGATAAATGATAAAAATATCGATAAATCACTTGTATTATACTGGAAAATGTCAGGAATAGAATTAACCTCAGGTAGTAAGATATTTACAGCAAGATATAAAAATCTATATATATTAACAACTAAACATAATGTAACGACCCGATCGGTCGTTTTGAGCTCCGACGCGTCATTCAGCAAATTGAGGCCATGAACAGCTTCATCTGAGGTATATTGACTTGTGTGTATGGTCAGAATTAAAATTCAGAAAGTTTGGAGTCAAATCTAAATGGAAATTCTCATTTTGAAAGCTTAAAGTTGAAGAAATGAACTAGGATTGGAATTTTGAGTAAATCACCTCGGAATGGGGATCAAAAAGTTCCAGCTTGCTCGTATGATGATTTTGAACTTGGGCGTATGTCCGGATTTGGTTTTTGATAACTCGTGAGCATTTCGGCGTATATGGTGTGATAGCATCCTAGGAAGCTCAATTCTATTCAAGTACAAGGATGAAGCGTTGCAATCTCAAAGAGGACCTTTAACAAGATGTCAAGCTAAAGAATTTCAAAACACGATCATTGGACTTCAAGTGCACATAGAGAATCCTTTAATTGTCGAGAAAGAGCTCTAGCCCAGAGGAGAAGAATTGTTGAAGTTTTACAATTATTTGATAGATCAAATTGACGTCCAAGAAGAGGAAGATATGGTCACCCAAATCAGCCCTTGGAGTACACCAAAATGGCTCCAAATGAGCTTAAAAGAAGTCCTAAATGAGGTTCTACAAAAGGAGCCCAATTGGAATCCAAACAAATGGCCCAAACTAGTTGTTTTAAGGCCCAAATCTGCCCCAAAGGGTCTTGGCCGCCCCTCACCTAACCAAAGACTTTTCTTAGACTTTAGCAACCACCTACCTCATTGTAATAATTTTGTTTTCCACTAGAACCACCCCACCTAGTTTTTACTGTTATTTTTATGCCTTTGTAGTCCTATAAATAGGGTGTTCTTCTCCTTCATAAGACAGATTATTATTGAGTGAGTATATCATACTTTGAGAGTTCTTTTGAACCTTTGTTACTTGTGCTTTGAGATTTATCTTTCAACCTTTACTAGTTCATAGTTCAAGGTAGTAAGATTACTTCTCTTTTGTGATATCTGTGATTCCTTTGTGGTATTCTTAGAAGGCGATTAATACTAGTATTAATTGTTGTCTCAAGTTACTCGTAAAGTGGTCAAGATCCGAATCTATTGTTTTGATTTTCTTTTAAGTAAAGGCGTTTGATTTCTTTCATAAATCAAGACGTTGTTACTTTGATCTTGTCAAGGCTATAGAACTTGCGTTCTTGAAAGTTCTCGAAATTCTTTCCTTGAATCTTTCCCATATCCTTTATTTTCGTCTCTTTAATTCTAGTTGTTCAATTCCTGTTGTTATTGCTTCCGCATTTACTTCTCAAATTCTTACTCTAGTTTGGATTCCCGACCTAGTTGTTATCAAGTGGTATTCAGAGCGGTTCTATCAAGATTTCGTTCTTGATAATTCTTGGGATATTTAGAAAAAAAAACAAACAAAAAAACAAAAAAAAAACAGAAAAAAACAAAAAAAAAGGAAATCCAATTTAAAACAAGAAGAAATACAATTGCTTGCTCTCCGGGATATATCTTTTGTATCTAAGTGTTTCCAAAAATTAACAAAGGAAACAAGAAGAGGGGATCCTTGATTTTCTTATTGTTTGTATTCTGCACATTTATATTCTTTCCTTTTCGTTCGTGTCTTGTTTCAACCGAGCCTAAAAGTTCTAGGATTTGGTTCTTTCTTCTTTTATTTGTTCCCAAAAACAAAAGAAAATTCTGATTTTTACTACTGAGAACTATATACAAGTTGGGTTTAACTATAAATCTAAAAAGTATTTTGTTCAAAGGTTATTTAAAAAAAAAAGGAAAGGTGTGTGTGAGAACAATTGAGGGAAACGCCAAATTGGAGAGACATATTTTCTTTAATCTATGACAAGATGTCTCAAACAGGTAACTACAATGGAAGGAGGAAAGCGATGGTTCAACAATTTGAAAACTCGAACTTACAGTATATCGAATGGAAGGAAGACAATGGTAAAGTTATTTTTCAAACAAGAGCTAAAGTGGTGTGTGATGTCTTAAGTTATACCCTTAGAATTGGCAAAGCTTTTGGCTATAACTTAATTAGCACTTATATGGTTGAGAAATTGAACTTGTCTTGTGTTGAACATTTTGAACCCTACATGTTGAAAGGAGTAAAGGTAGATAAAAGAGTGTTATTGTCATTCTTATTGGAAGGTATGAGGATGTGATTTGGTGTGATGTCATTCCCATGAATAATTTTCATATCTTGTTGGGAAGGCCATGGTATATCTATAGAAATGCTTCATATAGTATCCAAAAAAATAGATACTCTTTTGAGTTTAATGGGAAGAAATGCATTCTTGGTCCTTTGACTCCCTCACAAATTTGTAAAGATGAAAAGATTGTTAAAGAGAATATGGAAAAATACGAGAGAGAAAAGAATGAGAGTCGTAAGGGAGTGCATGTTGACATTCCAAGAGAGGAAAAAGGAGAGGTTGTGTTGAGTGAAAAGAGTGGGATGTCTAGTGAAGAAAAGAGTGATCTTGAGAAAAAAGAAAAAAGAGAAGACAATGAGATAAACATAGTCTATGAGGTAGAGAGAGAAAAACATGAGGGATTGAGTGAAGGAATAGAACTCTTTAGTGAGAGAAAAGAGGCTAAGGGCGAGGAAAACAGTAGTCTTGTGATAAAAGCCAAAGAAAGTAGCAAGAATAAAGTTTCTTTACTTCCTAACCCATTAACTCTTTCCTGTTTTAGTTCTTTTGATTTTGTGCAGCCACGTGTTGAAATACCTTTTGAAAGGGGTAGTGATGTGCAAGATATGGTGGCAAAAGATCCAATTGGATTGCAACATAAATTCGGCAATATCAATTCTTGTTGGATCGTGGAAGATAAAAGCTTGGTTAAAGTCTTTGTTATTGAACCTTTTAAATATTTTGATTCTTATTTACAGGGTTATGACACGGAGTTTCCTAAAAGCATTACTAAGTTACATCCATTGCATAAAAGAATACAAGGTGATGATATTCCATTGGTAAATAAGTCCAAGTATGGTATATACAATTGGTTTATTTGCCTTCTTGGTCTTTCTAGAACACCTAAAGTATTTTTCGAGGTAATGAAATATACTCTTATATCTTATGTTGGTGACTTTATAATTTTTGTGGATGATGATAGCTTGATGCACATCAAGTCATTAACTGTAATATCTAAGTTAAAGTGCAAGAGTAATTTGCTTCTTTTTGATATTATGTATGAAATAAATGATCACATAATCCAACATTATGATAAGAGGCATGAAATTAATGAGAAGAGGCTTGCGAATGAGTTAAATATATCTTCTTCTCTTATTCAAGTGGTTAATGAGTTTTCATATGATAAATTGCTAGAATGTGATTGTTGTGGTATGATGTGGAGTCGTTCTTCAAGTCATGTTTATTGTGAGCTTGTAAAAGTATTTGTTATTAGTAAAGTGGATAAGCATGATGGTTGTAACATTTGTGATCAAGTACTCTTTCAAGAAAAGAAATCCTTGAAATACTTGAAAGGTCAAGGTAAGCTCAATAGAAGGCATGCTAAGTGGGTTGAATTCACTGAAACTTTTCCTTATGTAATTTCTTACAACCAAGGGAAAGAGAATGTTGTTGATGATGCACTTTCAAGAAGTCTTGATGGTAGGACAAAGGCTGAGATGATGAAAAAAATTCTTGAGCAAACAAGGCTTGCAATTGAGAAGAAAAATGAGCAAACCGCCTTAAGAAAGAACAAGGATCGAAAACAAGTTAATTTTAACCCTGGAGATTTAGTTTGGTTTGACTTTATAAAGGAGAGATTTCCTTCCAAAAGAAAGTCAAAGTTGCAACCTAGAGGAGATGACCCTTTTCAATTTCTTGAAAAGATTGGAGACAATGCATACAAGCTGGACCTTCCTGGTGAGTTTCAAGTAAATACTACATTCAATGTTGCTGACTTGTCTTTGTTTGACGTAGGATCGAATTCGAGGACGAATTCTTTTCAAGAAGAGGGGAATGATAGCATCCTAGGAAGCTCAATTCTATTCAAGTACAAGGATGAAGCGTTGCAATCTCAAAGAGGACCTTTAACAAGATGTGAAGCTAAAGAATTTCAAAACACGATCATTGGACTTCAAGTGCACATAGAGAATCCTTTAATTGTCGAGAAAGAGCTCCAGCCAGAGGAGAAGAATTGTTGAAGTTTTACAATTATTTGATAGATCAAATTGAAGTCCAAGAAGAGGAAGATATGGTCACCCAAATCAGCCCTTGGAGTACACCAAAATGGCTCAAAATGAGCTTAAAAGAAGTCCTAAAGGAGGTACTACAAAAGGAGCCCAATTAGAATCCAAACAAATGGCCCAAACTAGTTGTTTTAAGGCCCAAATCTACCCCAAAGGGTCTTGGCCGCCCCTCACCTAACCAAAGACTTTTCTTAGACTTTAGCAACCACCTACCTCATTGTAATAATTGTGTTTTCCACTAGAACCACCCCACCTAGTTTTTAATGTTATTTTTATGCCTTTGTACTCCTATAAATAGGGTGTTCTTCTCCTTCATAAGACAGATTATTATTGAGTGAGTATATCATACTTTGAGAGTTCTTTTGAACCCTTGTTACTTGTGCTTTGAGATTTATCTTTCAACCTTTACTAGATCATAGTTCAAGGTAGTAAGATTACTTCCTTTTGTGATATCTTTGATTCCTTTGTGGTATTCTTAGAAGGCGATTAATAATAGTATTAATTGTTGTCTCAAGTTACACGTAAAGTGGTCAAGATCCGAATCTATTGTTTTGATTTGCTTTTAAGTAAAGGCGTTTGATTTCTTTCATAAATCAAGACGTTGTTACTTTGATCTTGTCAAGGCTATAGAACTTGCGTTCTTGAAAGTTCTCGAATTCTTTCCTTGAAACTTTCCCATATCCTTTATTTTCGTCTATTTAATTCTAGTTGTTCAATTCCTATTGTTATTGCTTCCGCATTTACTTCTCAAATTCTTACTCTAGTTTGGATTCCCGACCTAGTTGTTACCATGGTGGAAGTTAGTATTTTAGAAGAATTTCATAAATTTGGGTTGGAAGGCATTTTAGAGTTATAGATGTCCATTTGGGATTCCGAGTATGGGAATAGATCCGTATGGTGATTTTGGAGTTGGGAACGCGATCGGAAGTGAATTCGGATGTTCGGAGTTAATTTTCTAGACATTTGGCTAAATATAGGAATTTGAAGGTTTCTGAGAAAATTCGACCGGAAGTGAAAATTTTGATATCGGGGTCGGAATGCGATTTCGAAAATTGGATCAGGTCCGTAATGTCGAATGTGACTTGTGTGCAAACTTTGAGTCAATTCGGATCAATTTTGGTAGGAAATGAGACAATTAATCTCTTTAAGGAAAGCTTAAGTTGGAAAAGTCAACCCAATGTTGACTTATGAGTTAGAGGGCTCGGAACTGAATTCCGATGATTCGGTTAGTTTATGGGGATGATTTTAGACTTAGGAGCGCAATCGGAAGTAATTTTGGAAGTCCGGCGAAGAAGTTAGCCTATTTTGGCGAAGTTGGAATTTTGGCGGAATCCGATCGATAGGTGAGATTTTGACCCGGCAGTCGGAATGGAATTCCGACAAATTCAATAGCTCCGTTAGGTGATTTTGGATGTGCCTGCAAAATTTCAGGTCATTCGGAGGTCGTTTGGTCGGGTTTTTGATCGAATGTTGGTTGCGGAAGTTTAAATGAAAACTTAGGCTTGAATTTGCTTGGATTCGATGTTTTCCGTGTTTAAGGGTGTGTTTTTATGATTGCAACAAGTTTGCATCATATTATGGATTATGTTGGTTGTTTTCGTTGGGGGCCCGGGGGCCTCGGGATGAATTCGGGGGTCCAAACGGACCATTTAGAGCCAAAGTGAGCAGCTGATTGCTGCACTAATTGCAGCAGATTTTCAGTAATTTTCGGCTATTTTGAGAGCTGATATCTTGTAATCTATAGGGAATCACAAAAAGTGCAAAACATGAAAGTTGTAGAACATCGTGTCTAGTTTTTAGAAAGCTAAAGAACTCGTAATTTTGACGTCTGTACTAGAAGTTATTATCGACGAAAAATGACTGCTAGCGCAATAGGATGTACAACTTGTACATCGCAGGTGCAGGGTACAACCCGACGAAGCACAGACAGATTCTTTATTACACGAAATTGGGTTATTTCTTTCATGGATTTCATTTCGTTTGGATGATTTTGGAGAGCTTCAAGAGGGGATTTCACCGGGTAAACATCGGAGGTAAGATTCTTGACTCAAAAACATAATTTTATGGTAGAATTAACATCAATCTTCATGAATTTTGGTAGAAATTGTGAAGGATTGTGGCCTAGAAATTGAAAACGAAAATTTGGGTTTTGAAAGGCCAATCGAACTCCGATTTCGATAAATTTTATATGCACGGACTCGTGGCGAGACGAGGATCGCGTTGTTACTAATTTCAGAATTTTCCGAGCAGTGGGCCCGGGGTCGGGTTTTACCAACTTAGTGTATTTATGCGAATTACATGTAAATTGAAATGGGTTATGATTCTTTGACCCGTATTTGATATAATTATTGTGGTTTGACTAGATTCTACGCACGAGGGAGTGAATTTCAAAGGAAAAGACATCGCGGACGAATCTACAGCCAGCTAGTGGTGAGTAGTTTGTGTATATTGTAGTCTGAGGGTTCGAAACCCCGGCTTAGCACATTGTGACGCTTGTAGGGCGTGGCTCGCACACCGTGGCAGGTGCGGAATTCATTGTGACTGGGGATTGAGACTTGGTCCATCCTGGATATGGATAAAAATGCTATTAGTGATAGAAATACACTTTGTTTGACATATTTGTGGGCTGTAAGACTTGTTTGGGGCCTTGTGCCGACCTGTAATATCCCTAGGGAATAGTATTTATGTGATAGCTATATTTGCTTAATCACTAATTGTGACGACCCGGCTCGTCGTCACGAGAATTACCACCCCGTTATGTTGTAAATGCATGTTTTATGATTTTATATCAGTGTTAGAGTCTATCGGGTGAGTTAGGAGTGAATTGGATTGAAAATGAGGCATATAGCCTTTTTGAAGGAAACTTGAATAAGAAAAGTCAACCCGGAGTTGACTATTTGGTTAGAGGGCTCGGTATCGGATTCTGATGATTCGGTTAGTTCCGGGAGGTGATTTGTGACTTAGGGAAGCAATCGGAATTGAATTTGGAGGCCCGGTGTAGAAATAGGCTTGAATTGGCTAAGATTGAATTTTGCCGAAATCCGAACGGTAGGTGATATTTTGATCCCGGGGTCGGAATGGAATTCCGACAGTTGCAGTAGCTCCGTTAAGTGATTTTGGATGTGCCTGCAAAATTTCAGGTCATTCGGACGTCGTTTAGTCGGGTTTTTGATGGAATGTGCAATTCGGAAGTTTTGAAGGAATTTAGGCTTGAATCCGTGTGTAATTGGTGATTTTAGTGTTTAGGATGGTGTTTTTATGATTGGAACAAGTTCGTATCGTGTTTTGGGGTATGTTGGTGGTTTTCGTTGGGGTCCGGGGGCCTCGGGGTGTTTTCGGATGGTTAAACGGGAGAAAATGTGGAAAATTGCAGGTTTTGACTCTGGTTCTGTTGTTTTCGCTCCTGCGGAAATGGAGGCGCAGGAGCGAGTCCGCAGGAGCGGACGAGGGGGCGCAGGAGCGCTTGGCTTCGCAGAAGCGGAAATTTTTCCGCTGAAGCGGCGTCGCTGGAGCGTAGAGGAGACCGCAGAAGCGTGATTTGCCAAGAGATGGGAAGTCCGTAGAAGCGGAAGGACGATCGCATAGGCGAGTCCGCAGAAGCGGACTCTTGATCGCAGAGGCGGAAAGGACCGCAGGAGCGGAAGAAATTCCGCAGAAGCGGACGCGCAGGGGCGGTCCATGGATCGCAGGAGCGGAATTGTCCAAGTAGGCCTGAGTTCGCAGAAGAGACCAAATGGTCGCAGAAGCGGTTCCGCAGGGGCAAAAAATGGCCCGCAGAAGCGAAAATCGCAGTGAGTTAAGGGTATCAGAAGTTAGAAAATTTCAGAAACATTTCACACATTTGGGTCTCGGCTTTAGAGGCGATTTGGGCTATTTTGAAGAGAAACTCAAGGGAAATCATCGGGTAATCAACTATGGACTTAAACTATGATTAGTATTGATAATATTATGCAATTATATCATGAAAATGGAGGAATTTGGGGTAATTTATGGAGGATTTAGCCCTAGGCTTGAACTTTAGAAAATCAAGGTTTTGCATGGGCAAATGGAGTCCGAATTTGGTAAAATTGATATGCTTAGACTCGTATTGAGATGAGGGTTCCGAATATGTGACTTTTGTAATTTTTCGAGAAGCGTACCGAAACCCGGGTTTTGACAACTTTGGGAATTTTGATGTAAATTGAGTTGTATTGATTGGGTGTCGTCCCATTGGCCTAATTTGTTGTATTTCTACTGTATTTGATCAGATTCTACACGTGCGGAGCTTGATTCTCGTGTCAAGGGCATTGCGGAGTACTCGTCGCGCCGTATTGAGGTGAGTAATAGATGTGGGTGATGACCAGCGGGTTCGAAACCCCGGTATACCACTTTGTGACGCCGTATAGCGGCGAGACACGTACTCTCTTGTGAGTGCGGGGTCGATTGTGATTGGGGACTATGGCTTAGTCCGACTTGTTGATACTGTATTATGATATTAGGCTATTCTTGAGCCGTCGAACCTCCTTCTCGGATGGTTGCATATTATATATTGTGATAATGGCCACTCTTGAGCCGAGGAACCCCCTTCTTGGGCGGTTGAGTATACTTGTGGGCCGTGAGCCAGTTATTGGATCCCGCGAGGATCGTTATCATTGTCTTATCATATTGACATGCTAGTTTACTACTAGTCCATAGCTATTTCTGTTATCATGTTATTTCCAAATCTCTGGAACTTGATATTTTCAGTTTTCAACTGAAAAATGATAAAAGATGTTTTCAAAACTACTTTTGAGCCTGCGAGGCTGTGATTGCATATTAGTTGACTAGTAGTGGATCGGGCTGCGCGCCGCAGCAGTACATATGTCGGATCGGACTGCACGCCGCAGTGATATTGTGCTTGGGCTGTAGGAGCCCCTCCGGAGTCTGAACCCCCACAGTGAGCACGGGTAACCAAATTGGATCGGGCTACGCGCCGTAGCGGTCATATCATGCATTGCATTGCATTTAGCTACATCTGCTAGTTGTTATACTGTTTTGCTGGTACTTATTGGTACAGGGGTACAGTTGATATCGATTCTGTGACAGGGTATTTGATTACAGCTTTACATAGTGCTTTATTGCGGATTTCTTATCTACGTTGTCTTACCCTTGTTTATTACCACTGAGTCTGGCAGTACTCATTTTACTCCCTGCACCTTGTGTGCAGATCCAGGTACCTCTCAGCAGTGATCCAGTAGTTGTGCGAGGCGACATTTGTGGATATTTGAGGTAGCTGCAGAGTCCGCAGGACCCGATGTTCCTTCTTATTGTCTCTTGATTTTGTATTGACTTTTCTTTCCGCACTTGGTATCTCGTAAACCTTTATACACTCATGTTCAGTAGAGGCTCATGACTCTTGACCCTTGGTCTATGTGAGTTGATGTATTATGGGACATGGTTCCCCGTTTTCATTATATGTATCGCTATTGCTTCGTGTTTTGTTATGCTTAAATGGGCTAAAGAGAGCTTCTAGCTCTGTTATTGTTATTGATTGGTCAGGCTGGCTTAGCAATGTGCTGGGCGCCATCACGACCGGATTTGGGGTCGTGACAAGTTGGTATCAGAGCCTAGGTTTACTAGGCCTCGTGAGTCTTGAGCCGGTTAGTAGAGTCTTGTGGATCGGTACGGGGACGCCTGTACTTATCCTCGGGAGGCTGCGAACCTTTAGGAAAACTTCACTTTTCTTGAACTCCGTCATGCGATCTTGTTGTCCTGAGAGCTGAACTTCTATATTCTATTCTCTCGCAGATGGCGAGAACGCGAGCATCAGGACGAGGTGGACGACCTCCATTTCCACCTGTTAGAGGCCGTGGGCGCGGTCGTGCTAGAGTTAGAGGTAGGGCGGCTGAGGCAGTGCCAGCTGACCCGCCCGTTGTACCAGTCCAGGAGCAGCCCCCAGTGGTTGATGCTCCAACAGCCCCAGTTCAGGGCCAGACTGTATCTATTGCTATTCCTGGTCTTCAGGAGACTCTTGCTCAGATATTATCAGTGTGTTCCGGTTTGGCTCGGGTAGTTTCGGCTACCGCTACTGTAGCGACATCTCAGTCAGGGGGTGGTCAGCAGACCCCTGCAGCTCTCACACCTGACCCGGTTGTTCAGGGACTTCAGACGCCAGAGGCGGTCCCCGCTCAGGTGGTTGCACCGGTTATTCCTCCGGCTGCACCAGCTCCAGCTCCAGAGCATATGGTTCAGGTTATGCCCGATGACGAGCAGCGTCGTCTTGAGAGATTTGGTAGACTTCAGCCACCCCATTTTAGTGGCGTTGAGGGCGAGGATGCCCGGGGTTTCTTGGATAAGTGTCAGAGGATGTTGCGGACGGCTGGTATTCTTGAGTCCAGCGGAGTTTCATTTACTACCTTTCAGTTCACTGGTCCCGCATTTGATTGGTGGGAAGAGTTTGAGAGGCGTAGGCTTGCAGGAGCAGCACCTCTCACATGGCAGCAGTTCTCTACTCTCTTTCTAGAGAAATATGTACCTCAGTCTCGTCGCGAGGAGTTACGTCGCCAGTTCGAGTGGTTGGTTCAGGGCGACATGTCTGTGACCCAGTATGAGCTCAGATTCACACAGTTGGCTAGGCATGCCACATGGATGATCCCTAATGATAGGGAGAGGATCGGGAGGTTCATTGATGGCCTCAACTACTCTATCCGCATTCTTATGACCAGAGAGAGAGTTTTGTCATCATCATTTGAGCAGGTTGTTGATATGGCACGCTCCATTGAGGCGGATCGTCGCCAAGAGAGAGAGGAGCGGGAGGCCAAGAGGCCTCGTGGTTCGGGCAATTTCAGTGGTGCTCCATCTAGAGGGCATTCCCAGCAGAGCAGAGGTCGCTCATCGAGACCTTCTCATTCAGGCCGCCCAGAGCAGAGCGGAGGTTCTTATGGTCGTGGTCGACATGGGTTTCAGCAGGGTCAGTCATCACTTAGTGCCCTTCCAGCCCAGGGTGCAGCACCTACTTCTTCAGCCCAGGGTTCTTCTGCGGCGAGGGGTTCCCTTCAGTCCCCTTCTCCGGCACCAGGTGCATGTTATGAGTGTGGTGAGTTTGGCCACATGAGGAGACAGTGCCCTCGACTCCGTAGGGACAGGACTCAGCAGAGGGATCAGCCCTCATCTTCAGCACCATCTCAGTCTAGTAGAGGTGGAGGTCAGTCTTCTCGTGGTCGCCCCAGGGCGAGGAGAGATCCGGTGGAGGCCAGGCACGGTTCTATGCACTTCCTGACAGGCGTGATGCAGTTGCCTCCGATGCTGTGATTACAGGTATCATTTCTGTCTGTCACAGAGATGCCTCTGTTCTATTTGATCCAGGATCCACATATTCTTATGTGTCCTCTTATTTTGCACATCATTTGGGTGCGACTCGTAGTAGTCTTGATTTACCTGTTCATGTATCCACCCCCGTGGGTGATACGATTGTTGTGGATCATGTCTATAGATCCCGTGTTATATCTATTGGGGGTCTGGAGACCCAGGCAGATTTGTTATTGTTGGGGATGGTGGACTTTGATGTTATATTGGGTATGGACTGGTTGTCTCCGTATCATGCGATATTGGACTGTCATGCTAAGACAGATACGTTGGCCATTCCTGGTATTTCTCAGATTGAGTGGCGGGGTTCGACTGATTTCGTCCCTAGCCATGTTATTTCGTTCTTAAAAGCTCAGAAGATAGTTGAAAAATGGTGCTTATCGTACTTAGCTTTTGTGAGAGATGTGGGAGCTGAGTCTCCTAGCATTGATTTTGTACCTGTTGTGAGGGACTTCCCAGATGTATTCCCCTCAGACCTGCCGGGCATGCCGTCGGACAAGGATATTGATTTTGGCATTGACTTGGTGCCGGGCACTCAGCCCATATCCGTTCCTCCTTATCGGATGGCACCAGCTGAGTTGAAAGAACTGAAAGAGCAGCTTCAAGAGCTTCTGGATAAGGGTTTCATCCGCCCTAGTGTGTCTCTGTGGGGTGCGCCGGTATTATTTTTTAAAAAGAAATATGGTTCCATGCGAATGTGTATTGATTATAGGCAATTGAACAAAGTGACAATGAAGAAAAAGTACCCTCTACCGCGCATAGATGATTTGTTTGATCAGTTACAGGGTGCGAGGGTGTTTTCTAAGATCGATCTTCGTTCAGGCTATCATCAGTTGAAGATCAGGGACTCAGATATTTTGAAGACTGCATTCAGGACCCGATATGTTCATTATGAGTTTCTTGTGATGTCGTTCGGGCTGACCAACACCCCAGCAGCATTTATGCATCTGATGAACAGTGTGTTCAGGCCCTATTTGGATTCATTTGTGATTGTGTTCATTGATGACATTCTAGTCTACTCCCGTAGTCAGGAGGAGCATGCTCAGCATTTGAGTATTGCGTTGCAGAGATTGAGGGAGGAGAAGCTATATGCTAAATTCTCCAAGTGCGAGTTTTGGCTCGAATCTGTAGCATTTTTGGGACATATGTTGTCTCGTAATGTTATTCAAGTTGATCCGAAGAAGATAGAGGCGGTGCGAGTTGGCCTAGACCGTCTTCAGCTACAGAGATCAGGAGCTTTCTTGGTTTGGCGGGATATTATCGCCTGTTTGTTCAGGGATTTTCATCCATTGCTTCTTCATTGACTAAATTGACCCGGAAGGGTGCACCATTCGTGTGGTCGGATGAGTGCGAGGAGAGCTTTCAGAAGCTCAAGACAGCTTTGACCACAGCTCCAGTGTTAGTATTGCCATCAGCTTCAGGTTCATATACCGTTTATTGTGATGCCTCGAGAGTGGGGATAGGTTGTGTGTTGATGCAGGAAGGTAAGGTAATTGCTTATGCTTCTCGGCAGTTGAATCCACATGAGAAGAACTATCCTGTTCATGACTTGGAGCTAGCCGCCATTGTTCATGCATTGAAAATTTGGAGGCACTATTTGTATGGTGTGTCTTGTGAGGTGTATACCGACCATCGTAGTCTCCAGCACTTGTTCAAACAGAAAGACCTTAATTTGAGACATCGGAGATGGCTTGAGTTGCTGAAGGATTATGACATTACTATATTATATCATTCGGGGAAGGCCAATGTGGTGGCCGATGCTTTGAGCCGGAAGGCGGTCAGTATGGGGAGCTTGGCATATATTCCAGCCGAGGAGAGACCATTTGCTTATGATGTTCAGGTGCTAGCCAATCGGTTAGTGAGGTTAGATATTTCGGAGCCCAGCCGGGTATTGGCTTGTGTTGTATCTCGGTCATCTCTATATGATCGTATTCGTGAGCGCCAATATGATGATCCACATTTGGCTGTCCTGAGGGACAGAGTTCAGCATGATGATGCTAGAGATGTCACCATTGATAGTGACGGCATATTGAGGATGCAGGGCCGGATATGTGTGCCTAATGTTGATGGCCTTCGTGAGTTGATTCTGGAGGAGGCCCATAGCTCGCGGTATTCTATCCATCCAGGAGCCGCTAAGATGTATCAAGATTTGAAACAGCACTATTGGTGGAGAAAGATGAAAATGGACATTGTCGGACATGTATCACGGTGCCTCAACTGTCAGCAGGTTAAGTACGAGCATCAGAGGCCCGGTGGTGTATTTCAGCGCATTGTTATTCCTGAGTGGAAATGGGAGAGAGTCACTATGGACTTTGTTACTGGACTCCCTCGGACGGCGAGGAAGTTTGATTCTGTATGGGTGATTGTGGATAGACTGACCAAGTCAGCTCACTTCATTCCAGTTAGTACTACCTACAAATCAGAGCGGTTGGCAGCGATCTTTATTTGAGAGATTGTTTGGTTGCATGGGGTCCCAGTGTCTATCATATCCGACAGGGGTACTCGGTTCACTTCTCGGTTTTGGAGAGCATTTCAGCGAGAGATGGGTACACGGGTTGAGTTGAGTACAGCATTTCACCCCCAGACAGACGGACAGTCTGAGCGCACTATTCAGATCTTGGAGGATATGTTGCGAGCTTGTGTGATTGACTTTGGTGGTTCGTGGGATGAGTTCCTACCACTTGCCGAGTTTGCCTACAACAACAGTTATCAGTCGAGTATTCAGATGGCCCCGTATGAGGCATTGTATGGCAGACGGTGTAGATCCCCCGTGGGATGGTTTGAGCCTGGTGAGGTTAGATTGATAGGGACCGAGTTAGTCCAGGATGCTCTGGATAGAGCAAAGTTGATCCAGGAGAGGCTTCGTACAGCACAGTCTCGTCAGAAGAGTTATGCGGACCATAGAGTTCGAGAGTTGTCTTTCATGGTTGGTGACAGAGTATTGTTGAAGGTTTCACCTATGAAGGGTGTCATGAGGTTTGGGGAGAAAGGAAAGTTGAGTCCCAGGTACATTGGTCCTTTTGAGATACTTAGGAGAGTTGGAGAGGTGGCATATGAGTTGGCCTTGCCGCCCGGCTTATCCAGCGTTCATCCAGTATTCCATGTGTCTATGCTCCGGAAGTACATTGGAGATCCGTCTCATGTATTAGACTTCAGTACCATTCAGCTTGATGGTGATCTATCCTATGATGTGGAGCCTATTGCCATTTTGGGACGTCAGGTGAGAAAATTGAGGTCTAAGGAGATTGCATCAGTTAAGGTTCGGTGGAGAGGTCGACCCGTGGAGGAGGCCACTTGGGAGATCGAGCGGGAGATGCGGAGCAGATATCCTCACTTGTTTGAGACTTCAGGTATGTTTCTTGACCCGCTCGAGGACGAGCGTTTGCTTAAGAGGGGGAAAATGTGACGACCCGGCTCGTCGTCACGAGAATTACCACCCCGTTATGTTGTAAATGCATGTTTTATGATTTTATATCAGTGTTAGAGTCTATCGGGTGAGTTAGGAGTGAATTGGATTGAAAATGAGGCATATAGCCTTTTTGAAGGAAACTTGAATAATGAAAGTCAACCCGGAGTTGACTATTTGGTTAGAGGGCTCGGAATCGGATTCTGATGATTCGGTTAGTTCCGAGAGGTGATTTGTGACTTAGAGGAGCAATCGGAATTGAATTTGGTGGCCCGGTGTAGAAATAGGCTTGAATTGGCTAAGATTGAATTTTGGCGAAATCCGAACGGTAGGTGAGATTTTGATCCGGGGGTCGGAATGGAATTCCAACAGTTGTAGTAGATCCGTTAGGTGATTTTGGATGTGCCTGCAAAATTTCAGGTCATTCGGACGTCGTTTAGTCGGGTTTTTGCTGGAATGTGCAATTCGGAAGTTTTGAAGGAATTTAGGCTTGAATCCGTGTGTAATTGGTGATTTTAATGTTTAGGATGGTGTTTTTATGATTGGAACAAGTTCGTATCATGTTTTGGGGTATGTTGGTGGTTTTCGTTGGGGTCCCGGGGGCCTCGGGGTGTTTTTGGATGGTTGAACGGGAGAAAATGTGGAAAATTGCAGGTTTTGACTCTGGTTCTGTTGTTTTCGCTCCTGCGGAAATGGGGGCGCAGGAGCGAGTCCGCAGGAGCGGACGAGGGGGCGCAGGAGCGCTTGGCTTCGCAGAAGCGGAAATCTTTCCGCTGAAGTGGCGTCGCAGGAGCGTAGAGGAGACCGCAGAAGCGGGATTTGCCAAGAGATGGGAAGTCCGCAGAAGCGGAAGGACGATCGCATAGGCGAGTCCGCCGAAGCGGACTCTTGATCGCAGAGGCGGAAAGGACCGCAGGGGCGGAAGAATTTCCGCAGAAGCGGACCTGCAGGAGCGGTCCGTGTATCGGAGGAGCGGAAATGGCCAAATAGGCCTCGGTTCGCAGAAGCGACCAATTGGTCGCAGAAGCGGTTCCGCAGGGGCGGAAAATGGTCCGCAGAAGCGAAAATCGCAGTGAATTAATGGTATCAGAAGTTAGAAAATTTCAGAAACATTTCACATATTTGGGTCTCGGCTTTAGAGGCGATTTGGGCGATTTTGAAGAGAAACTCAAGGGAAATCATCAGGTAATCAACTATGGACTTAAACTATGATTAGTATTGATAATATTATGCAATTATATCATGAAAATGGAGGAATTTGGGGTAATTTATGGAGGATTTAGCCCTAGGCTTGAACTTTAGAAAATCAAGATTTTGAATGGGCAAATGGAGTCCGAATTTGGTAAAATTGATATGCTTAGACTCGTATTGAGATGTGGGTTTCGAATATGTGACTTTTGTAAGTTTTCGAGAAGCGTACCGAAAGCCGGGTTTTGACAACTTTGGGAATTTTGATGTAAATTGAGTTGTATTGATTGGGTGTCGTCCCATTGGCCTAATTTGTTGTATTTCTACTGTATTTGATCGGATTCTACGCGTGCGGAGCTTGATTCTCGTGGCAAGGGCATTGCGGAGTAGTCGTCGCGCCGTATTGAGGTGAGTAATAGATGTGGGTGATGACCGGCGGGTTCGAAACCCCGGTATACCACTTTGTGACGCTGTATAGCGGCGAGACACGTACTCTCTTGTGAGTGCGGGGTCGATTGTGATTGGGGACTATAGATTAGTCCGACTTGTTGATACTGTATTATGATATTAGGCTATTCTTGAGCCGTCGAACCTCCTTCTCGGATGGTTGCATATTATATATTGTGATAATGGCCACTCTTGAGCCGAGAAACCCCCTTCTTGGGCGGTTGAGTATACTTGTGGGCCGTGAGCCGGTTATTGGATCCCGCGAGGATCGTTATCATTGTCTTATCATATTGACATGCTAGTTTACTACTAGTCCGTAGCTATTTCTGTTATCATGTTATTTCCAAATCTCTGGAACTTGATATTTCTATTTTCAACTGAAAAATGATAAAAGATGTTTTCAAAACTACTTTTGAGCCTGCGAGGCTGTGATTGCATATTAGCTGACTAGTAGTGGATCGGGCTGCGCGCCGCAGCAGTACATATGACGGATCGGACTGCACGCCGCAGTGATATTGTGCTTGGGCTGTAGGAGCCCCTCCGGAGTCTGAACCCCCACAGTGAGCACGGGTAACCAAATTGGATCGGGCTACGCGCCGTAGCGGTCATATCATGCATTGCATTGCATTTAGCTACATCTGCTAGCTTTTATACGTTTTGCTGGTACTTATTGGTACAGGTACAGTTGATATCGATTCTGTGACAGGGTATTTGATTACAGCTTTACATAGTGCTTTATTGCGGATTTCTTATCTACGTTGTCTTACCCTTGTTTATTACCACTGAGTCTGGCAGTACTCATTTTACTCCCTGCACCTTGTGTGCAGATCCAGGTACCTCTCAGCAGTGATCCAGTAGCTGTGCGAGGCGACATTTGTGGATATTCGAGGTAGCTGCAGAGTCCGCAGGACCCGATGTTCCTTCTTACTGTCTCTTGATTTTGTATTGACTTTTCTTTCCGCACTTGGTATCTCGTAAACCTTTATACACTCATGTTCAGTAGAGGCTCATTACTCTTGACCCTTGGTCTATGGGAGTTGATGTATTATGGGACATGGTTCCCCGTTTTCGTTATATGTATCGCTATTGCTTCGTGTTTTGTTATGCTTAAATGGGCTAAAGAGAGCTTCTAGCTCTGTTATTGTTATTGATTGGTCAGGCTGGCTTAGCAATGTGCTGGGCGCGATCAAGCTATATTTGCTTAATCACTGATCTCAGTCCTGGAAATTGAAATCACAGTATTGAAATGCTAAGTCACCGGCTTTTGCAAATTAAATAAAAGTTAAAGTATTTTTCATAAATTATGAATTGGAAACTGGAATTAAGAAAAATGAACTCTTTGTGACTTATCTGATTATTGTGGACTGAGGATGGATCGGGCTGCACGCCACAGCGGTTATTATGATATGAGGATCGGGCTGCACGCCGCAGCGGTATTTGCGCTTGGGCTGTAGGAGCCCCTCCGGAGTCTGTACACACCCCCAGTGAGCGTCGCCGATGTTAAATGGATTGGGCTACACGCCGTAGCGGTTATATGCATTGCATTGCATCTTATTTGTTAAATTATCCTATGGTAGCTATATTGTGCTGTTGATGCTAGTTCGTAGGAAATTCAGACTGTAGTTTAGCTTCATATTGTTGTATTCTGTGGATTTCCTACTTTCAGCTACTTGTATATATTTATTACTCACTAAGTACTTAGTACTCACCCCTACTCCCTCCACCTTTGTGTGCAGATTCAGGTACACAGGAGGGATAGACGAGCACTCCAGCTTTTATCGGTATTTATCCGAGTTGCTGAGGTAGCTGCTGGTGTTCGCAGGACCTGGCTTATTTTCTTATTCTATCTTTCCTTTCTATATAAATTATTCAGACTTTAGTATTTGGATTAGATATTGTTATCCGATCTTGTTTAGAGGCTCCAGACTATTGACCCTAGATCTTTGGGGTGGATATTCGGTTTAGCTTTATTGTTGATATTAATGGTCAGGTTATTGATTTGAGCTTTATGCTCGGGATGAGAGTGTAAATGGTCGGGCTTGCCTAGCAGTTTTGTTGGGCGCCATCACGACCGGGATTGGGGTCGTGACACATAAGATAATGGCAAGAAATAAAATAAACAAAATAAAGATAGAAAATCCTTTTGAAAGAATAGTTACAGTTATAGATAACAATGAATATAGTTATAATGAATTAGACATAGAAGAAGATTTAGACATAGTAAAAGAAAGACTAAGCACATCAAAAAGATTAAGTTTTGAAGTAGGACAAACATAATCAAATAAAACAAGCACATTAGACAAGATAGGATATAAAATACCTAAACTTATAGAGCAATTACCAGGAGAAATAAAACATCATCATTATTACATAACAGGGGTAATGAATGGAAGAAAATACTTAATACTAACAAATACAGGACAAAAAGAAAACTATATAACAAGAGAATTAATCACAGAAGATGAGATACTAACTAGTGAAAAATTATACCCCGAATTACCTAAAGGAATGATAACTAGTGAAGAAATAGCGGAAAAAGAAATAATTATAGGAGGAATAATTATGACAATAAGATTTAAAATATACCAAGGAGATAAAAATATTATATTAGGAATAAAAGGGCTAGAAAAAGTTAAACCATACAACTTAGATAATGAACAACTAATCATACATTATGAAAATAAGAAAGTAACAATAAAAAGAACTATATTATAAATATGAAAATACATATACTAGTAAAAATAATAGTGGAAGGATATTACAATAGATACTACACACCTATGATAGACACAGGATCAGAAGTAAATTTATGTAGATATAATTGCCTACCAGAAGAGAAATGGGAAAAACTTAGAACACCCTTACCGATAACAGGATTTAACAACGAAGGAAGCATAATTACCCACAAATCAAAAAATATAAAAATACAAATATTGGATAAAATACTTACTATACAAGAAATATACAATTTTGAATTACCCACAAGAGATATGTTATTAGGAATACCATTCTTAGATAAACTATACCCACACGTAATAACTAAAACACATTGGTGATTTACAACACCATGTAAACAAAAAATAGGAGCAAAAAGAGTTCTAAAAAAAGAAAAGAAAAACAACTGAATGGATAAAAGGAAGTGAGAAAATAACACAAAAATTAGAAAATGAAAAAGAAGATGATAATAAAATAGAATTAATTATCTTTTCAATAAATACAGTTAAAATAATCCAAGAAAAACTAGAACCATTGTATAGTGAAAACCCATTACAAGGTTGGGAAAAACATAAAACAAAGGTAAAAATAGAGCTAATTGATGAAAATAGTATAATAACACAAAAACCTTTAAAATACAATTTCAAAGATTTAAATGAATTTAAAATACACATTGATGAATTACTAGAACAAGGTTATATACAGGAGAGCAATAGTAAACATACAAGTCCAGCATTTATAGTAAATAAACATAGTGAACAAAAAAGAGGAAAAAGTAGAATGGTTATTGATTATAGAAATCTAAATGCAAAAACTAAGACATATAATTACCCAATACCAAATAAAATACTAAAAATAAGACAAATCCAAGGATATAACTATTTTAGTAAATTTGATTGTAAATCGAGGATTTTACCACTTAAAGTTAGAAGAAGAATCCAAAAAACTAACAGCATTTACTGTACCCCAAGGATTTTATGAATGGAACGTGTTACCTTTTGGATATAAAAATGCACCAGGTAGATATCAACATTTTATGGATAACTATTTAAAACAACTAGAAAATTGCATAATATATATTGATGATATTTTATTATATTCAAAAACACAAGATGAGCATATAAAATTATTAGAAAAATTTATACATATTATAGAAATATCGGGAATAAGCTTAAGTAGAAAAAAGGCAGAAATAATAAAAAATCAAATAGAATTTCTAGGAATAGAAATAGATAAAAGTGGAATTAAAATGCAAACTCATATAGTACAAAAGATAATAAATTCAAATGAACAATTAGATACAAAAAAGAAACTACAATCATTTTTAGGATTAGTAAACCAAGTAAGAGAATATATACCAAAATTAGCAGAGACTTTAAAACCATTGCAGAAAAATTTAAAAAAGGATATAGAGTATTACTTTAGTGAAGAAGATAAAAAACAAGTAAGAAAAGTTAAACAAATATGTAAAAATCTACCAAAACTATGTTTCCCAGATAAAGATAAAAATTTACATATATAGTAGAATCGGATGCAAGTGAAAAAAGCTATGGAGGAGTATTAAAATACAAGTATGATAAAAAAAAATAGAACATCATTGTAGGTATTATTCAGGAACATTCACAAACCCGGAGATAAAATGGGAAATCAATAGAAAGGAATTATATACAGTATATAAATGTTTATTGGCATTTGAACCATATATTGTATATAATAAGTTTATTATAAGAACCAGATAATACACAAGTAAAATGATGGCTAACCAGGAAGATACAAGATTCAATTACAACATAGGAAATACGAAGGCTTGTATTGAATATACTGAATTTTACATTTACAATTGAAGTAATTAGTACTAACAAAAATATGATTGCAGACTACCTATCAAGACAAAGCTACACAAACTGAAGAAATAGATACAACAAAAGATATAATCTCAATCCATGATTTATTATTCTCTCAAATGGATAATATGAGAACAAAAATACAAAAGCTAGAAGATGCCAAAAATCTAAGTCAGCAGCATGACTCTAAAGATGCGGATATAAGTCAATCGAAAGACTATAAAATTCCAGAGCTACAAGGTGACGTTGGGAAACACCTAAAAACCCATAACGTTTGTTCAGATACAGCAGCAGGAAGTTCATCTACAAAGAAAGGAGTTAGAAATACGAACATGAACAAAATATTTGACAAACCATATGTCACGACCCAAATCCGGTCGTGATGGCGCCCAACAATCAAGCTAGGCCAGCCAGACCAACAATTTAATTATCACAAAATACCAGTCCCCAAATGGACAACCCAAGAAGAATATATGAGTTTAAGAACTCCAATAATAATAATACTGAACAAAAGTACTGACACTCCCAAAGATCCGGAGTCACAAGTCTAGAGCCTCTAACAAACCCAACTGGAATAGAGAGTACTGTATATAGAAATACTCAAGTCTGAATACAAAATACAATTAACAACTGGAAAGGAGAGGAGAAGCTAGGTTCTGCGAACGTAGGCGGCTACCTCAGCAACTCGATGTGACACTGCAAACGCTGGAAAATGCCCGTCTACTGATCCTGAGTACCTGAGTCTGCACAAACAAAGGTGCAGGGAGTAGGGGTGAGTACTAAGTACTCGGTGAGTAACAAATATATATAAGTAGCTGACAGTAAGAAATCCACAAAATACCACAATATGAAGCTACACTACAGTCCGAATCTCCTACGAACTAGCAACAACAATACAATACGGCTACCACAGAGTAATTCAACAAATACGGATGCAATGCAATGCACATAACCGCTACGGCGTGTAGCCCGATCCAATTTAACGTCGACGGCGCTCACTGGGGGTGTGTACGGACTCCGGAGGGGCTCCTACAGCCCAAGCGCAATACTGCTGCGGCGTGCAGCCCGATCCTCATATCAACCACTGCGGCGTGCAGCCCGATCCCATGCTCAGTCCACAATAAGCAATTAAGTCACAAAACAATTCATTTTTCTTAATTCCAGTTTTCAATTCATAATTTATGAAAAATACTTAAACTTTATTAAATTTGCAAAAGCCGGTGACTTAGCATTTCAAAAGGTGATTTCAATTTCCAGGACTGAGATCAGTGATTTAAGCAATTATAGCTATCACATAAATATTGTCCTCCAAGGACGCTACAGATCGGCACAAGGCCCCAAACAAGGCTTACAGCCCACAAATATATCAAATACAGTGTATTTCCAACACTAATAACATATTATTCATTTCCGGGATGGACCAAGTCTCAATCCCCGGTCACAATCAATCCCGCACCTGCCACGGTGTGCGAGCCACGCCCTACTAGCATCACAATGTGCTAAGCCGGGGTTTCGAACCCTCCAGGCTACCATATACACAAACTACTCACCTCTAGCCGGTCGTAGACTCGTCCGCGATGCCTTTTCCTTTGAATTTCGCTGCCTCGTGTGTAGAATCTAGTCAAATAACAATAATTATATCAAATACGGGTCAAAGAACCATAACCCACTTCAATTTACATGAAATTCGCATAAATACACCAAGTTGGTAAAACCCGACTTTCGGTACGCTTCTCGAAAAATTACGAAAGTCACATATTCGGAACCCTCATCTCAATACGAGTCTAAGCATATCAATTTTACCAAATTCGGACTCCATTTGCTCATTCAAAACCTTGATTTTCTAAAGTTCAAGCCTAGGGTTAAATCTTCCATGAATCACCCCAAATTCTTCCATTTTCATGATATAATTGCATAATAATACCAATACTAATCATAGTTTAAGTCCATAGTTGCTTACCCGATGATTTCCCTTGAGTTTCTCTTCAAAATTGCCCAAATCGCCTCTAAAGCCGAGACCCAAATGTGTGAAATGTTTCTGAATTTTTCTAACTTCTGATACAATTAATTCACTGCGATTTTCGCTTCTGCGGACCATTTTCCGCCCCTGCGGAACCGCTTCTGCGACCAACAGGTCGCTTCTGCGAACCCAGGCCCATTTAGCCAATTCCGCTCCTGTGATCCACGGACCGCCCCTGCGCATCCGCTTCTGCGGAAATTTGTCCGCTTCTGCGACCAAGAGTCCGCTCCAGCGGACTCGCCTATGCGATTAATCACCCGCTTCTGCGGACTTTCCCATCACGCCTCAAGACCGCTTCCGCGATCGACCTCTCGCACCAGCGAAGCCGCCCCTGTGGGCCAGGCTCCACTTCAGTGGTCGACTGCGCTTCTGCGCCTCATTGTCCGCACCTGCGGAGTCGCTCCTGTGCCCCCATTTCCGCAAGAGCGAAAACAACAGAACCAGTGCACAAAGTCTGCAATTTTCTAAGTTTTTCTCTCGTTTGGCTATCCGAAAACACCCCGAGGCCCCCGGGACCTCATTCAAACACACCAACACATCCTAATTCCTTATTCGAACTTGTTCAAATCATAAAAACACCATCCTAAACATCAAAATCACCAATTACCCACGGATTCAAGCCTAAATTTCTTAAAACTTTCCGAATTACACATTCGATCAAAAACCCGATCAAACGACGCCCGAATGACCTGCAATTTTGCAGGCACATCCAAAATCACATAACGAAGCTACTGAAATTGTCGGAATTCCATTCCGACCCCCGGATCAAAATATCACCTACCATCCGGTTTTCGCCAAAATTCAACCTTCGCCAATTCAAGCCTAAAACTACACCGGACCTCCGAATTCAATTCGATTGCTCTCCTAAGTCATAAATGATCCCCCGGAACTAGTCGAATCATCAGAATCCGGTTCCGAGCACTCTAACTCAATAGTCAACTCTTGGTTGACTTCTCATATTCAAGCTTTCTTTAAACATGCTATTTGTTTCATTTTCAATCCAAATCACTCCTAACTCACCCGATATATTCTAATACTGATTTAAAAGCATAATATATGTAAATGCAAGGTAACGGGGTGGAAATTCCCGTAACGATGGGCCGGGTCGTTACATTCTCCCCAACTTAAACAAACGCTCGTCCGCGAGCGGGTTAAGAAACATACCGGAGTATCAAACAAGTGTGGATATCTACTTCGCATCTCCTGCTCGGTCTCCCAAGTTGCTTCCTCCATGGGACGACCTCTTCACTGCACTTTCACTGAAGTTATATCCTTGGATCTCAGCTTACAAACATGTCGACCCAAAATGGCTACTGGTTCCATATCATAAGTCAAATCCTCATCTAGCTGTATTGTGCTGAAGTCCAACACATGAGACGGATCTCCGACATACTTCCGGAGCATAGATACATGGAACACCGGGTGAACTCCCGACAAACTGGGTGGCAAAGCAAGTATATAAGCCACCACCCCAACTTTCCTAAGCACCTCAAAAGGTCCAACGAACCTTGGGCTCAACTTTCCTTTCTTTCCAAACCTCATAACACCCTTCATAGGCGAAACCTTCAGCAACACCTTCTCACCTACTGAATAAGACACATCTCGGACCTTCCGGTCTGCATAACTCTTTTGATGCGACTGAGCTGTGCGAAGTCTCTCCTGAATTACCTTCACCTTGTCTAAGGCATCTTGGACTAACTCTGTCCCCAACAACCTAGCCTCGCCGGGCTCGAACCAACCAACTGGAGACCTACACCGCCTCCCATATAAAGCTTCATACGGTGCCATCTGAATGCCGGACTGATAGCTATTATTGTAAGCAAACTCCGCCAAAGGCAAATAATCAGCCCATGAACCACCAAAATCAATGACACAAGCACGCAACATATCCTCTAATATCTGAATAGTACGCTCAGACTGCCCATCCGTCTGTGGATGAAATGCTGTGCTCAGCTCTACCTGTGAACCCAACTCTCGCTGAAATGTCCTCCAGAACTGAGAAGTGAACTGGGTACCTCTGTCCGATATAATAGAAATAGGAACTCCATGCAATCTCACTATCTCACGGATGAATATCTCTGCCAACCGCTTTGAGGTATAGGTAGTACACACTGGGATGAAGTGAGCTGACTTGGTCAACCTATCCACCACCACCCAAACTGAATCAAACTTCCTCGCTCTGTCCGAGGGAGTCCACTAACAAAGTCCATAGTTATTCTTTCCCACTTCCACTCCGGAATATCAATACGCTGGAATACACCACCAGGTCTCTGATGCTCATACTTGACCTGCTGACGGTTTAGACACCGAGCCACATGGCTCACAATATCTTTCTTCATCTTTCTCCACCAGTAATGCTGCTTCAAATCCTGATACATCTTCGCGGCTCCTGGATGAATAGAGTACCGCGAGCTGTGGGCCTCCTCCAATATCAACTCACGAAGGCCATCAACATTGGGCACGCATATCCGGCCCTACATCCGCAATACACTATCACTATCAATAGTGACATCTCTAGCATCATCATGCTGAACTCTGTCCTTAAGGACAAGTAAGTGTGGATCATCATACTGGCGCTCTCGAATACGATCATATAAAGAAGAACGAGCTAATACACAAGCCATCACCCGACTAGGCTCAGAAATATCCAGTCTCACCATCTGATTAGCTAACGCCTGAACATCAACTGCTAGGGGTCTCTCCCCAACTGGAATATACGCCAAACTACCCATACTAATAGCCTTCCGGCTCAATGCATCAACCACTACATTGGCTTTCCCGGGATGATACAAGATAGTAATATCATAGTCTTTAAGCAACTCAAGCCATCTCCGCTGCCTCAAATTTAGATCTTTCTGCTTAAACAAATGCTGAAGGTTGCGGTGGTCCGTATATACATCACAAGATACACCATATAGGTAATGCCTCCAAATCTTCAAGGCATGAACAATAGCAGCTAACTCCAAATCATGAACAGGGTAGTTCTTCTCGTGGGGCTTTAGCTGACGAGAAGCATATGCAATAACTCTACCCTCCTGCATCAACACACAACCGAGTCCAACTCTAGAAGCATCACAATACACCGTATATGACCCCGAAGCTGATGGTAACACAACTACTGGAGCGGTGGTCAAAGCCTCCTTGAGCTTCTGAAAGCTCTCCTCACATTCATCAGACCACACAAATGGAGCATTCTTCTGTGTGAACTTAGTCAACGGTGAAGAAATAGATGAGAAACCCTGAACATACCGGCGATAATAGCCTGCCAAGCCGAGAAAACTCCGAATCTCTGTAGCTGAGGAAGGTCTGGGCCAATTCTGTACTGCCTCGACCTTTTGTGGATCAACCCGAATACCATCACTGGACACTATATGTCCCAGAAAACCCACAGTATCAAGCCAGAACTCACACTTAGTGAATTTTGCATAAAGCTTCTCTTCTCTCGACCTCTGCAATACCACCCTCAAGTGTTGTGCATGCTGCTCCTGGCTGCGTGAATACACTAGAATATCATCAATAAACACAATCACAAAAGAATCAAGGTACGGCCGAAATACACTATTCATTAAGTGCATGAATGCAGCTGGGGCATTAGTTAGCCCGAAAGACATCACCAGGAACTCGTAGTGCCCATATCGCGTCCCGAACGCTGTCTTCATAATGTCTGAGTCCCTGATCTTCAACTGATGATAGCCCGATCGAAGATCAATCTTAGAAAATACACTAGCTCCCTGGAGCTGATCAAATAGGTCCTCAATACGAGGTAATGGGTACTTATTCTTCATTGTTACGTTGTTCAACTGCCTGTAATCAATGCACATTCTCATTATGCCATCTTTGTTCTTCACGAACAACACCGGTGCACCCCAAGATGACACACTCGGACGAATGAAACCCTTATCTAAGAGTTCCTGAAGCTGTTCTTTCAATTCTTTTAACTCTGCTGGTGCCATGCGATAGGGAGGAATAGAAATGGGCTGAGTGCCCGGCACCAAGTCAATACCAAAGTCAATATCTCTGTCAGGCGGCATGCCTGGTAGGTCTGTTGGAAATACATCCGGAAACTCCCTCACAATGGGGACCGAATCAAGACTGGGTGTCTCGGCCTCAACATTTCTAATGAAGGCCAAATAAGATAAACAACCCTTGCCAATCATTCTTTAGGCCTTTATATAAAAAATCACCCTGTCGGACACATAATCTGGAATAGCTAGTGTGACTGTCTTGGCATGACAGTCCAAAATCGCATGGTAAGGAGATAGCCAATCCATGCCTAGAATAACATCGAAATCTACCATGCCCGGTAGTAATAGATCAACTCGGGTCTCCAGACCCCCAATAGTAATAAGACAAGATCGATATACCTGATCCACAACAACGGTATCCCCCACTGGGGTAGACACATGTACGGGCAAATCAAGAATACCACGGGTCATACCCAAATGATGTGCAAAATAAGTAGAGACATAAGAATAGGTAGATCCGGGATCAAATAAGACAGAAGCATCCCTGTGGCAGACTGAGATAATACCTGAAATGACCGCATCTGAAGCACTAGCATCTTTCCTGTCCGGAAGAGCATAGAAACGAGCCTCGCCTCCACCAGTATGATCCTCACCCCTAGGGCGACCTCTGGATACCTGGCCACCGGTCCTAGCCGACTGTGCTGGCGCTGAAGAAACAGGAGTAGAAGATGAGGGCTGATCCCTCTGCTGAGACCGCTTACGAAGCCACTGAGGAGACTCTCTCCTGATATGGCCCAAATCACCGCACTCAAAACAACGGCCTGAAGATGGAAGAAGGGGCTGCTGAGGACCCCTCGCTACAGATGAACCCTGTGCTAAGCATGAGTAGAGCTCTGAGCTGGAAGAGCACTCGGTGCAGGCTGACTCTGCTGACGGCTCTGCCGACCCTGATAACCCTGATGGCCCTGACGACCACGATCTGATGAAACCCCACTGGACTCTGCACGTCCAGACTGATGAGACCTGAAAGAACGACCTCTGCTATGTTGAAATTGGCCCCTAGACGGAGCACCACTGTAACTGCCAATACCACGAGGCTTCTTAGCCTCTCTCTCCTCCCGCTCTCTGCGGCGATCTGTCTCAATATGACGGACAACATCAACCACCTCCTCAAAGGTAACTGCCGAAACTCTCTCCCTGGTCATCAATATGCGGATGGGATAAATAAGGCCATCAATAAATCTCCGGATCCTCTCCCTGTCGGTAGGAACCATCCACATGGCATGACGGGCCAGCTGTGTGAATCTCATCTCATACTCATTAACTGTCATCTCTCCCTGCTTCAACCACTCGAACTGACGTCGCAGCTCCTCTCTCTGAGACTGAGGTACGTACTTCTCCAAAAATACCATGGAGAACTGCTGCCAAGTGAGGGGCACTGCCCCGGCGGGCCTACGCCTCTCGAAATCCTCCCACCACTGAAATGCTGCACCTGTGAACTGAAAAGTGGTGAATGAAACGCCGCTGGACTCTAGAATACCCGCGGTGCGAAGCATGCGCTGACATCTATCAAGAAAACCCTGGGCGTCCTCGCCCTCAGCACCACTGAATGTCGGAGGCTGTAGCTTCTCAAATCTCTCCAAACGACGCTGCTCATCGTCGGGCATAGCTGGAACCATATAAGCAGGAGCTGGTGCAACGGGCGCAACTGGCTGGACTGGCTCGGGTGTGTGAGCCACGGGGGTCTGATTCCCTCCCCTGCCCTGCGAAGAAGATACCGCAGCGAGTAGCTGCAACTACCTGTGCCAAGCTCGTGCACACTGATAAGATTTGAGCCATGGTCTCCTAAAGACCCGGTATCACAATAGGCACTGCCGGTGCCTGAACCTGAGTTGCCGGAGCGTCTGCCGCTGGAATCTGGTCCTGAGTCTGGGCCACTGGTGCAGGAATCTGACCCTGAGTCTGGTCAGCTGGTGGGTCAGCAGGTGCTGGTGCTGCTGCCCTACCTCTACCACGACCACGGCCTCTAGGTGCCAATGGTGGTCGTCCGCCACGTCCGTTAGCTCGTGTTCTCGCCATCTGCGAGAGAATAGAATATGGAAAGATTTAATTTCATGATAACACAAATCGCACGATATGAATTCAAGAAAATGAGGTTTTTCCTAAAGTTTCGTAGCCCTTCGAAGATAGATACGGGCGTCTACGTACCGATCTGCGAAAGCCTACTAAACCGGCTCATGACTCGTGAGTCCTAATAACCTAGGCTTTGATACCAACTTGTCACGACCCAAATCCGGTCGTGATGGCGCCCAACAATCAAGCTAGGCCAGCCAGACCAACAATTTAATTATCACAAAATACTAGTCCCCAATTGGACAACCCAAGAAGAATATATGAGTTTAAGAACTCCAATAATAATAATACTGAACAAAAGTACTGACACTCCCAAAGATCCGGAGTCACAAGTCTAGAGCCTCTAACAAACCCAACTGGAATAGAGAGTACTATAAAGAAATACTCAAGTCTGAATACAAAATACGAAATAACAACTGGAAAGGAGAGGAGAAGCTAGGTTATGTGAACGTAGGCAGCTACCTCTGCAACTCGATGTGACACTGCAAACGCTGGAGATGCCTGTCTACTGCTCCTGAGTACCTGAGTCTGCACACAAAAGGTGCAGGGAGTAGGGGTGAGTACTAAGTACTCGGTGAGTAACAAATATATATATGTAGCTGACAGTAAGAAATCCACAAAATACCACAATATGAAGCTACACTACAGTCCGATTCTCCTACGAACTAGCAACAACAATACAATACAGCTACCACAGAGTAATTCAACAAATACGGATGCAATGCAATGCACATAACCGCTACGGCGTGTAGCCCGATCCAATTTAACGTCGACGGCGCTCACTGGGGGTGTGTACAGACTCCGGAGGGGCTCCTACAGCCCAAGCGCAATACTGCTGCGGCGTGCAGCCCGATCCACATATCAACCACTGCGGCGTGCAGCCCGATCCCATGCTCAGTCCACAATAAGCAATTAAGTCACAAAACAATTCATTTTTCTTAATTCCAGTTTTCAATTCATAATTTATGAAAAATACTTAAACTTTATTAAATTTGCAAAAGCCGGTCACTTAGCATTTCAAAAGGTGATTTCAATTTCCAGGACAGAGATCAGTGATTTAAGCAATTATAGCTATCACATAAATATTGTCCTCTAAGGACGCTACAGATCGGCACAAGGCCCCAAACAAGGCTTACAACCCACAAATATATCAAATACAGTGTACTTCCAACATTAACAACATAATATTCATTTCCGCGATGGACCAATTCTCAATCCCCAGTCACAATCAATCCCGCACCTGCCACGGTGTGCGAGCCACGCCCTACTAGCGTCACAATGTGCTAAGCCGGGGTTTCGAACCCTCAAGCTACCATATACACAAACTACTCACCTCTAGCCGGTCGTAGACTCGTCCGCGATGCCTTTTCCTTTGAATTTCGCTGCCTCGTGT
The DNA here is from genome assembly GCA_032618575.1 of Nicotiana noctiflora. NCBI lineage: Eukaryota > Viridiplantae > Streptophyta > Magnoliopsida > Solanales > Solanaceae > Nicotiana > Nicotiana noctiflora. Next base: position 76,806 of record JASVEL010007424.1, read on the forward strand.
GTAGAATCTAGTCAAATAACAATAATTATATCAAATACGGGTCAAAGAACCATAACCCACTTCAATTTACATGAAATTTGCATAAATACACCAAGTTGGTAAAACCCGACTTTCGGTACGCTTCTCGAAAAATTACGAAAGTCACATATTCGGAACCCTCATCTCAATACGAGTCTAAGCATATCAATTTTACCAAATTCGGACTCCATTTGCTCATTCAAAACCTTGATTTTCTAAAGTTCAAGCCTAGGGTTAAATCTTCCATGAATCACCCCAAATTCTTCCATTTTCATGATATAATTGCATAATAATACCAATACTAATCATAGTTTAAGTCCATAGTTTCTTACCTGATGATTTCCCTTGAGTTTCTCTTCAAAATCGCCCAAATCGCCTCTAAAGCCGAGACCCAAATGTGTGAAATGTTTTTGAATTTTTCTAACTTCTGATACAATCGCTTCTGCGGACCATTTTCCGCCCCTGCGGAACCGCTTCTGCGACCAACAGGTCGCTTCTGCGAACCCAGGCCCATTTAGCCAATTCCGTTCCTGCGATCCATGGACCGCCCCTACGCATCCGCTTCTGCGGAAATTCGTCCGCTTCTGCGGAAGGATCCGCTTCTGCGACCAAGAGTCCGCTCCAGCGGACTCGCCTATGCGATCAAACATCCGCTTCTGCGGATTTCCCCCTCACTCCTCAAGACCGCTTCTGCGATCGACCTCTCGCACCAGCGAAGCCGCCCCTGTGGACCAGGCTCCGCTTCAGCGGTCGACTCCGCTTCTGCGCCTCGTTGTCCGCTCCTGCGGAGTCGCTCCTGCGCTCCCATTTCCGCAGGAGCGAAAACAACAGAAGCAGTGCACCAGTTCTGCAATTTTCCATATTTTCTCTCGTTTGGCTATCCGAAAACACCCCGAGTCCCCCGGGACTTCATTCAAACACACCAACACATCCTAATTCCTTATTCGAACTTGTCAAATCATAAAAACACCATCCTAAACATCAAAATCACCAATTACCCACAGATTCAAGCCTAAATTTCTTAAAACTTTCCGAATTACACATTCAATCAAAAACCCGATCAAACGACACCCGAATGACCTGAAATTTTGCAGGCACATCCAAAATCACATAATGAAGCTACTGAAATTGTCGGAATTCCATTCCGACCTCCGGATCAAAATATCACCTACCATCCGGTTTTCGCCAAAATTCAACATTCGCCAATTCAAGCCTAAAAGTACACCGGACCTCCGAATTCAATTCCGATTGCTCTCCTAAGTCGTAAATGATCCCCGGAACTAGTCGAATCATCAGAATCCGGTTCCGAGCACTCTAACTCAATAGTCAACTCTTGGTTGACTTCTCATATTCAAGCTTTCTTTAAACATGCTATTTGTTTCATTTTCAATCCAAATCACTCCTAACTCACCCGATATATTCTAATACTGATTTAAAAGCATAATATATGTAAATGCAAGGTAACGGGGTGGAAATTCCCGTAACGACGGGCCGGGTCGTTACACCATACATACCTAAAATACCAAAAGACCCATTATTCGTACCTCCACAAATGACATCATATTTAGAAAGCCTAAACCAAGAAAAGAAAGCTTACAATCATATAAATAGATTGTCACGACCCCAAAACCCGGTCATGATGGTGCCCAACATATTGCTAGGCTAGCCCGACCAAACATTCATAACACAGAGCCATCAGCTCTCACTTTACCCTTTGTAGGCATAAACAACAATAATATAATGAAATGACGTCTAGTACATCGGGGATAAATATCCCAAAACCAGTATAAACCTCCCACCGAATCAAGAGTCATAAGTCATGAGCCTCAACCAGAATTTATAAACTGTGATAGTGTATACAACTGTGCACAAGTGTGGCATAGACAGAAAAAAATAAGGATAAACTAGAGAGTCAGGTCCTGCGGACGCTGGCAGCTACCTCGACTGTCCAAATGCACTCCCGAGCAGCCATAGAATCAGCTCTACTGTGATGTACCTGGATCTGCACACAAGGTGCAGGGAGTCGGGTGTGAGTACTTCCAACTCAGCGGTAATAAAAGTAAATAATGCTGAAGGAAAGGAAACCACACAAAGCATTATCTCATGCTACACAATACAGAACTACCTTTAAACTTCAACACACTATCATTTTATCCCCTTCAGCATATGCGAGTAAATTATTTAGAAATCTCATTTTTTAGCTTCTTTCTTTTATGATAACATACCAATACCTGGGTACAATCTCAAGCAGTGCAGGTCTGCACTCAAATCAGCCCCTCGGGCTCAGCACTCCTTAACAAATACTACCAGGAGATCTGGTCAATAAGGCAAATAATGCATGTGTTCCAGTAATGTATGAGTGCTAAATGTTATGCCACGTAGTACACGTAAACCAATGTATGTATGCCATGCAATGCATATGACACTGTGGCATACAGTCCGATCCATGCAAAGGCGCCCGCGCTCACTGTGGGGGTTCAGACTCCGGAGGGGCTCCTACAGCCCAAGCACAATATCAATATCACACCTGCTGCGGCGCGCAGCCCGATCCATATACCACTGCGGCGTGCAGTCCGATCCATGCATGTGTATGTATATGCTCACATAAATCGTCATGCCCTAACATATGGCCCTCGGCCCCAATCAGTCTAACAAATAATCAAGAAAGCCCTTCGGGCAACAGTATCATATTAGCTCACAGCTAGAAATGCCATTAAGATTATGTTCAAGTTTTTCATAACTTTATAAAAAAATGCTGAGTAGCAAAATACCATTTGAAACTTTAAATTGAGATAAAAATATGCATAGTGTTATCAAGACAATGATACCAATCCCTGAAGGATTGGTATAATCGGCGCGAAGCCCAAGCATGATAATTAGTCCAATTCATGATAATTAATATCTTTATTGAGGCGTCAATTTCATTTCAAACAATTAGGTGTTATTATTTATTACGCGGGACGGACCAAGTCACAATCCCCAATGGTGCTCTACCCCACGCCCGTTATCCGGCGTGCAAGTCACCTCAACACAACACTAAGATGTGCAAGTCCGGGGTTTACTAACCCTTAGGACATCATTTACAAGTATTACCCACCTCGAACCGGCGAAAATCCATGCCCGCGGCGTCTTTGCTCCTCAAACCAGCCTCCACGCGCATCGAAACTAGCCAAAATTAGTACAAATATATAATAATAGGCTAATGAAACATAACCCAATCGAAAGAACTCGAAAAATACCAAAAATCACGAAATTGGCAAAACCCGAGCCCTGGGCCCACATTCTGAAAAATTACGAAATTCATATTTCTGGAATCCTCGTCTCGTCACGAGTCCGTACATACCAAGAACTCTCAATTCGGACCACAAATGGCCCTTCAAATCATAAATTCAAGATTTTTACTCCAAGCCCTATTTTCTTGATTTTTAGCCATAAATTCATGAATTCCATGGATTATTCTTGTATAAAAACTTGTAATTAACTCATAAAACTTACCTCCAACGATTCCCAGTCGAAACCCCTTCATTTCCCGTCCAAAAGCTCTCAAGAGTAACCAAAAATGGTGGAAAAGTGGGTTATGTGAAGAAGTTAGCATATTTTGGCGAAGTTAGTATTTTGGCGAATTCCGGTTGATAGGGGATATTTTGATCTGGGAGTCCGAATGGAATTCTGAGAGTTGTAGTAGCTTCGTTAGGTGATTTTGGACTTGTCCGCAAAATTTCAGGTCATTCGGACGTCATTTGGTTGGGTTTCGGATTGAATGTGAATTTTGAAAGTTAAAGTTAAACTTAAGCTTGAATTTGTTGAAAACGGATGATTTTTGATGTTAACGATAGAGTTTTGATGATTGGAACAAGTTTGAATAAGGTTATAGGACGTGTTGGTACTTTTGATTGAGGTCCCGGGGCCTCGGGTGAGTTTCGGGGTGGTTTCGGACCATTTCTAAGCCATTTTTAACTGCTGGTTTTTGCCTACAGCAGTGCTTTATGCAATCGCGGGGAGTTGGTCGCGATCGCGGTGAGTAAAATCTGAGAAAAACCTTACTGAATCGCGATCATAAAGCGCTTTGCGATCGTGAAGAAGGAATTTCTGTCGCGCAGGTCCTACTTCGGAAGCTTATATCTTTTTATCTACAAGGAATTTCTGTCGCGCAGGTCCTACTTCAATCATCTTGTCTAGTTTTCATATAGATAAAGAAATAGGGATTTGGATGTCTGTGTAAAATGTTATGGATGTTACACTATAGGTTGTCCGAGGAGGATCTTTAATACACATGTGTGCATTGGGGAGCATATATCTCAAATTTTATAAGGATTCAGGAACTGAGCAACAAATGAACGTCATAGCCCTATGTGTCTAGTTTCCAGAACATCAAACCATTTATCATTTGGAGTTGTGTGAAAAATGTTATGACCATTAAACTGAAGCCTGTCCGGAAGAATCGGAATTTATGCACCGCGATCGCGAAGACTTTCCCGCGATCGCGAAGGGTAATTTTTGGGCCAGAAATTTGTTCTCCGCGATCGCGAAGCATTTCCCGCGATCGCGATGAACAAAATGCCTGGGCAGAATGTTTCAAAACATTCCAGTCGCGAAAATAACCCACTTTCCCACCATTTTTGGTCACTCTTGAGAGCTTTTGGACGGGAAATGAAGGGGTTTCGACTGGGAATCGTTGGAGGTAAATTTTATGAGTTAATTACATATTTTTATACAAGAATAATCCATGGAATTCATGAATTTATGGCTAAAAATCAAGAAAATAGGGCTTGGAGTAAAAATCTTGAATTTATGATTTGAAGGGACATTTGTGGTCCGAATTGAGAGTTCTTGGTATGTACGGACTCGTGACGAGACTAGGATTCCAGAAATATGAATTTCGTAATTTTTCAGAATGTGGGCCCGGGGCTCGGGTTTTGCCAATTTCGTGATTTTTGGTATTTTTCAAATTCTTTCAATTGGGTTATGTTTCATTAACCTATTATGATATATTTGTACTAATTTTAGCTAGTTTCGATGCGCGTGGAGGCCGGTTTGAGGAGCAAAGACGCCGCGGGCATGAGTTTTCGCCGGTTCGAGGTGGGTAATACTTGTAAATGATGTCCTAAGTAAACCCCGGACTTACACATCTTAGTGTTGTGTTGAGGTGACTTGCACGCCGGATAACGGGCGTGGGGTAGAGCACCATTGGGGATTGTGACTTGCTCCGTCCCGCGTAATAAATAATAACACCTAATTGTTTGAAATGAAATTGACGCCTCAATAAAGATATTAATTATCATGAATTGGACTAATTATCATGCTTGGGCTTCGCGCCGATTATTTGAATCCTTCAGGGATTGGTATCATTGTCTTGATAACACAATGCATATTTTTATCTCAATTTAAAGTTTCAAACAGTATTTTGCTACTCAGCATTTTTTTATAAAGTTATGAAAAACTTGAACATGATCTTAATGGCATTTCTAGCTATATGATACTGTTGCCCGAAGGGCTTTCTTGATTATTTGTTAGACTGATTGGGGCCGAGGGCCATATGTTAGGGCATGACGATTTATGTGAGCATATGTATACACATGCATGGATCGGACTGCATGTCGCAGTGGTATATGGATCGGGATGCGCGCCGCAGCAGGTGTGATATTGATATTGCGCTTGGGCTGTAGGAGCCCCTCCGGAGTCTGAACCCCCACAGTGAGCGCGGGCGCCTTTGCATGGATCGGGCTGTACGCCACAGCATTATATGCATTGCATAGCATACATACATTGGTTTACGTGTACTACGTGGCATAACATTTAGCACTCATACATTACTGGAACACATGCATTATTTGCCTTATTGACCAGATCTCCTGGTGGTATTTGTTAAAGAGTGCTGAGCCCGAGGGGCTGATTTGAGTGCAGACCTGCACTGCTTGAGATTGTACCCAGGTATTGGTATGTTATTGTAAGGCCCCGTAAAATTTTCGTGCATAAAACCTAGTAGCTGTGGTGTCATGGTCCGAATAATGTGTTAGGAATGCGTAGAATTCTTCGCGGTGAGCTTGCGAGCCGCGGTTCGGACCCTTGGTAGTGATTTAAGAGTCAAAAATGTTGAGAATAAAATTTTCCAGAAAAATGTCAAATCTGCGGTCAAGAATGCGACCGCAAACCTGACATGCGGACCGCATTCTTGCCGCAAATCGTTCCGGAGAGTTGCCCAAAATCGTGTCAAAAGTGCGGTCGATATGCGATCGCATGTCAAATCTGCGGTGCACTTTTGCGACCGCGGAATCAACATGCGGTCCGCATAGTGACCGCATTCCTTAACAGAACCTGCATAACTTTGAGGCCATTTTTGCGGTCACTTTGCGGACCGCATGTGGATTCTACGGTCGCATAGTGACCGCATATTTGACCCCGGCCCAGATTTTTGTAACATTTTGACCCGATCTCTTCTTTAATATAACACCTTTCTTCTTCATTTTATCATATCATCTCACAAAAATTAGAGAGAGAAGAGAGGGTTTTTAGAGAGAGAAGTTCTTCATCTTCAACGATTGTTCCAACTACTTAATTCCAAGGATTCTAGGGCAAAGATTCAACATCCCCAATCTTTTCAAGGTAAAAACCCTAACTATTTTCTTTGATTTTCAGTTTTAATTGGGTAAAGAGAGGTTTGCATACAATAGCTTTTAAAAATAGAATTTTTACACTCATGCATGATTATTTAACTTGATTTCTAGTAAAAAGAAGTGAGTAGAAGTAAGAATCTTCAAGAACAAGGTTGGCAAGAGTAGGATGTCTTGTGTAAGCATAAAGTAGGAGGAAAAATCATCACCAGGTATGTATGGCTAATTTTGATTCTTGTGAAATCGCCTATATGTGTGAAGTTTGTTTGTTTCGTGTTAAATTGACAAATTGTGTGAAATTATTGATGTTGTTGTTGGATATTCAAAGTTTGTTGTTGAGCTATGAGTGATGTAAAATGAGAGTTTAATTTGGCAAAAGAATTGTGAAAAATGACTATGATGGCCTATATGGCACCTTGTGGAAAACAAACGAAACCCTTGAGAATTGGTTTATTGTGGAAAGAGATGAAACACTTGAATTGTGGAAATATTGTAACAAGGTTGTGATATTGAATTGAGAAGAAATTGAGAACATGAACCAATGTGTAAGTTGCTTATTTGAACTTGTTGAAATTGTGTGTAGTACCTTATCTGCTTTTTGAAATTGTTGTGTTTTCAACCGTAAGGCGGGGTCGTGTTGCGCGCCGCAACGTGGGGAAATAAGGTGTGGGTTGGGGTGATAAGGGTGGCCGAGGTAATAAGGGTGGTCGGGGGCAATAAGGGTGGAAAGCGATCGAAATCGCTATTGAAAATTGATACAAAATCATTAATATGAAATTGTGAAAGGAGACAGCAGGAGAGTTTGCAACCTGTGGGGCACCGATTGCCCCTTTGTTTGACTACTTGTGCTTTACGTGATTGATTGGTTATTGTTAAATTGGTTGATTGTAGAAAGTGCTTTGTGTGAGAATTATTTGAAATGAGGAAAATGTGGAAACATGGTTGGTTGGCTTAATTAGTTGTTGATGTAATTTAATGGCTTGAGTTTACTTGGGACAAAGTTTGTCCATACATACCAGTACAATTCAAGTGTACTGACGTCCCTTTTGCCGGGGCGCTACATTCGTGTCATGATTGTAGGTGGATCAGTAGCAGGCACTTCAGCTCATCGGCGGTAGTATCCTTCTCCTTCCACTGCCCGTTTTTGGTGAGCCCCTTTCTTCCTCGGGGCCTTGTGTGGTTCATGCCACTCGGTTTAGATTTCATTTTGGTTTTGTAAGGTATAGCCGGAGCCTTGTTACCGGCAAGTATTGTATTTCCCTTTTTGTATCCTAGAGGCTCTGTAGACATGTAAGCTGTGGGACTCCAGTATTATGTATACATTATGTTATGTCGGGCGTTGTAAAAATTGCAAACTTGTTAATGAATCACTCGTATGGTTTTATTTGCTTAATGTGAAATCATTCATGGTTAGTAAGATATTTGGTTAATGAGAAACAATCAACACAGGGGTAACGCGTGGGAATGAAAGGCACCCAGGTCCGCTTGACTGGGGCAACCCGGTCAAGCGCCGGTCATGTTCCTCGATTTGGGGCGTGACAAACTTGGTATCGAGCTTAAGGTTTTAAAGTGTCCTAGGATGTCTCGGAGCCGTGTCTAGTAGTGCCCTTCTTATAGGTGTGTTGTCGACCACATCATATAAGTAGGGGGCTACACGGGCATTTAGGAATTTACCTACTTCTTTGTTAATCTATATCGTGCGGTAAAGTGCAATGTGGAGATATCCGTGTCTAATTCGTGCCTTGTTCCCAAATTTTCAGAATATGGCACCTAAGAAGAAGGCTAGACTCGGCCTTAGGGCCAATGCCGGCCCAAGTGCAGCTGTTAATCATGTACCCGATGCCGTGGGAGAGAATGACCCACCAGTCCCGAATTTGCCTGGCCCATCTGTTCAAAACCCAAGTGTCCCTATTCCAGCCGCGGCAGAGGATGCCACCATTCCTCCTGCCGGTGTTCCTGACTCGGATACAGTTCCCGCTTCGGGCTCTGGTATCTCTAATGAAGAACTTAGGGGAGCCATCCATATGTTAACACAGTTAGTGGCCGCCCAGGCCCAGAGATCCCATGATGCCCCTGCATCCTCCAGCGGACAGGGAGATTCCTTTGGCTCCAGAGTCCACCAGTTCTTGCGATTGGCCCTTCCAGAATTTTCAGGTACCGATCCAGAGGCTGACCCACAGGAATTCCTTGATGAGATATACAAGACCCTCAGAGTGATGAAGGCTACAGATATAGAGGGGGTAGAGTTGGCCTCTTACAGGCTGAAGGGAGCGGCACGTTCATGATTTGAAATGTGGGAGGATTCCCATGAGGAAGGGAGCCCTCCGGCCAGATAGGATGAGTTCGTGGATGCATTTATGGACCACTTCTTACCTGCCGAGGCAATGGCAGCCCGTGCCACGGAGTTCGAGGTCCTCAAGCAGGGCAGTATGAGTGTTTGGGAGTATCACATGGAGTTCGTAAGGTTGTCCAAGTACGCTCCTCATTTAGTGTCGACCATGGATGCCCGGGTTCGACGGTTTGTTCAGGGCCTTAGCCCTTTGGTAGTGAATGAGGCCGCCACAGCAGCTTTGCACTCAGACATGAACTATGGGAGGATTGTGGGGTTTGCTCAGGCCACAGAGGCCAGGAAATTGAAGATTCGTGCAGAAAGAGAAAGTAGCAACAGGGCCCGGTCAATGGGTCGTTCAGGGAGATCACTTCCAGGGAAGGGGTCATCAGGGCCATCCCAGTCATATGCTCAGTCCTCCGCGAGTGCACCGCCATCCGTGCACGGTCATCAGCAGGGCAGTTACTCGAGACCTGGTTCAGACAGCAGGAGGTCTCGTCAGTCTGGTCATCCTGGGGTGAGATCCCAGCAGCAGGGGAGACCTACATGCCCCAAATGTGGGAGATTTCATACAGAAACTTGCTACCTTGACCTTCCGGTGTGCTTCGGGTGCGGGGTGAGAGGTCACATTCAGCGGGACTGCCGTGCACCCCGTCAGGGTATAGGTAGGGGATCTGCTCAGTCATCCGGTTCTTCAGCTGCTACATCATCAGCGCGTACTCCAGCAGCAGTAGGGCGTGGTGCAGCTAGGGGTGGAGCTCGGGGTAGGGGTGGACCTAGCCGATTCTATGCATTGAGTGGTCGCCAAAATGCCGAGGCTTCTCCAGATGTTGTTACAGGTATCATGTCTGTTCAGACTATTGATTGCTATGCCCTTATTGATCCGGGGTCCTCCTTGTCTTATGTTACTCCATTCATTGCTTCAAGCTTTGGGATAGAACCCGAACAGCTTCATGAGCCGTTCTCTGTGTCGACTCCTATTGGTGATTCTATTACAGCCTCACGAGTCTATAGGAATTGTGTTGTTACGGTGGGTGGTCGTGATACCACGGCCGATCTTATTGAGCTTGGGATGGTAGATTTTGATGTAATTATGGGGATGGATTGGCTCTATTCGTGCTTTGCCAAACTTGACTGTCGAACGAGAGTTATGAGGCTCGAGTTCCCTAACGAGCCAATCATTGAATGGAGAGGAAATGGTGTGGTGCCAAGGGGTAGGTTTATTTCCTACCTTAAGGCTTCGAAGATGATTAAGAAGGGGTGTATCTATCACCTGGTTCGGGTAACGGACACCACCTTAGAGGTGCCTACCCTCGAGTCCGTGCCAATTGTGAATGAATTTCCTGAAGTGTTTCCAGATGAGCTTCCAGGCCTCCCGCCGGATAGGGAGATTGATTTCGGAATTGATGTATTGCCAGATACTCAGCCAATATCCATTCCACCTTACAGAATGGCGCCAGCAGAGTTAAGGGAGTTAAAGGAGCAGCTGAGGGATTTATTAGAAAAAGGGTTCATACGACCGAGTGTATCACCATGGGGTGCTCCAGTTCTCTTTGTCAGAAAGAAGGATGGGTCACTTCGAATGTGTATTGATTATCGGCGGCTTAACAAAGTCACCATTAAGAATAAATATCCATTGCCTCGAGTGGATGATCTATTTGACCAATTGCAGGGAGCGAGGTTCTTCTCAAAGATTGATTTACGGTCTGGGTACCACCAGTTGAAAATCAGGGAGCAGGATATTCCTAAAACCGCCTTCAGAACTCGATATGGTCACTTTGAGTTTTTGGTTATGTCTTTTGGGCTAACCAACGCCCCAGTAGCTTTCATGGACCTTATGAATCGGATTTTCAAGCCATTCCTAGATTCCTTTGTGATTGTATTCATTGACGATATTCTCATCTACTCTCGGAGCAGGGAAGATCATGCCGTTCACCTCAGAGCAGCATTGCAGATCCTTCTTCAGCATCAATTGTATGCCAAGTTCTCAAAATGTGAGTTTTGGTTGGAGTCCGTAGCTTTTCTAGGGCATGTTATTTCCAGTGAGGGAATTATGGTGGATCCTCAGAAGATTGCGGCAGTGAAAGATTGGCCTAGACCCACGACCCCGACAGAGATTCGCAGCTTTTTGGGTCTGGCAAGGTACTATCGGAGGTTTGTAGAGGGATTCTCAACCCTCGCCTCCCCATTGACTAAATTGACGCAGAAGCAGTTAAGTTCCAGTGGTCCGAAGCATGTGAGAAAAGTTTCCAAGAATTGAAGTCAAGATTGACCTCGGCACCAGTACTGGCCTTGCCAGAAGGCACAGAGGGATTTGTAATCTATTGTGATGCCTCCAGAGTCGGTTTGGGATGTGTATTGATGCAGCACGGAAAGGTTATAGCTTATGCTTCCAGACAACTCAAGAACCATGAGAAGAATTATCCGACGCATGATTTGGAACTTGCAGCTGTTGTGTTTGCTTTGAAAATATGGCGGCACTATCTTTATGGAGTGCATGTAGATGTGTTTTCAGACCACAAGAGCCTCCAGTATTTGTTCAAGCAGAAAGAGCTAAATCTGAGACAGCGGCGGTGGTTAGAATTACTCAAGGACTATGATATGGACATATTGTACCATCCAGGGAAGGCAAATGTGGTAGCCGACGCTCTTAGTCGAAAATCTATGGGTAGTTTGGCTCATTTGGGTGTGGATCAGAGACCCCTGGCTCGAGAGGTTTACCAATTAGCCAGTTTGGGGGTTCGTATCTCGGCGTCAGCCGAGGGGGATATCTTGGTGCATAATGGAGCAGAATCATCATTAGTCGCGGAAATCAAGGAAAAACAGTTCATGGATCCAGCATTGGTTCGGGTGAAGGAAGCAATCATGGATGACAAGACCTCAGCATTTGTACTCGGCAGCGAAGATGGTGTATTGCGGTGTCAAGATAGGCTATGTGTTCCGGATGTGGACGAGCTTCGGGAAAGAGTGATGGCAGAGGCTCATACTTCCAGGTATTCTGTGCACCCTGGTTCAACGAAATGTATCACGATCTCAAGGAGATTTATTGGTAGAACGGTATGAAAAGGGATGTGGCAGGCTTTGTAGCTAAATGTCCGAACTGTCAACAAGTGAAGGCCGAGCATCAACGGCCTGGTGGATTAACTCAACTTATAGAAATACCAAGGTGGAAATGGGAGATGATCAATATGGATTTCGTGGTGGGGTTACCTCGCACTCGGCGTAAGTTTGACTCAATATGGGTGATAGTAGATCGACTCACCAAATCAGCTCACTTCCTGCCTGTCAAGTCCACTGATACTGCAGAGCAATATGCAAGATTGTACATCAGAGAGATAGTAAGGCTTCATGGTACTCCACTTTCTATCATCTCAGATCGCGGGGCTCGGTTCACCGCTAACTTTTGGAAGAAGTTTCAGCAAGGTTTGGGAACTCAGGTGAATCTCAGCACAGCTTTCCATCCACAGACCGATGGACAGGCCGAGCGGACCATTCGGACGCTTGAAGATATGTTGCGGGCTTGTGTCTTAGATTTTAAAGGTAATTGGGATGAACACTTGCCACACTGATAGAATTTGCTTATAATAACAGCTATCATGCTAGCATTCAAATGGCCCCATTTGAGGCATTGTACGGGAGAAGATGTAGATCGCCAATCGGGTGGTTTGAGGTAGGTGAAGCGGAATTGCTAGGGCCAGATATGGTGTACGAAGCTATGGAAAAGGTCAAGGTTATTCAGGAGAGAATGAAAACAGCACAGAGTCGTCAAAAGTCCTATGCGGACGTTCGTCGAAGGGATTTGGAGTTTCAAGTCGATGATTGGGTGTTCTTGAGGGTATCTCCTATGAAGGGAGTCATGCGATTCGGAAAGAAAGGGAAATTGAGTCCTAGGTATGTCGGGCCATATCGGATCGTTCAAAGGATTGGTCAAGTTGCTTATAGGCTAGAGTTGCCTCCTGAGATGTCATCGGTGCATCCGGTATTCCATGTGTCCATGTTGAAGAAAGTGATTGGAGATCCATCCACCATCATGCCAGTCGAAGCTATAGAGGTTAATGAAGATTTATCATATGAAGAAGTTCCAGTTGCCATTCTTGATAGGCAAGTCCGTAAGTTGAGAAATAAGGAAGTTGCCTCTGTTAAAGTATTGTGGCGAAGTCAACAAGTTGAGGAGGCCACATGGGAAGCGGAAAAAGAGATGAAAGAAAAGTACCCCCATTTGTTTGATCAAGCCTAGAAGAAATTAGGTGACCCTTCTACTCCTAGTAATTGTCATTTTGTCCAAGTCGTTTCTCTCTTAGTGTTAGTAAAGTCTCCTTCATTTTGTAATGAATTTAATGTGTTGTTACCTTGGGTCACTTGAACCTTTCTTGATAAATGAAATCCTTATAAATATTCGCGTGTTAAATTGGTTTAATAAGGTGAAAATTCATTGAAGTGACTAGTTTATGTGCAATTGTAACAATGTGATAGAATATGTGCATTCGTTGAGGTAAGAAAGTGTATACCAGTTGTGAAAAGTGTTGTAGTTGTATATTGTTGTTTGGTAATGTGTTTCGGGGCCCTCTGACAGGTGGATATGTCCATAATACAAAGGAAACTCTGGCGAAATTTTTCTAAAATATAAGAGTTAGTCAAAATCTTGATAGCTTGCATACCATGTCTTTCAAAACTCATTTATTTCAAAATCCTCATTCGAGGACGAATGATCTTAAGGGGGGAGGATGTAAGGCCCCGTAAAATTTTTGTGCATAAAACCTAGTAGCCTGTGGTGTCATGGTCCGAATAATGTGTTAGGAATGCGTAGAATTCTTCGCGGCGAGCTTGCTCGCCGCGGTTCGGACCCTTGGTAGTGATTTAAGAGTCAAAAATGTTGAGAATAAAATTTTCCAGAAAAATGTCAAATATGCGGTCAAGAATGCGACCGCAAACCTGACATGCGGACCGCATTCTTGCCGCAAAACGTTCCAGAGAGTTGCCCAAAATCGTGTCAAAAGTGCGGTCGATATGCGATCGCATGTCAAATCTGCGGTGCACTTTTGCGACCGCGGAATCAACATGCGGTCCGCATAGTGACCGCATTCCTTAACAGAACCTGTATAAAATTTGGGGCAATTCTGCGGTCACTATGCGGACCGCATGTTGATTCTGCGGTCGCATAGTGCACCGCATAATTGACCCCGGCCCCGATTTTTGTAACATTTTGACCCGATCTCTTCTTTAATATAACACCTTTCTTCTTCATTTTATCATATCATCTCACCAAAATTAGAGAGAGAAGAGAGGGTTTTTAGAGAGAGAAGTTCTTCATCTTCAACGATTGTTCCAACTACTTAATTCCAAGGATTCTAGGGCAAAGATTCAACATCCCCAATCTTTTCAAGGTAAAAACCCTAACTATTTTCTTTGATTTTCAGTTTTAATTGGGTAAAGAGAGGTTTGCATATAATAGCTTTTAAAAATAGAATTTTTACACTCATGCATGATTATTTAACTTGATTTCTAGTAAAAAGAAGTGAGTAGAAGTAAGAATCTTCAAGAACAAGATTGGCAAGAGTAGGATATCTTGTGTAAGCATAAAGTAGGAGGAAAAATCATCACCAGGTATGTATGGCTAATTTTGATTCTTGTGAAATCGCCTATATGTGTGAAGTTTGTTTGTTTCGTGTTAAATTGACAAATTGTGTGAAATTATTGATGTTGTTGTTGGATATTCAAAGTTTGTTGTTGAGCTATGAGTGATGTAAAATGAGAGTTTAATTTGGCAAAAGAATTGTGAAAAATGACTATGATGGCCTATATGGCACCTTGTGGAAAACAAACAAAACCCTTGAGAATTGGTTTATTGTGGAAAGAGATGAAACACTTGAATTGTGGAAATATTGTAACAAGGTTGTGATATTGAATTGAGAAGAAATTGAGAACATGAACCAATGTGTAAGTTGCTTATTTGAACTTGTTGAAATTGTGTGTAGTACCTTATCTGCTGCTGTTTGAAATTGTTGTGTTTTCAACTGTAAGGCGGGGTCGTGTTGCGCGCCGCAATGTGGTGAAATAAGGTGTGGGTTGGGGTGATAAGGGTGGCCGAGGTAATAAGGGTGGTCAGGGGCAATAAGGGTGGAAAGCGATCGAAATCGCTATTGAAAATTGATACATAAATCAATAATGTGAAATTGTGAAAGGAGACAGCAGGAGAGTTTGCAACCTGTGGGGCACCGATTGCCCCTTTGTTTGACTACTTGTGCTTTACGTGATTGATTGGTTATTGTTAAATTGGTTGATTGTAGAAAGTGCTTTGTGTGAGAATTATTTGAAATGAGGAAAATGTGGAAACATGGTTGGTTGGCTTAATTAATTGTTGATGTAATTTAATGGCTTGAGTTTACTTGGGACAAAGTTTGTCCATACATACCAGTACAATTCAAGTGTACCGACGTCCCTTTTGCCGGGGGCGCTACATTCGTGTCATGATTGTAGGTGGATCAGTAGCAGGCACTTCAGCTCATCGGCGGTAGTATCCTTCTCCTTCCACTGCCCGTTTTGGTGAGCCCCTTTCTTCCTCGGGGCCTTGTGTGGTTCATGCCACTCGGTTTAGATTTCATTTTGGTTTTGTAAGGTATAGCCGGAGCCTTGTTACCGGCAAGTATTGTATTTCCCTTTTTGTATCCTAGAGGCTCTGTAGACATGTAAACTGTGGGACTCTAGTATTATGTAGATATTATGTTATGCCGGGCGTTGTAAAAATTACAAACTTGTTAATGAATCACTCGTAAGGTTTTATTTGTTTAATGTGAAATCAATTATGAAAGGCACCCAGGTCCGCTTGACTGGGGCAACCCGGTCAGGCGCCGGTCATGTTCCTCGATTTGGGGCGTGACAGTTATCATGAAAGAAAGAAGCTAAAAAATGAGATTTCTAAATAATTTAGTCACATATGCTGAAGGGGATAAAATGATAGTGTGTTGAAGTTTAAAGGTAGTTCCGTATTGTGTAGCATGAGATAGTGCTTTGCGTGGTTTCCTTTCCTTCAGCATTATTTACTTTTATTACCGCTGAGTTGGAAGTACTCACACCCGACTCCCTGCACCTTGTGTGCAGAGCCAGTTACATCACAGTAGAACTGATTCTATGGCTGCTCGGGAGTGCATTTGGACAGTCGAGGTAGCTGCCAGCGTCCGCAGGACCTGACTCTCCAGTTTATCCTTATTTTTTTTTGTCTATGCCACACTTGTGCACAGTTGTATACACTATCACAGTTTATAAATTCTGGTAGAGGCTCATGACTTATGACTCCTGATTCGGTGGGAGGTTTATACTGGATTTGGGATATTTATCCCCGATGTACTAGACGTCATTTCATTATATTATTGTTGTTTATGCCTACAAAGGGTAAATTGAGAGCTGATAGCTCTGTGTTATGAATGGTTGGTCGGGCTTGCCTAGCAATATGTTGGGCGCCATCACGATCGGGTTTTGGTGTCGTGATAAGTTGGTATCAGAGCCTAGGTTACTAGGCCTCATGAGTCTTGAGCCGGTTAGTAGAGTCTCGCGGATCGGTACGGAGACGTCTGTATTTATCCTTGAGAGGCTGCAGAACCTTTAGGAAACACTTCACTTTCTTGGAATTCTTATCGTGCGTACTTGATTCAGCTTGAGATGTAATTCTTGAAATTCCTTCCACACGTTTGTATGCGCACTCGAGCGCTTAGTAATAAATTTTCCTTGATGGCTTGTGACTTCCCGATCAAAGGCGAGATATAATCTCCGTGATTTCATGTTGGGCCAGTCTGAAGGACTTGAGGCCGAATCTTCGCCTATGGCTGTAGCACCAAGGTGCTGATTTTGCGAGCTGGTATTATGAACTTATATGTTCAGTATTGTCTCTAATTGTGGAATGACGGCTAGATAGTCAGGTGATGTGTATCATGGTGGAAGGTGTGCTGAGATACTAAATTGAGGCAAAGCAGGTGGGTTATCTCTTGCGGAGTGCCCTTAGGTGAGCTGATTCTTAAGTGTAATTGAAAGGTATTTGATATGTGTTATGATTCGAGCAGGTGCAACGCATGTCAGTATATCAATTTTGATAATATAATTCGTGTAGTATTGAGATTAATGTTGTTGATATACATTATGATGTCTTGTCGAGTTGTGGACGTGTTGTTAGGATGGTTTTGGTGATTCTCTGGCAGGTGGATAGGCCCAATTACAAAGGAAACTCTGTCGAAATTTTTGAAAAATTTGAGACTTAGTAAAAATTTTGTCGCCTAAAGAGTGGGCTTAACTGTAGTGTGAATGAATGCAAGAATTAGGGAAGAGTTAGAATTTTTGATGATTCGTGTCTCCGTAAGCTGGTGAAAGAGTGAGTTTAATCTCACCATGATATTACGACAACAATAAAGTATATGTGTTCTGATAAATATGGCTTCGAGCTAAGTTGGGGAGGTTTCCATTGATTAGCTGACTGCGCAGTTGTATGCTACGTTGGTTATGTCTTAAAGTACACTGACGAACCAGTTCTGATTGCAGAAATTGAGCCGAGAATAGCACGAGTGAAGCAAGATTTTGACAAAAGTTATACGGTTTCGTAGGTGTGAGAAAATAATGGTATGTCTTGAGCTGTTGTTGGTAAGGAATGCTCAGTGAATTGAGGAGAATGATGTTTGTAGGTATTTGAATGAGATCATATCCTGTGGTGTCGGGGTGCTAATAAGGCACGAGTGGTTTTGTTCGTTAAGTGTGGTAATTTGCAGTTTCGATAAGAGTGGATGACTCTTGGGAATGTTATAATGTGTTCTAAGATGGTGTATGTGACTAAAGATAGTGTCTTCATTAGAAAAGATCAAGACTTGCGGTATTTTGTGATAACTACGAGACCCTAAGTATCAGTATCAGGAAAGTAGTAGTAACGAATTCAGATTCGTAAGAAGTGCTTCAAAACAAAGTATTATGGAAGGTGATATTTCTGGGAGACATTGGAGAAAATATTCAGTGGCCTATGAGTATTAAAGAATGTGGCCTTATGTTTGAATCTCCTGTGGCGAGCCTGAATTGATGCATTGTAATGCTGTAACAAGAGAGAAAATTCAAAATAATGATGTAAACCAAATATGAAGGTTGTGATGGTTGCTCTTGTGCGTTAAAAAAAATGGGAGTTATTATGGACCTTTGAAAGGTTATCAGACTAAGTTCAATGTGATCAGAATCGGCTTGAAGTTGATGGATAGATTTAATATGAATAATGGCTCTATATCAGGCCAGATATGTGCATTTTGTAATGCAGTCCTCATAAAGGAGTAGTTAGGTTAATGCTTTATTGTCAGATATCTCGCGTAGTGATTCCTTACGCCGTGTGATTTGTGAAAAGGCTCAAGAAATTGTTATGTGTTGAGAATCCACGTAGGGATGATGTTACCTGAGCAGCTTGGCTATTGAAAATTCAATTTCATATATCGCACATCAGTTGTGCTTGGTTTTGTAGCTATAATGCTAAATACCCCTCAGGGATGATATTATGCCCATAGCATTCTTATGATCGATATTTGGTATTTGGTTATGATGAGCACATTTGGCTCGATGTGTATCTCCTTATGTGAGATCTGTGTGTGGATCGGGTGGCATGCCGCCATGGGTATGTTAACTGGATCGGGTTGCACATCGCAACAATGTGATATTGAGTATAATTTTATATATACTATTTCGTATGCCTTGTTCTTTGTTTTTTAAAGAAAGTCCCCATTAATGTGTGGAATTGATAATTCATTCCAGAGTTCGTTTTCTTTTGTATTGCATTAGAATCGGTAGCCTATTGGCACTTTGGGGCATCATATGCGATTTATAGTTATGTCCGGAGTGGCTTATTGCCCAGACAGTTCGTACTTGGAAAGACGAGATCATTGAAGTTTAGATCAATGCAATCTGAGTATGTGAAGTGAAATTATAGAACTAAGACCATTGTTTGGCTTAGAATGAGTTGATAGTTCTTGTAAAGAGTATAGAACTAATGAATTGTTGTTTCGGTAGTAGTTATGAATGTGTTCAGGTCTCATCCGCTGGGTCAACATTGTAAGAATTTGAACAAGACCTGTGTATGTCATACAGAGCATGTGATGTATAGTGATTCTTTTCAAGTGATTAGTTAAAGAATCTTCGGATGATTAAGGAAAATGGAATTGCTAAGTGGAAGTGATTTGATGAGAGTATATGTCTCAGAAAAGGGTAATGTGATTAAACTGATTATATATCAGTAGTATTGCGGCATGTTCTTGTTGGGTCCATTGGTGGTATTCGGGTCCGCTCTGTATCACAGGTAAACATTGAGCATCTGTCATGGGATGAATGATTATCAAATATGTGCGTGTATTGCACGGTGGAAATTGGATTAGGAATGATGATTGGTGTATTATATGGAGTTCTGATGTACATGCTATGTGGTGATATTGGAATTCAGACTGATTGTCTTAGTGTTGGGTGACTTTGAACTATTGCATTAAGGGCAATGTCATAAATGCCACGAGTTAAGTGGTGAAGTGCGATAGAATATATTTTAGTAGAATGATTTATATTTTAAAGAATCAGCGGACAGCTGGGAAGGACCATTTTCTTAATTGGGTATTTGAGATGGATGTCAGTGCGGAGATTGCTATCATTGATCCCATCCTAGTATGGAGGGAAGTTTTGAATGCGTTTCTTAATGGTGCATGTATTATGCAGGTTGTGGTTAGGTCGTATTAATTGTGTCATGTCACCAGGATGGTGTGTTTGGTCAAAGGAGATCGTGAGGATCATTAATGAATATAGACAGATTTGATTTCAGCATGTTTGATGGATAAATATCGAGATTTTGGTTCAAATTTGGTTATGGTAATTGCCAGAGGATAAATGGCCTCATGAATGGGTGACCTGAGGAATGGATATGATTTATCGCGTGTTTTATTTACCATTGGAAATATATGAAAGTGTTGGAATAAGTCTCTAGCTAATATAAGTGTTTTCCATCGACATCTGGTTATCGTGGGCAGCTGTTGTGAATGGAAGTTATCGGTGCATGTGTTTGAGTTATGCGGTATAATACATGATTTCACCCGAGGTTGCAAGTATGGATTATTACAGCTGGTTCGAGTTTATTTTGAGTAAAAATGTGAGGTTCTGATCTTATGTAAGATTACAGAAGGTGAAATGTAGTTCTATAGTTTATGGATTAGATGAATTGAGTAATTTTAGCTAAGTTGTGTTGTCGGACCTATATGAGATAGGGTGACGTGGTATCACCGCGGGTTATATGCGTGGAAAAGTTATTTAACTATTGGTGAATTTCTAGAACAACTTTGGGTCCACTCGAGGACGAGCGTTTGTTTAAGTTGGGGAGAATGTGACGACCCGACCCGTCGTCTCAGGTGTAACCGCCCGTGTATTCCCACATTGTGTTGCCTTATGTTTCATTATCAGTTTTGTGTGCGTTAGAATTAAATTGGAGTAATTTTGTTAAGAAATGAGAAACATAGTCTCTTTTAAGAAGACTTAAGTTGGAAAAGTCAACCGGATGTTGACTTATGAGTTTGAGTACTCGGAATCGAATTTTGATGATTCAGTTAGCTCCGGATGATGAAATGTGACTTAGGAGCGCAATCAAAAGTAATTTTGGAGGTCCGGTGAAGAAGTTAGCATATTTTGGCGAAGTTAGTATTTTGGCGAATTCCGGTTGATAGGGGATATTTTGATCCGGGAGTCGGAATGGAATTCTGAGAGTTGTAGGAGCTTCGTTAGGTGATTTTGGACTTGTCCGCAAAATTTCAGGTCATTCGGACATCATTTGGTTGGGTTTCGTATTGAATGTGAATTTTGAAAGTTAAAGTTAAACTTAAGCTTGAATTTGTTGAAAACGGACGATTTTGATTTTAACGATAGAGTTTTGATGATTGGAACAAGTTTGAATAAGGTTATAGGACGTGTTGGTACTTTTGATTGAGGTCCCGGGGGCCTCGGGTGAGTTTCGGGGTGGTTTCGGACCATTTCTAAGCCATTTTTAACTGCTGGTTTTTGGCTACAGCAGTGCTCTATGCGATCGCGTGGAGTTGGTCGTGATCGCGGTGAGTAAAATCTGAGAAAAACCTTACTGAATCGCGATCACGTAAAGTGCTTTGCGATCGTGAAGAAGGAATTTCTGTCGCGCAGGTCCTACTTCGGAAGCTCATATCATTTTATCTACAAGGAATTGTGAGGTGATTCAAAAACGACAGTTGTAGTTCATCTTGTCTAATTTTTATACAGATAAAGAAATAGTGATTTGGATGTATGTGTAAAAAGTTATAGATGTTACACTATAGGTTGTCCGAGGAGGATCTTTAATACACATGTATGCATTGGGAAGCATATATGTCAAAATTTATAAGGATTCAGGAAATGAGCAACAAATGAAAGTCATATCCCTATGTCTAGTTTCCAGAACATCAAACCATTTGTCATTTGGAGTTGTGTGCAAAAAGTTATGACCATTATACTGAAGCCTGTCCGGAAGAACCGAAATTTATGCACCGCGATTGCGAAGCCTTTCCCGCGATCGCGAAGGGTAATTTTTGGGCCAGAAATTTGTTCTCCGCGATCGCGAAGCATTTCCTGTGATCGCGATGAACAAAATGCATGGGCAGAATTTTTTAAAACATTCCAGTCGCGAAAATAACCCACTTTTCCACCATTTTTGGTCACTCTTGAGAGCTTTTGGACGGGAAATGAAGGGGTTTCGACTGGGAATCATTGGAGGTAAGTTTTATGAGTTAATTACATGTTTTTATACAAGAATAATTCATGGAATTCATGAATTTATGGCTAAAAATCAAGAAAATAGGGCTTGGAGTAAAAATCTTGAATTTATGATTTGAAGGGCCATTTGTGGTCCGAATTGAGAGTTCTTGGTATATACGGACTCGTGACAAGATGAGGATTCCAGAAATATGAATTTCGTAATTTTTCAGAATGTAGGCCCGGGGCTCGGGTTTTGCCAATTTCGTGATTTTTGGAATTTTTCGAGTTCTTTCGATTGGGTTATGTTTCATTAGCCTATTATGATGCGCGTGGAGGCCGGTTTGAGGAGCAAAGACGCCGCGGGCATGAGTTTTCGCCGGTTCGAGGTGGTTAATACATGTAAATGATGTCCTAAGGGTTAGTAAACCCCGGACTTGCACATCTTAGTGTTGTGTTGAGGTGACTTGCACGCCGGATAACGGGCGTGGGGTAGAGCACCATTGGGGATTGTGACTTGCTCCGTCCCGCGTAATAAATAATAACACCTAATTGTTTGAAATGAAATTGACGCCTCAATAAAGATATTAATTATCATGAATTGGACTAATTATCATGCTTGGGCTTCGCGCCGATTATTTGAATCCTTCAGGGGATTGGTATCATTGTCTTGATAACACTATGCATATTTTTATATCAATTTAAAGTTTCAAATAGTATTTTGCTACTCAGCATTTTTTTATAAAGTTATGAAAAACTTGAACATGATCTTAATGGCATTTCTAGTTGTGAGCTAATATGATACTGTTGCCTGAAGGGCTTTCTTGATTATTTGTTAGACTGATTGGGGCCGAGGGCCATATGTTAGGGCATGACGATTTATGTGAGCATATGCATACACATGCATGGATCGGACTGCACGCCGCAGTGGTATATGGATCGGGCTGCGCGCCGCAGCAGGTGTGATATTGATATTGCGCTTGGGCTGTAGGAGCCCCTCCGGAGTCTGAACCCCCACAGTGAGCGCAGGCGCCTTTGCATGGATCGGGCTGTACGCCACAGCGTCATATGCATTGCATGGCATACATACACTGGTTTACGTGTACTACGTGGCATAACATTTAGCACTCATACATTACTGGAACACATGCATTATTTGCCTTATTGACCTAGATCTCCTGGTGGTATTTGTTAAGGAGTGCTGAGCCCGAGGGGCTGATTTGAGTGCAGACCTGCACTGCTTGAGATTGTACCCAGGTATTGGTATGTTATCATGAAAGAAAGAAGCTAAAAAATAACAAAAATCACGAAATTGGCAAAACCCGAGCCCCGGGCCCACATTCTGAAAAATTACGAAATTCATATTTCTGGAATCCTCGTCTTGTCACGAGTCCGTACATACCAAGAACTCTCAATTCGGACCATAAATGGCCCTTCAAATCATAAATTCAACATTTTTACTCCAAGCCCTATTTTCTTGATTTTTAGCCATAAATTCATGAATTCCATGGATTATTCTTGTATAGAAACATGTAATTAACTCATAAAACTTACCTCCAATGATTCCCAATCGAAACCCCTTCATTTCCCGTCCAAAAGCTCTCAAGAGTGACCAAAAATGGTGGAAAAGTGGGTTATTTTCGCGACTGGAATGTTTTAAAACATTCTGCCCAGGCATTTTGTTCACCGCGATCGCGGGAAATGCTTCGCTATCACGGAGAACAAATTGCTGGCCCAAAAATTACCCTTCGCGATCGCGGGAAAGGCTTCGCGATCGCGGTGCATAAATTCCGGTTCTTCCGGACAGGCTTCAGTATAATGGTCATAACTGTTTGCACACAACTCCAAATGACAAATGGTTTGATGTTCTGGAAACTAGACACATAGGGCTATGACATTCATTTGTTGCTCATTTCATGAATCTATATAAATTGTGAGATATATGCTTCCCAATGCATACATGTGAATTAAAGATCCTCCTGGGACAACCTATAGTGTAACATCCATAACGTTTTACACAGACATTCAAATCACTATTTCTTTGTCTTTATGCAAACTAGACAAGATGGGCTACAACTTTCATTTTTAAATCACCTCAAAATTCCTTGTAGATAAAACGATATGAGCTTCCGAAGTAGGACCTGCGCGACAGAAATTCCTTCTTCGCGATCGCAAAGCGCTTTACGCGATCGCGATTCAGTAAGGTTTTTCTCAGATTTTACTCACCGCGATCGCGACCAACTCCCCGCGATCGCATAGAGCACTGCTGTAGCCAAAAACCGGCAGTTAAAAATGGCTTAGAAATGGTCCGGAACCACCCCGAAACTCACCCGAGGCCCCCGGGACCTCAATCAAAAGCACCAACACGTCCTATAACCCTAGTCAAACTTGTTCCAATCATTACAACTCTATCGTTAACATCAAAATCGTCC
The DNA here is from genome assembly GCA_032618575.1 of Nicotiana noctiflora. Classification (NCBI taxonomy): domain Eukaryota; kingdom Viridiplantae; phylum Streptophyta; class Magnoliopsida; order Solanales; family Solanaceae; genus Nicotiana; species Nicotiana noctiflora. Next base: position 100,931 of record JASVEL010007424.1, read on the forward strand.
GTTTTCAACAAATTCAAGCTTAAGTTTAACTTTAACTTTCAAAATTCACATTCAATCCGAAACCCAACCAAATGACGTCCGAATGACCTGAAATTTTGCGGACAAGTCCAAAATCACCTAACGAAGCTACTACAACTCTCAGAATTCCATTCCGACTCCCGGATCAAAATATCCCCTATCAACCGGAATTCGCCAAAATACTAACTTCGCCAAAATATGCTAACTTCTTCACCGGACCTCCAAAATTACTTTTGATTGCGCTCCTAAGTCACATTTCATCATCCGGAGCTAACCGAATCATCAAAATTCGATTCCGAGTACTCTAACTCATAAGTCAACATCCGGTTGGCTTTTCCAACTTAAGTCTTCTTAAAAGAGACTAAGTTTCTCATTTCTTAATAAAATTACTCCAATTTAATTCTAACACACACAAAACTGATAATGAAACATAAGGCAACACAATGTACACAATGTGGGAAAACACGGGCGGTTACACCTAAGACGACGGGTCGGGTCGTCACACAGATCATATATAGAAAATATTCACAAAATACAGACATATCTAAACCTCAATCAAAGATCGAAAACTACCAGAGAACCAACCCAAGACTTCATAACCCAAAAACTACAAGGATACAATAGACTAATAGCACAACCAAAAACAAATGCTAACCTAGTAAAAACATGTTATAGTTATGGACTATTAAGTACAGTATACACATATGATGGAGAGGAAATATCAACTATACCAGAATTATACAAGGCATTTATAAATTTCAAAAGAGTTACAAAAGGAAACCTATTCTTTATAAAATTCTATACCGCACCAGCAGAAATATTGTATGATGAAATAAAACCAGTCATACAAGTAATCAAGATAGGACTCACAAAAGATATGCAGAGATAGGACAACAACAAGAAATACCTAAGTGCGAAATACCCAGCTTTTATGCAAACAAAATGATTATTGGAATATCTACAATCATCAATGAGCTAGCATATAATTATCTAAACGGAAATGCTATTTGGAGTTATTATTCAAGAGACCAGTTATTAATATATTCAAATTCAAAGGAACAACGACAATCAGATATCGAAAAAAATCCAAAAATGGATTATGTCTCTACTAAATCCAGAAAGACAACCTACAACCAGAGCATTAAGAAAAGGATTTATCTCAGAAGATTTACTAGCAAGATACTGCAGAATAATCAGCCAAAAATATCCAGACCATTTATGTTCAAAATGTCACGGAGAAGATAATGTAATTCCAAAAGTCCAGTTAGAATAATTGAAGAAGATAGTAGAAGATAACTCAAAAGACGAGAAAGTTGTAAAGAAAAAGAAGAAAGAGACATAAAGAAGAAATGATCAAAAGAAGACAAAGAGAAAAGATGTGAGAAGACCAAGCGGTCGACAACATACAAAGAAGATAAAGCAGAAAGAGACATAAAGAGAAAGCGGATAATGATGTAAAAGAAATATTTACTTTTCTTTATGTAAAGTTCTTTGTTTTTTTTGTAAAAAAGTCAGAGTCGTCATATTCGTAAATAGTAAGAGTCAAGTTACTATTCATGAATAGTAAAGGCCAATGAATAGTAAAGGCCAATGAATAGTAAGAGTCGGATGTGAATAGTAAGAGTCATCTTACTCCTCTATATAAAGGAGCAAGTAGAAAGATGTATAGACAGGATCAAGGATCAATATCGGAAAATTACAAATACAATAAAAATTCTCTTTCATAAACACTCTCTAAAAACAAGCTATAAGATTCAACAAAATATGTCAAACTCAAAGGAGATACAAAGTCAGGTAAAATCATTTATGATTATGCATAGCTAAATTCTTATATTCCCGATAATCATCTTATAATACTATAGTTTTCATCATGTTATAGTAATGCTATAAAAAATAATTTGAGCAAGTTTGCCATGGAAGTATGCTGTAAGTAATAACCTAGGCTAAGTCACTCCTAATGGGAAACCGGTGAGGCGAGGAGATGCCGTTTAGGGGAGTATCGCAGTTGAGGACATTGCTAGGGTAAATGATTAGAGCAAAGGGCCATGGTAGTGACCCGAAAAATTGTTTTTTATATCTTATTATCACATGATGAATATGATAGTAAAGTAAGAAGATTAGAAGGAATACCATAAGAATAATAGCAATACATAAAATAATAATAACATATCTACTAGATGAAATGGCAGATAATTACAAGATATTAATCTTTTATGTACTTAGAAAGATAAATTGTCACGACCCAAACCCTAGTCGTGATGGCGCCCAACACAATGCTAGGCAAGCCCGACCATATTATCCCTTAAACCAGCCAGTTATTAATTACAATTAAACTTAAACAGCAAATGATCATATCAGGTGATAAGCGAGATAGTAAAAAATACAAAGTACGGTCCCCTCCATATCGTGGTGTCATGAGACTGAGCCTCTACAGAATAACATCCTAATACAAACAAGTCTAGACAAAAGAAGAAATCAACAAGATGATAAAGAAGGAGAAAACAGGCTCTGCGAACGCTGGCAGCTACCTCGTAGTCTCCGCAAGAAGTAGATGTGAGCAAGCAGCAACAATAACTCAACCGCTCTCGAGTACCTGTGAATCTGCACAAGAAGTGCAGGGGAGTGGGGTGAGTATATTTCAACTCAGTGAGTAATAATGATAATCAATAACTGAAAGTAAGAACTCATGTGCTATCACTAAACAGTTCTAAGGCAACCCTCACAAGTACGTCATCACTGTAGAAAGTACTCTGATCTCCAGTGCTCATCTATCTCTACAAGATCCCACACTGATCAAACCCTCACTCGCACCCCTACGGTGTACGGCCATCTCAATATATGAAGACACATACCTATGTCTATAATATATAAGTATTTAAGTAGGTAATAGGATATGATTAAGTATAATGTTGCGGCGTGCAGCCCGCTCCAATACATATACCGTTGCGGCGCGCAGCCCGCTCCATATAACGTCGACGGCGCTCACTGGGGGTGTATACAGACTTCGGAGGGGCTCCCTAGGCCAAAGCGCTATGATACTGCGGCGTGCAGCCGATCCACACATGTATTACTGCGGCGTGCAGTCCGATCCAATATATATATATGTATATATATATTTATACTACTGCGGCGCGCAGCCCGATCCCATAATATACACCAGCGCTCACTGAGAATGTGTGCAGACTCAGACTCCGAAGGGGCTCCTACAGCCCAAGCGCAATAATAATACGGCGTGCAGTCCGTTCCACATGTATATTACTGCGGCGTGCAGTCCGATCCAATATATATACTGCTGCGGCATGTAGCCCGATCCAATATAGGTATATATATAATACCTCATAATGGGTCCTCGACCCTATCCCAGTCAGTATATACTTGGCCTCTCAGGCCCAATATAATATATCACAGTGGGTCCTTGACCCTATCTCAGTCAATATAGACTTGGCCTTTCAGGCCCAATATAACATCTCACAGTGGGTCCTTGTCACGACCCTAGTTCACCGATCGTGAACATGTCGTGATGGCACCCAGTCCCCTTGACTAGGTAAGCCTAATTCGTTGCGGAATATACAAGCTATGAACACTTAAATAAGAAACAGCGGAAAAATAGCATAAAAAGATATGTAATCCGTGCCGCGTGGCACATACATCCGTCAACACACTGTATAAAACACTACCAAGATCCGGAATCTCACGAGTAACACAGACTAAAGAGAATATACAACTGTGGCTCTACGTGTAAAGAGTATCTAACAACGAAAAAGAAAAAATGTCAACTAATACTATCAGAATAGAAGGAAAGCCTCCGGATCCGCGGACGTAGCAGATCATACCTCGAGGTCTCCCCGAAAGCTGCGGAATCACCTAGTATGAGCCTGTCCTGATGTACCTGGATCTACACAACAAAAGTGTGCAGAAGAGTAGCATGAGTACACCATGGCGGTACTCAGTAAGTGCCAAGCCTAACCTCGATGGAGTAGTGACGAGGAAGGTCAGGGCCCTACTGAGAAAACAATAATATAATGATGATAATAATAATAAGCAGTTTAAATGACAACAATTCCGAAATAACAACAATGAAATGATTACTGCAACCGTCTACAATTAAGCTAACAACAAGTAACCAACTCAATAAAACAAGTCCGTGACCTGTGGGAATTGAACCCACAGTTCCATTAACAGCACCCCTGGGTCTCCGGGAATCGAACCCGCAGCCCATGTCTCAATAATATCTCAATAACTCAAGATCTCGGGCAGTCCACATTTCAATAAATCTCAGGATCTCTGGGAATCGAACCCGCAGTCCACATCTCAATAAATCTCAGGATCTCCGGGAATCGAACCCGCAGTCCACAACAGTATTATTCCGGGTCTCTGGGAATCGAACCCACAGCCCTGGGATCTCCGGGAATTGAACCCGCAGTCCACAACTACAGCAATTAAAGGAAATACAAAGAGAGAATATAATATGCTTAACTATAACTTCACCGGTAAATAGTGCCAATAATTATCAAGAAGCTCAAGTAAGACAATTAGGCAACTAGACAGTTAAATACTACCTAATCATGCTTTTCTAACTACTACCGGGTAAGAATATCGAATTAACAACTAAAAATAGGAATATCACTCATCGAACATTTTAAGTAAAGTATGTGTTCAAGAACCAGCGCATGTACACGCCCGTCACCTCGCGTACAAGGCATTTAAGCTATCACATAATATCCTAGGGGTGAAAGTTCCCCCACACGAGGTTAGACAAGCCACTTACCTCAATTCCGGTACAAAACCGCTAAGAAATAACCCTCTTGCCGCGAATGTCGGCCTCCACAGGTGTAGTATCTGATAAAAATCAATAGAATCACATCAAAATAGGCCAAGTGGGCATTACCCAATCAAAACAACTCAAAATACACCAAAACCCACAAGTTGCCAAAACCCGACTTTTGGTACGCTTATCGAAAAATCACAAAAGTTATGTATTCGGGTTCCTTATCTCCATACGAGTCCGTGCATATAAACTTTATCAAAATCGGACTCCGTTTGCCCATTCAAATCAGAGATTTCCTAAATTTTAGGCCTAGGGTTCAAACCCACCTTTAATCTCCCATTTTCAGTGAAATAATCGAGGATTGCATGATAATCTAACGAATTAAGGTCAAGAAACTTACCCCCGATGATTTCCCGATGATATCCCAGCGTTTCCCCTTCGAAATCCTCTCTTGGAGCTCAAAAATGGCGTTTTTGTGTTTGGGGGTCGCGGCTGTTATGTTCTGAACTTAAACTCACTGCCAGACCACATTACTCATCGCGTTCGCGATGAGCTTCACGCGTTCGCGATGATCAGCCCAAACGTCTTCTACGCGAACGCGAAGTGATCCACGCGTCCGCGATGACCTGCAAAAATTACCCTTCGCGAACGCGACGCTCCCCACGCGTTCGCGAAGAACAACCTTCCAACCGACCAGCTTTTCCTCTACGCGTACTCGACACCTGGGACGCGAACGCGTTGCTTCCTCTTTTTCCTTCTACGCGAACGCGACTCAAGGGATGCGAACGTGATGCTTAGCCCTGCCATGCCTACGCGAACGCGGCCATTTCCACGCGAACGCGAAGGCTTAAAGTCTGCTGCACTGCTGCTACATTTTCTGCAGAATTTTCCAAGTTCCAAATGCCCGTTTGATGGTCCGAATTCATCCCGAGGCCCTCGGGACCCCAACGAAAACCACCAATATACTCCAAAACACGATACGAACTTGTTCAAATCATAAAAACACGTCTAATAACATCAAAACCCATAATTCACATCGAATTCAAGCCTAAATTTCTTAAAACTTTCCGAATTGCACATTCGATCTAAAACCCGACCAAACGACGTCCGAATGACCTGAAAATTTGCGAACATATCTAAAATCACATAACAAAGCTACATAAATTATCGGAATTCCATTCTGACCCCCAAATCAAAATCTCACCTATCGTTCGGATTCGCTAAAATTTCATACTTCGGCATATCAAGCCTAATTGAGCTATGGACCTCCAAAATATATTTCGAACGCGCTCCCAATCCCGAAATCACCTAACGAAGCTAGTGGAACCATCGGATTTCCGTTCTGAGGTCGTCTTAACACTGTTCCGATTACGGACCATTTTCTAACCTTAAAGCTCTCATTTAGGGACTAAGTGTTGTGAGCATGTGATTTTTGCCCTATATGAGAATTACTCCCAAAAATTCAAAATAAAATAATCTTTTCGTTGTGTGCTATTTTTAGATTTTTTCATGGCATTTTTGGATAATTGTTTGTATTTGTCTAAGCGTGCTTTGTTTGTTTAAATTAAGAAAAATACAAAAATATATTGTGTTTGCATTCTTAGGATTTAATTCACAATTAAAAGTAATCAAGTTTCTTTGACAAAAATGGAAAATCACAAAAAAATATGTATTTTTTGTAGTTTTTAAGCATTTAATGTCCAAATCGTGCAATTTTATTTTTTATTAATGTTTAATTTCGTGTGATAATTATTATTATGAGTTAATTAGTATTTCAAGATAATTTTTAGTTTTTATAAATTAATCTTGGTATTTTTTGGCTTTATTTATTAGGATGTTGAATAATGGAGAAGAACAAAATAGAAAAAAATTTGGATTGGGTCATCTTGCAAATTAAGTTACAAGCCCAATCCTAAGCACCCTTACCCAACCCAAAACCCCTTGGCCCAAAAAGAAAATTTCAGATTTTTAGCCAAAAATAATCATAATCACATAACATAAAGTAGTGGGGGCAAGGAAATAAAGGAAGAAAATATGGAGAGGAAAACATGGAGAGGAAAACATGGATTAGTGGGTTTTCTTTAAATTAAAAAATATATTCTTTTTAATAAAAAGATCTGAAAATTTTCGAAATTCTTGCCTATAAATAGAAGAGAAGATTTGAGAGAAAAAAGGAGAGAAAAAAGGGAGAAAAAAATCGGAAGAGAAGAAAAAATAAAAAACATTCCCTGTTGTGGTATACACTCGATATACACTCTGGATACAGAAGTATACACGAAAAAAATGCAATTTTTGAGAGTTTCTTTTGAGAAGTGAAAAGAGTTCAAAGCTAGAAAGCCAAAACAAAGAGAAAATATGGAATATATTTTTCTTTTCTATTTTTTACTATTTTTTTTTTGTTTTTCTCCGTATTGCTGGGATTTTCGGGATTGAGGTGTTGAAGCTACTGCTGGTTGTTACTGTTGTTGTTGCCGTATTTTCACCGCCCTGTTGATTTGCCATTTTCCCATTCCTTTCAAAACCAGGTACACATTCTAAAAACCATGTGTTGATGTAAGCTCGAATTGAAAGTTGAAGTTTTGAAATGAAATAGAAAAGCAAGTTGTTGATCAATATTTGTTGTTATTTTCTATTTTATTAGTTTTTTTGTCAAATTGTAGTTAGCTTTATAATTTGAAGAATAAATTTGTCATTCAAGGGAACACCTTTTGTATTAATATAGAGTAGTCTTTTAAGCATGTAATTGTTTAGGACTTTTCTTTTCTTTTAGAGACAAACTAAATAGAAAAGATGTAGTCACTTTAGGATTATCTTTTTTTTAAATAAAAAATGTTACGAGCCTAGCTAAATAGAAGAAATAAAATTACGGGGCCCCTCAATAACAATGTTCATTTTTTTTTCTTTCTTAAAAATAACCAAACGCGGTAAATGATTTAAAATTGTATTATAGTATTGAACATTTTTTAAAAATCAGATATTTAGCCATTACAATAATTTAAGCGACGGTGCTAGAACCACGGGATCCGGGGGTGCCTAACACCTTCCCTCGGGTCTACAGAATTCCTTACTTAGAATTTCTGGTTCGCAGACTTCATTTGGAAAGTCGAAAATTTCCTCGATTTGGGATTTAAATAGATTGGTGACTTGGGACACCATAATTTATTCCAAGTGGCGACTCTAAAATAAATAAATAATCCCATTTCGAATATTGTCACTTAAATTGGAAAAACTCCCTTATACGTTTGTCCCTCGGGGTTAGCGCGCCAAAATGAGGTGTGACAGCTCTGACGACTCCACTGGGGATACAAACCCAGAATCACTGGTTCAGGGTTTAAGAATTCGAGCTTTGAATAATTGTTGTATTTGGCTTATTTATTATCTGATTTTATTACATGTTTATATTTAATATGCTAAATGTTGCTTTTACCGCTTTGATATTTTGTGAACTGTATATAAATTGTGCCGATACCCATTTTTCTCTTCTGAGTCTCGTTGAAATATAATATCGGGCATTTGCTGGACATAGCCCGTTTTTCTCAAGATAGCTGTGGTGCTTGGCACCCGGTGAAGGATTTGTAGTCACACATATTTAGGCGGGGAGTATTGTCAATTAAGCCGGAAAGCCATGCTACCGGTGCACTGACACTCCTCGACTCGAGTTGTCCGCTCGATTTAAAGCCAGTCTAGACACTTTTTCCAACAGGATGATGACTTAGAATAACAACACCTTATGCCGGATCCCCGATAGGAACGTATATTTGCATCATTTGCATATTTGACTGAGGAGGCTCAACACAGGGGTTGGGCCTGTCTAGGATAGGTGTACCTGAAACAAAAGACCAACTTGTTGCATCTTTGTCTGTGCATTTATTTGTTTCGATCTTACATGCCGACCGGTTTGTTACTAAAAAAGAGAAGGGTAAGAAGTGGAAGATGTCAAGGTGAAAAATCAAAATAATTTTATGGAAAATGGTATGTTTTTCTTAGAAAATAATTTTTGAAAAACAAAATGAAAAAAAAAATCTCCAAATAAATTTTGTTAATTTTAAATAGTTAGTTTCTTTGAAAACAATTTTTTGAAAAGTGCAAAAGAAAAAAATTTCCAAATAAATTTTCTTAATTTTACGAAAGATAGTTTAGTTTCTTTGAAAATAATTTTTGAAAAATGAAAAACAAATTCCCAATAAATTTTGTTAATTTTATAAAAAATAAGTTAGTAAAAAAAATGCTGTTAAAAATACTTTGTTTTCTTTTCTTAAAATGATTTGGTTCTTTATAACCGAACTACGCAGGTTTGATTCTCCCATTAGGTGGGATACGTAGGCAACCCTCATCGGGTCCAACCACCCCTTTAAAAATAAAAAAAATAAATAAATGTCGAAGTTTTAGTTTTTCAAAAAAATCAAAGTAACGCTGTTTTTGAAAATAGCCGAATGTTCCGAAAGGACGCCGGAAGGCTGTTTTGCAAAAATGGCCACTTTGAAATCTTTCCTTTTTCTTTTAATAATCGCCTTGAAATATTCCCTGCGAAAATGTTGAAAGGCCGTAGCCTCAAAATCAAGTTTGAGTTTACCACCCTTTTTTTTAAAAAAATGTGTGTTTAGTTTTCAATAAATCGAAGCGATGTCGTTTTCAAAAACAGTCGAATGTACCCGAAGGGACGCCGGAAGGTTGTCTTTGCATAAACGGCCTCTTGTGGGGCATTGTGTAGTTTTTTGGTCAATTGATCCTCACAGCCTTATAATTTTCGTCCCCGAGGCGCTGAAAGGCCGTGTTTGTAAAAACAAGGTTTTTATTCCAATTTGAAAAAAAAGAAAATGAAAAAAAGGGAGGTTAATAACGAGAGAGGTTTTCAAGGATAATTGAAAAGGAAAATGTGGAATGATGCATGCGGTGAATACATATATGGTTAATTGACTAGGTGCATTGCATCCAACGTGTGATAACATATCTGTTAAACTCTGTGAGCTTACAAGTTTGTTTCATTTCAGAAAGTTTAGCGGTTGGCTTGACAGAATATTCTGGCCAATCACCGTTACCATACTAGATCAAAAGGTCCAATTCTAGCAAGCATGTCTAATTCCGGCAAAAGTCTCGATGAGGAGAAAATAGAGATACAGATCATGAAAGGGACCGGTTGAGACAGCAAATGACAGAGATGCACCTAGCCTGGGCTAGGGGACAGTCATCACCAAACCCTCATACTCTTACACCAGCACCAGAGCATCCGCCCATTGATCCATCAACAAGTGCCCCGATCTATCCATACTATCAAGGGGAAAACCCTTATGCATCCCAGATTCCACCAGCTAGACAAAATACTCCTCCTCCGGTTACCCCTGTCTTTGTGGCACCTCCCCCTGCTACTTTACAGAAGTCGTCCAGTGAGTCGATTTTTCAAATCCATGACAATCATTGTTATTCTCCCGAGCCTACCTTAGGGCTCCTGAACCGCACTCACACACCCCTCAATGTGATAACCCGGCAGAACCGGAAAGACACCCCAAAAGTTTGGAACAGGAGGAGGTTATTCGGAAAGTTAAGAGCCTGGAGCAATCCTTCAGGAATATGCATGGTTTGGGCAACCAAGTGAGTGTCGCTTACAAAGATCTGTGTCCATTCCCAGATGTCCAGTTGCCAGCCGGGTTCAAAATGCCCAAGTTTGACCTATACGAGGGGCATGGTGACCCGGTAGCCCATCTTCGAGGTTTTTGTAGCAAAATGCGAGGAGCCGGAGGGCGAGATGAAATTCTGATAGCTTACTTCGGTCAGAGCTTGGGAGGGTCTGCACTAGAGTGGTACACCAGGCAGGATCCCAGCAGATGGTTTACATGGGATGACCTGGCCCAAGCATTCATCGGCCAATTTCAATATAATCTTGAAATAATCCCTGATCGCTTATCATTGCTAAAGTTAGAGAAGAAACCCGCCGAAAGCTTTAGAGAATTTGGGTTCCGCTGGAGGGAACAGGCAGCAAGGGTAGATCCCCCAATGAGAGAGAACGAGATGGTAGATTACTTCTTGCAGACACTGGAGCCAACTTACTTTAGTCACTTGGTGACATCGATTGGTAAATCTTTCAATGAGGTGGTCAAAATGGGCGGAATGATAGAAGAGGGACTTAAGTCCAATAAGATCTTGAGCTATTCCGCGTTAAAAGCAATGACTCAAGCTATTCAGAATGGCACAGGGGTTGCATTCGGGAAGAAAAGAAGAGAAGAAGTTGCAACGGTAGAGGAGGGTACTTGGTCCAGATCGAAAGGTCCTTCACCTCATTACCAAGCCAGACCCTACCACCCAAATCACCCTAATCACCCTCCCCGAAACACATATCCATCACCAAGGGCTTACAATAACCCTCCACGACCAGGTTTCCGAGGGAATCATGCCTTCAGAAAGGAAAAGACACAAAGAACATTCACCGAGTTGGGAGAAACTTATACTGCTCTGTTCCACAAATTGAAGCAGATATGTTTGTTGAGTCCTATTGAGACAAGATTGCCAAATCCCCTACCCCCAAATGTGGATCGCTCAGTAAGCTGTGAGTATTGTTCAGGGGCTCTCGGACATGATACCAAGAAATTTTGGAAACTGAAACATGCAGTGCAAAATCTTATTGACACCAATAAGATCGAGGTTTAGACAGCAGAGGCACCCAACATTAATCAGAATCCATTGCCAGCTCACCCTTAGACCCATATGATCAAATTGATACACAAGGGAAGGGAAAATTAAGAAGCCCGATCTGTATTCCAAAGCAAAACCAATCGGCAGAAGTTGGTATATGAGAAGTCATGCTTGGTAATCAGGAGGAGTTTTCGGTGGTTTGTTTTTGTTGTCATTTCTTTTGTCCGAGTTGTTTCCAGGGTTGTGACCTAGATTTTGTCTTGTAGTGAAACCCTCTTATCTTTCCATTTTTGGTCATTTCAGTTTGCTTAGTCTTATCAAGTGTCGTTTCAGGTTTGTAGTGTTGGTTTGCTTGTTTGTATTTGAACCTTTTTCTCCGTTTAATGGAACTTTCGGTCTTTTATTACCCAGTCGTCTTTTTGTTTAGTTCTTCTATATTTAGATTTGTCATTTGTTTGAACGCCGACTCTAATGACATGACATCGCACATAATTTTGGCCTAATATTAACGGTTAATCATGAAGCAATTGGAAGATAATCAGGTCATTTTAAAAGAAATAAAAGCGATTTGAGATTATTTGGAGCCCGAATCATGTGAGATTGGGGCAGGTAAAACACGAAGAAACCCTTGCTAAGACAGGGTTCGCTCGTGATGAAAGTGTCGTCCAGCAATACTTTAAAATGATAGATGCAAAGGCGAATGGACGATATGGTTATCAATCAGGGCACAAACAGAAGTTGTCGTGAATATGTTGTTTGAACTTGGCATGTTTTGAAGATTGGAATGACGAAGGCATTTTGTTCTGCTATCCAAACACTTTATCCATCATCAACCCTTTGAGCCTTATTTTAAATTTTTTTCATACCCCTCCTTCGGAATTAGTTGCAAAGACTAGAAACACAAGTTAGAAAGACAAGAGAAGAAAGGGATAAAAAAAAACAACAAAAAGAGATAAATAAAAGAAAAGAAAAAGAAAAATGAAGGAGAAAGAGAAACTTGAAAAAAGGGAATTGGGAACTACGTTTGACCTGATTCCTTAAAGAGGATACGTAGGCGCTTCACAGCTCGGTCATAGTGTAAATAAAGAAATAAAAAATCCCCAAGTAAGAAAAAAAAATAATAGGGGCAAAGAAAATTGTGTTGATTATAAATAAATTTAGGTCCGAAGGTTGTAAATTTTGAACCCAAAATTGATTTTGTTTTGAGCCTTCAATACCCTTTCTTTCTAGCCCTATCCAAATCCCACATTACGGTCCAAAGAAAGACCTTCTGATCAGTCTTCAAAAGATGCCACTTCAAGTGAGTGAGAGAGTCCTATCAGAATATAACACTCTGATTCCCAGCAGAAAGGAAATACGAGAGAGTCTTAGCAGTGACACCCCAATCCCCGGCTAAAAGTGATACAAACGAGAGAGTCTTACCGGTGAAAACCTTCACAGGCACCATAAAGCGACGAAAGCCGAGAGAAAATCAAAATGAGAGAGGCTTGAAAGTGAAAACCCTTCGGGCACTACAAGTCGAATAAAGGTGATAATCAGATGGAAATCACGAGACAGAAATCATGAAAGGCAATTAACGACGGGGGATAGGCCATATGTGCATGTCATGACCAGCAGAGTTGGTATCCGCGTTTGATAAGTTTTTATAGTTGTTTCTTGTTAGAGAGTCAGTTCTCCCTTATCTCCTATTTGTTGTTTCTTTTTATCTTTCTCTTTTTGTCAAAATTCCCCCGTCAAAGCCTGTCTAGTCAAAACATAGTGAGAAATGATTTCAAAACTTGCCACCAACATTCCAACTATTATGTAAGGCAAGGAAATGCCATTGACGGCAGAGAAGTATGGTGCAAAGAAGATTATTAAATTGGGGCAGAAAATTTTCTTTTCATTTTGAAAATTTTCTAGAAGTCGAGTCCCACTTGGGGAAAAGGGAAGAAAGAAGGCCTTAAGGGAAGCAATATTTAAACCAATGTCATCTCCAAATGCCTTCAAAAGATTGAAACACCAATTTTGAGGAAATGAAAATCCACCAGCAGTGTTATCTTCAAGCAAGTTCCGAGGTGGTCGGACGACACAGAGTGGTAAAGGAGGAAAGGAAATCTCATCTACAACAAAATAGCCCCCAGCAAGTTGAGAAACACAGAATGGGGAAGAGATAAATGGAAAAAACCCATCCCCAGCAAGAATATCATCTCCAGCAAATGAAATCATTCCCCAACAAGTTTTGGGAACCCCGAGCGAGGGAAAGGAGAAAAGGAAAAAACCACCACATGAGCGGCACAACCGCTCACAATGTTTTGAACTAACAAATTTTCTTTGATTTGAAACAGGGAAAGAAAGTGCTATTGATAGTAGAAAGTCATGCCACAAGGAAGAACACCAATACTGGGGCAGAAAATTTTCTCCCGTTGTTGAAAATTTTCTCGGAGAAACGAGGAAGGCAATTCAAGATGACGTGTCAGGTTTGTCCACCTTCAAATAGGATGCTTCAGGTTTGTCCACCTTCGAACAGGACGTCTCGGGTTTGCTCACTTTCATACATTGATATCATGGGAGTATTCGCCCTCGAATATGATACAATGGGAGTATTCGCCATCGAATAGGATACAATGGGAGTATTCGCCCTCGAATAGGATACAATGGGAGTATTCGCCCTCGAATAAGATACAATGGGAGTATTCGCCCTCGAATAGGATACAATGGGAGTATTCGCCCTCGAATAGGATACAATGGGAGTATTCGCCCTCGAATAGGATACAATGGGAGTATTCGCCTTCGAATAGGATACAATGGGAGTATTCGCCGTCGAATAAGATACAATGGGAGTATTCGCCCTCGAATAGGATACAATGGGAGTATTCGCCCTCGAATAGGATACAATGGGAGTATTCGCCCTCGAATAGTATACAATGGGAGTATTCGCCCTCGAATAGGATACAATGGGAGTATTCGCCCTCGAATAGGATACAATGGGAGTATTCGCCCTCGAATAGGATACAATGGGAGTATTCGCCCTCGAATAGGATACAATGGGAATATTCGCCCTCGAATAGGATACAATGGGAGTATTCGCCCTCGAATAGGATACAATGGGAGTATTCGCCCTCGAATAGGATACAATGGGAGTATTCGCCCTCGAATAGGATACAATGGGAGTATTCGCCCTCGAATAGGATACAATGGGAGTATTCGCCCTCGAATAGGATACAATTGGAGTATTCGCCCTCGAATAGGATACAATGGGAGTATTCGCCCTCGAATAGGATACAATGGGAGTATTCGCCCTCGAATAGGATACAATGGGAGTATTTGCCCTCGAATAGGATACAATGGGAGTATTCGCCCTCGAATAGGATACAATGGGAATATTCGCCCTCGAATAGGATACAATGGGAGTATTCACCCTCGAATAGAATACGATGGGAGTATCCGCCCTCGAATAGAATACGATGGGAGTATCCGCCCTCGAATAGGATACGATGGGACTATCCGCTCTCGAATGGAATATTTTACGTTTGTTTTATTTTACATTGTCCTATGCATATTTCGTAAATTATTTCCAGAATGCATTTTAAATTCAAAAGTTGCTAATAAAAACATGCGCCTACCTGTATAACAAGAGGCATGTCTTCAGTCCTTACATTGCAGGTCTTGAAACCAGTAATCCACCATAAAGCAGAATGTTACAACAAGAGTTCCCATCGCAAATTCAAGCGCATGAGTCAAAAGAAAGGAGAGAATGAAGAAAAATTTTCCCAGCATCATTATCCTCAGCAGGCAAGTAAACAGTTCTAAAGATATCCCCAGCAGTCAGGAGGGAAAGCAACACGACCCAGGTGGAAAGCAGTTCCAAAATAAGGTAATTTAGGAGAAATGATGGTTTAAGAGGTGATGCAGGAGGAAGAAAGTGGTGCAAGAAGCGAAGGAAGACGATAGGGATGGGATGAAGTTCGAAGTTTGTTGTTGAAGTTAGGTGCCCGCCTGAAGAATGGAGTGGCGATTTAGTTTTGAAGTTATAGTTGAAGTCAGGGAGCCCGCCTGAAGAATGGAGTGGCGATTTAGTTTTGAAGTTGTAGTTGAAGTCAGGGAGCCCGCCTGAAGAACGGAGTGGCAAGTTATTATTTTGAAGTTGTTGTTGAAATCAGGTGCCAGCCTGAAGAATGGAATGACGATTTATGATCGGAGTTTGTCGATAAAGTCAGAAGCCCGCCGGAAAAGCAAAACGGCGTCTCAATTTCTAAGATTTGATAAGGATAGTGAAGAATCGGAAAGTGACAGAGTGTAATGGAAATCCCCAGCATAAATCCAAGTTCATAATCGGAAGGAAGGCAACAAGGATCAGAAAGATAAATTCGGACTTCGAAGGAGAATAGTTCGAAGATCACAAGGAAGGGACCAATGGTCGGAGTTCGACAATCAAGATAGGCCGAAATAACAATTGTCAGAAGAGAAGAAGCATGTGAAGAAACATCAGAGCTAGCAGGATGGCAAAGAACATGACAAGATCAAGTTGAAAAGATAGATAAGAATTTGTAATACTGTAACTTAGTCTAGCTTCTTATTTTTCGTTTATCACGGTGTAATAAGGAGATCAGTTAAGTAGTGGCATCAGCAGCAACAGCAGTAATAGCAAGATCACAACAATCATGGTAGTCCCAGCTACCAAAACTTCCCGAACTACATTGACCTGATTCCCTTTTAGCCAGGGATATGTAGGAGACCTTCTGAAGCAAAGGTTCGGTCAAACTTTTCCAAAAAATGCTTCACACGGAGTAATCAAACGGGCAAAAATCGCTCGTATCCGCTCACTTGTCTTTGCACGAAAACTCTCCATGTTTCCGCGCAAAGAGGGCCAGCTGTGAGCATGTGATTTTTGCCCTATATGAGAATTACTCCCAAAAATTCAAAATAAAATAATCTTTTCGTTGTGTGCTATTTTTAGATTTTTTTGTGGCATTTTTGTATAATTGTTTGTATTTGTCTAAGCGTGCTTTGTTTGTTTAAATTAAGAAAAATACAAAAATATATTGTGTTTGCATTCTTAGGATTTAATTCACAATTAAAAGTAATTAAGTTTCTTTGACAAAAATGGAAAATCACAAAAAAATATGTATTTTTTGCAGTTTTTAAGCATTTAATGTCCAAATCGTGCAATTTTATTTTTTATTAATGTTTAATTTTGTGTGATAATTATTATTATGAGTTAATTAGTATTTCAAGATAATTTTTAGTTTTTATAAATTAATCTTAGTATTTTTGGGCTTTATTAATTAGGATGTTGAATAATGGAGAAGAACAAATAGAAAAAATTTGGATTGGGCCATCTTGCAAATTAAGTTACAAGCCCAATCCTAAGCACCCTTACCCAACCCAAAACCCCTTGGCCCAAAAAGAAAATTTCAGA
This sequence comes from Nicotiana noctiflora, assembly GCA_032618575.1. Classification (NCBI taxonomy): domain Eukaryota; kingdom Viridiplantae; phylum Streptophyta; class Magnoliopsida; order Solanales; family Solanaceae; genus Nicotiana; species Nicotiana noctiflora. The sequence continues at coordinate 117,745 of JASVEL010007424.1, forward strand.
TTTTTAGCCAAAAATAATCATAATCACATAACATAAAGTAGTGGGGGCAAGGAAATAAAGGAAGAAAACATGGAGAGGAAAACATGGAGAGGAAAACATGGATTAGTGGGTTTTTTTTAAATTAAAAAATATATTCTTTTTAATAAAAAGATCTGAAAATTTTCGAAATTCTTGCCTATAAATAGAAGAGAAGATTTGAGAGAAAAAAGGAGAGAAAAAAGGGAGAAAAAAATCGGAAGAGAAGAAAAAATAAAAAACATTCCTCCTGCTGTGGTATACACTCGATATACACTCTGGATACAGAAGTATACACGAAAAAAAATGCAATTTTTGAGAGTTTCTTTTGAGAAGTGAAAAGAGTTCAAAGCTAGAAAGCCAAAACAAAGAGAAAATCTGGAATATATTTTTCTTTTCTATTTTTTACTGGTTTTTTTTGTTTTTCTCCGTATTGCTGGGATTTTCGGGATTGAGGTGTTGAAGCTACTGCTGGTTGTTACTGTTGTTGTTGTTGTTGTATTTTCACCGCCCTGTTGATTTGCCATTTTCCCATTCCTTTCAAAACCAGGTACACATTCTAAAAACCATGTGTTGATGTAAGCTCGAATTGGAAGTTGAAGTTTTGAAATGGAATAGAAAAGCAAGTTGTTGATCAATATTTGTTGTTATTTTCTATTTTATTAGTTTTTTTGTCAAATTGTAGTTAGCTTTATAATTTGAAGAATAAATTTGTCATTCAAGGGAACAACTTTTGTATTAATATAGAGTAGTCTTTTAAGCATGTAATTGTTTAGGACTTTTCTTTTCTTTTAGAGACAAACTAAATAGAAAAGATGTAGTCACTTTAGGATTATCTTTTTTTTAAATAAAAAATGTTACGAGCCTAGCTAAATAGAAGAAATAAAATTACGGGGCCCCTCAATAACAATGTTCATTTTTTTCTTTCTTAAAAATAACCAAACGCGGTAAATGATTTAAAATTGCATTATAGTATTGAACATTTTTTAAAAATCAGATATTTAGCCATTACAATAATTTAAGCGACCGTGCTAGAACCACGGGATCCGGGGGTGCCTAACACCTTCCCTCGGGTCAACAAAATTCCTTACTTAGAATTTCTAGTTCGCAGACTTCATTTGAAAAGTCGAAAATTTCCTCGATTTGGGATTTAAATAAATTGGTGACTTGGGACACCATAATTTATTCCAAGTGGCGACTCTAAAATAAATAAATAATCCCATTTCGAATATTGTCACTTAAATTGGAAAAACTCCCTTGTACGTTTATCCCTCGGGGTAAGCGCGCCAAAATGAGGTGTGACAAGTGTCCCAAAATACTCCAAATTTTAGAACCGACTCTCCCGGCAAACCACAATAGCAGAAATGAACTTAGGGGAACAGTTAAATTGGGGATTGGGGCGTAATTTTCTAAAACGACCAGCCGGGTCGTTACATCTTCCCACACTTAAAAGATTCGTTCGTACTCGAACGAGCATAGAAAACATAGCAGGAGTAGTGAAAAGATGAGGGTACTGGCTGCGCATATCCTGCTCGGTCTCCCAAGTCGCCACCTCGACCGGCTGGCCCCGCCAGTGAACCTTTACCGAAGCGATGTTCTTTGACCTTAGCTTTCTAAACTGCCTGTCTAGAATGACTACTGGCTCCTCAACATAAGACAGATCCTTGTCTAGCTGAACGGATGTGAAATCCAACACATGCGACGGGTCACCATGTTATCTCCGGAGCATGGAGACATGAAATACGGGATGAACTCTGGCTAGACTGGGAGGTAAGGCCAACTCATAAGCAACCTCCCCAACACGCCTCAAAATCTTAAAAGGACCAATAAACCTAGGACTCAGCTTTCCTTTCTTCCCAAACCTCATAACGCCCTTCATGGGCGAGACTCGAAGTAGAACCCGCTCGCCAACCATAAAAGCCACATCGCGAACCTTCTTGTCCGCATAACTTTTCTGTCTAGACTGGGCTGCACGAAGTCTATCCTGAATCACCTTGACCTTATCCATTGCGTCCTGAACCATATCAGTACCTAGCAGCTTGGCCTCGCCGAGCTCGAACCAACCCACGGGAGACCTGCACCTCCTACCATATAGGGCCTCATACGGTGCCATCTGAATACTAGACTGGTAGCTGTTGTTATAAGCAAACTCCGCCAGTGGCAAGAAGTGATCCCATGAACCTCCAAACTCAATCACGCTCGCACGGAGCATATCCTCCAAAATCTGAATAGTGCGCTCGGACTGCCCATCAGTCTGGGGGTGAAATGCTATGCTCAGCTCCACCCGAGTACCTAACTCCTGCTGTACGGCTCTCCAGAACCGTGAAGTGAACTGAGTGCCTCTATCTGAAATGATGGAAACTGGAATACCATGCAGCCGAACTATCTCCCTGATATAGATCTCCGCCTGTCGTTCCGATGAATAAGTAGTGCTCACCGGTATAAAGTGGGCGAACTTGGTTAGTCTATCCACGATAAACCAAATGGAATCAAACTTCCTAACAGTTCATGGAAGCCCAGATACAAAGTCCATGGTGATGCGCTCCCATTTCCACTCTGGAATCTCAATCTGCTGCATCAATCCACCCGGACGCTGATGTTCATACTTCACCTGCTGGCAGTTGAGGCATCTGAAAACATAATCAACTATATCCCTCTTCATCCGCCTCCACCAGTAATGCTGTTTCAAGTCCTGATACATTTTCGCGGCACCCGGATGGATGGAATACCGCGAGCTGTGGGCCTCTACTAGAATCAGCTCTCGAAGATCATCTACATGGGGCACACAGATATGCCCCTACATCCTCATGAATCCATCATTCCCAATTGTAACATCTCGAGCATCATCACGCCGAACTCTATCTTGAAGGACAAGCAAATGAGGGTCGTCGAACTGACGCTCCCTGATGCGGTCAAATAGAGAAGACCGAGAAACCACACAAGCCAGAACCCGGCTGGGCTCCGAAAGATCCAACCTAACAAACTGCCTGGCTAAAGCCTGAACATCCATCGCCATAGGCCTCTCCGAAGCTGGTAGATACGCCAAACTCCCCAAACTCTCTGCCCGACGACTCAAGGCATCGGCAACCACATTAGCCTTGCCCGGATGATAGAGAATAGTAATATCATAGTCCTTCAGCAACTCCAACCATCTCCTCTGACGCATATTTAGGTCCTTCTGCTTAAGCAAGTGCTGCAAGCTCCGGTGATCAGTGTAGATCTCACAAGGAACCCCATATAAGTAATGACGCCAAATCTTCAAGGCGTGAACAATGGCAACTAGCTCCAAATCATGAACAGGGTAATTCTTCTCATGCACCTTCAGCTGTCTCGACGCGTAGGCAATCACCCTACCGTCCCGCATCAATACCGCACCGAGTCCAACTCGTGAGGCATCACAATATACAGTATAGGACCCCGAACTTGTAGGCAACATCAATATAGGGGCCGAAGTCAAAGCTGTCTTGAGCTTCTGAAAGCTCGCCTCACACTCGTCTGTCCACTGAAAAGGGGCACCCTTTTGGGTCAATCTGGTCATAAGCGCTGCAATCGAAGAGAAACCCTCTACGAAACGACGGTAATAGCCCGCCAAACCAAGGAAACTGCGAATCTCAGTAGCGGAGGAGGGTCTGGGCCAACTCTGCACGGCCTCCACCTTCCTCGGATCTACTCGAATACCATCACTCGACACCACGTGGCCCAAAAATGCCACCGAACTCAACCAGAATTCACATTTAGAGAACTTGGCATAAAGCTGCTTCTCCCTCAGAATCTGAAGCACTATCCTCAAATGTTGCTCGTGCTCTTCCCGGCTCCGGGAATATACTAGAATATCATCAATGAAGACAATCACGAACGAGTCCAGATAAGGCTTGAACACACTGTGTATCAAATGTATAAAGGCTGCTGGGGTATTAGTCAGCCCAAAAGACATCACGAGGAACTCATAGTGACCATACCGAGTCCTCAAGGCAGTCTTCGGGATATCTGGCTCCCGAATCTTCAGTTGGTGATACCCAGAGCGCAAATCAATCTTAGAAAAAACATGTCCGCCCTGTAGCTGGTCAAATAAATCATCAATACGGGGCAAAGGATACCGGTTCTTCACTGTAACCTTGTTCAGCTGACGATAGTCAATACATATACGCATAGAACCGTCCTTCTTCTTCACAAACAACACAGGAGCACCCCAAGGCGAAACACTGGGTCGAATGAAACCCTTGCCCAATAACTCATGTAACTGATCCTTCAACTCCTTCAACTCAGGAGGAGCCATACGGTACGGTGGAATAGAAATGGGCTGAGTGCCCGGCAACAAATCAATGGCAAAATCAATATCTCTATCGGGCGGCATGCCCGGGAGATCAGCTGGAAATACATCAGCAAAGTCACGTACCACAGGAACAGAATCAATAGAGGGAGTGTCAATACTGACATCCCGCACATAGGCTAGATAAGCTGCACACCCCTTCTCAACCATACGCTGAGCTCTAAGAAAGTAAATAACACGGCTAGGGGTGTGATCTAGGGTACCACTCCACTCAATATGTGGAATGCCTGGCACAGCCAGCGTCACGGTCTTGGCGTGACAATCAAGAATAGCATAATGGGGCGACAACCAGTCCATACCCAGAATAATATCAATATCTCACCTATCGTTCGTATTCGCCAAAATTTCAAACTTCGACATTTCAAGCCTAATTGAGCTACGAACCTCCAAAATACATTCTGAATGCGCTCCCAATCCCGAAATCACCTAACGGAGCTAATGGAACCATCAGATTTCCGTTCCGAGGTCGTCTTAACACTGTTCCAATTACGGACCATTTTCTAACCTTAAAGCTCATATTTAGAGACTAAGTGTCCCAAAATACTCCAAATTTCAGAACCGACTCTCCCGGCAAACCACAATAGCAGAAATGAACTTAGGGGAACAGTTAAATTGGGGATTGGGGCGTAATTTTCTAAAACGACCGGCCGGGTCGTTACATCTTCCCACACTTAAAAGATTTGTTCGTCCTCGAACGAGCATAGAAAACATACCTGGAGTAGTGAAAAGATGAGGGTACTGGCTGCGCATATCCTGCTCGGTCTCCCAAGTCACCTCCTCGACCGGCTGGCCCCGCCACTGAACCTTTACCGAAGCGATGTTCTTTGACCTTAGCTTTTTGACCTGCCTGTCTAGAATGGCTACTTGGCTCCTCAACATAAGACATATCCTTGTCTAGCTGAACGGAAGTGAAATCCAACACATGCGACGGGTCACCATGGTATCTCCGGAGCATGGAGACATGAAATACGAGATGAACTCCGGCTAGACTGGGAGGTAAGGACAACTCATAAGCAACCTCCCCAACACGCCTCAAAATCTCAAAAGGGCCAATAAACCTAGGACTGAGCTTTCCTTTCTTCCCAAACCTCATAACGCCCTTCATGGGCGAGACTCGAAGTAGAACCCGCTCGCCAACCATAAAAGCCACATCGCGAACCTTCTTGTCCGCATAACTCTTCTCTCTAGACTAGGCTGCACGAAGTCTGTCCTGAATCACCTTGACCTTGTCTGTACCATCCTGAACCATATCAGTACCTAGCAACCTGGCCTCGCCCGGCTGGAACCAACCCACGGGAGACCTGCACCTCCTACCATATAGGGCCTCATACGGTGCCATCCGAATACTAGACTGGTAGCTGTTGTTATAAGCAAACTCCGCCAGTGGCAAGAAGTGATCCCATGAACCTCCAAACTCAATCACGCACGCACGGAGCATATCCTCCAAAATCCGAATAGTGCGCTCGGACTGCCCATCAGTCTGGGGGTGAAATGCTGTGCTCAGCTCCACCCGAGTACCTAACTCCTGCTGTACAGCTCTCCAGAACCGTGAAGTGAACTGGGTGCCTCTATCTGAAATGATGGAAACTGGAATACCATGCAGCCGAACTATCTCCTTGATATAGATCTCCGCCAAGTCGTTCCGATGAATAAGTAGTGCTCACTAGTATAAAGTGGGCGGACTTGGTTAGTCGATCCACGATAACCCAAATGGAATCAAACTTCCTAACAGTCCGTGGAAGCCCATATACAAAGTCCATGGCGATGCGCTCCCATTTCCACTCTGGAATCTCAATCTGCTGCATCAATCCACCCGGACACTGATGTTCATACTTCACCTGCTGGAAGTTGAGGCATCTGGAAACATAATCAACTATATCCCTCTTCATCCGCCTCCACCAGTAATGATATTTCAAGTCCTGATACATTTTCGCGGCACCCGGATGGATGGAATACCGCGAGCTATGGGCCTTTGCTAGAATCAGCTCTCAAAGATCATCTACATGGGGCACACAGATACGCCCCTGCATCCTCATGACTCCATCATTCCCGATGGTAACATCTCGAGCATCATCACGCCGAACTGTATCCTGAAGGACAAGCAAATGAGGGTCGTCGAACTGATGCTCCCTGATGCGGTCAAATAGAGAAGACCGAGAAACCACACAAGCCAGAACCCGGCTGGGCTCCAAAAGATCCAGTCTAACAAACTGCCTGGCTAAAGCCTGAACATCCATCGCCATAGGCCTCTTCGAAGCTAGTAGACACGCTAAACTCCCCAAGCTCTCTGCCCGACGACTCAAGGCATCGGCAACCACATTAGCCTTGCCCGGATGATAGAGAATAGTAATATCATAGTCCTTCAGCAACTCCAACCATCTCCTCTGACGCATATTCAGGTCCTTCTGCTTAAGCAAGTGCTGCAAGCTCCGGTGATCAGTGTAGATCTCACAAGGAACCCCATATAAGTAATGATGCCAAATCTTCAAGGCGTGAACAATGGCAGCTAGCTCCATATCATGAACAGGGTAATTCTTCTCATGCACCTCCAGCTGTCTCGATGCGTAGGCAATCACCCTACCGTCCTGCATCAATACCGCACCGGGTCCAACTCGTGAGGCATCACAATATACAGTACAGGACCCCGAACCAGTAGGAAACATCAATATAGGGGCCGAAGTCAAAGCTGTCCACTGGAAAGGGGCACCCTTTTGGGTCAATCTTGTCATAGGTGCTGCAATCGAAGAGAAACCCTCTACGAAACGACGGTAATAGCCCGCCAACCCAAGGTAACTGCGAATCTCAGTAGCGGAGGAGGGTCTAAGCCAACTCTGCACGGCCTCCACCTTCCTCGGATCTACTCGAATACCATCACTCGACACCACGTGGCCCAAAAATGCCACCGAACTCAACCAGAATTCACATTTAGAGAACTTGGCATAAAGCTGCTTCTCCCTCAGAATCTGAAGCACTATCCTCAAATGCTGCTCGTGCTCTTCCCGGCTCCGGGAATATACTAGAATATCATCAATGAAGACAATCACGAACGAGTCCAGATAAGGCCTGAACACACTGTGCATCAAATGCATAAATGCTGCTGGGGCATTAGTCGACCCAAAAGACATCACGAGGAACTCATAGTGACCATACCGGGTCCTGAAGGCAGTCTTCGGGATATCTGGCTCCCGAATCTTCAGCTGGTGATACCCAGAGCGCAAATCAATCTTAGAAAACACCTGTGCGCCCCGTAGTTGGTCAAATAAATCATCAATACGGGGCAAAGGATACCGGTTCTTCATTGTAACCTTGTTCAGCTGACGATAGTCAATACACATACGCATAGAACCGTCCTTCTTCTTCACAAACAAAAACAGGAGCACCCCAAGGCGAAACACTGGGTCGAATGAAACCCTTGCTCAATAACTCCTGTAACTGATCCTTCAACTCCTTCAACTCGGGAGGAGCCATACGGTACGGTGGAATAGAAATGGGCTGAGTGCCCGGCAACAAATCAATGGCAAAATCAATATCTCTGTCGGGCGGCATGCCCGGGAGATCAGCTGGAAATACATCAGCAAAGTCACGTACCACAGGAACAGAATCAATAGAGGGAGTGTCAATACTGACATCCCGCACATAGGCTAGATAAGCTGCACACCCCTTCTCAACCATACGCTGAGCTCTGAGAAAGGAAATAACACGGCTGGGGGTGTGATCTAGGGTACCACTCCACTCAATATGTGGAATGCCTGGCATAGCCAGCGTCACGGTCTTGGCGTCACAATCAAGAATAGCATAATGGGGCGACAACCAGTCCATGCCCAGAATAATATCAAAATCGACCATCCCGAGCAATAACAAATCCGTTCTGGTCTCAAAATCACAAATGATAACCAAACACGACCGATATACACGGTCCACAGCCAAAGAATCACCCACCGGAGTGGAAACATAAATGGGGCACTCAAAGAATCCCGAAGCACACCCAGATGAGAAGCAAAGTAAGAGGACACATATGAAAAAGTGGAACCAGGATCGAATAGAACCGATGCCTCCCTGTGACTAACCAAAATAATACCTCTAACAACAGAATCAGATGCAACTGCCGCAGCGCGATCAGGAATAGCATAGAATCTGGCATGTCCCCCCTCTCGAGGGTGGCCTCTGGAACCCTGACCCCCGCCCCTTGCTGGCTGGGTAGGTGGAGTGGCAGCTGGAGCTGGAATGATAGCCTGCTGGCCCTGTGAACCACGCTGAGGCTGCAAAGACTGTGAAGGTGCTCCTCTATTACACCTGGGGCGCTCCCTAACTAGATGGCGAGTATCCCCGTACTCAAAACAAGCTCTGGGAGGATGTGGTGGCTGTGACTGACCGGCCTCACCCCCACTAGTCTAACCCCTGGAGGTACCCCACACAGGAGGTGCACTGGAAGCCGGGGGAGCATAATAAGGCTCCTAAGGTGCTGGAAGAGCTGGAGTGCTACCGGCTGCTGGTAAAGTTAAGTGAAGTGGTCGGCCAGAATAACCCCTGCCAAAACGACCGGCTGATGAAGTGCGGGCACCAGAGAAATGGCCCGACTCACGAGACCTCTTGGCGTCTCTCTCTCCCCGCTCTCTAGGGAGCATACTCTCGATCCTCCCGGCAATGCTAACTGCCTGCTGATAAGATATATCTGTCTCCAACTCTCTGGCCATGCTGGACCGGATCGGCGGAATAAGGCCCTTAATAAATCTCCGCATTGTCTCCCAGACCGTGGCTACCAAAGCCGGTGCATGCCTGGCTAGACGGGTGAAACTAATAGCATACTCTGATACTGATATGGAGCCCCGTCGCAACCGCTCAAACTCCGATCGCCAAGAATCCCTAAGGCTCTGGGGAACAAACTCCCTCAAAAACAGATCTGAAAACTACGTCCAGGTCAATGAAGCAGACTCTTCTAGACTATCCAACTCATATGTGCGCCACCAATCATAAGCGGCCCCACGAAACTGAAAAGCAGTGAAGGAAACCCCGCTGGTCTCCACAATCCCCATAGTACGAAGAATACGATGACACTCCTCTAAAAACCCAATGCATCATCTGAAGCCAAACCACTGAACACTGGAGGGTCATATTTCTTGAACCTATCCAATCTACGCTGCTCGTCCTCAGAGGCAGCTGGTCCACCTCCGGGCTGTGCTGGGGCGGCAGGAGGCATAACCAAAACATCTAGAACCTGTCCCACTGGCACACGTTGCTCCGGTGTAACGGCTGCGGGAGTATGGGCCCCTCCCCCGGCCTGAGATGTAGCTGCGACGAGAGGAAGCAGTCCTGCCTGAGCTAAAGTGGTATACATACTCATGAACTAGGCCGGGGTCTCCTGTAGTGCTGGAGTAGTAGCAGCTGTAGTCGGTGTACCAGGTGCCTGCGCTCCAACCTGGTCTACCTGTGGCACCTCAGTGGCAGCGCGCGCGGGTGCTATGGCTGCACCTCGGGCGCGTCCTCGTCCTCTACCTCGGCCCCGGCCTCTGACGGCGGCAACAGGGGGCGCGGGTACCTGATCGTCGCGAGTAGCTCGTGTCCTCACCATCCGTGAGAGAATAGAAAGCAATAGTTTAGATTTTTGATGCCAAAAATGTCGCACGACAAGGAATCCAAAAGAAATGAAGAGTTTCCTAAACAGTTACATAGCCCTCGCAGATAAATACAGACGTCTCTGTATCGATCAGCGAGACTCTAAGTAACCGGTCTGTGTCCCATGAATATGTCATGATGGCACCCAGTCCCCACAACTAGGTAAGCCTAATTCGTTGCGGAATATACAAGCTATGAACACTTAAATAAGAAACAACGGAAAAATAGCATAATAAGATATGTAATCCGTGCGGCGTGGCACATACATCAGTCAACACACTGTATAAAACACTACCAGGATCCGCAATCTCACGGGTAACAGAGACTAAAGAGAATATACAACTGTGGCTCTACGTGTAAAGAGTATCTAACAACGAAAAAGGAAAAATGTCAACTAATACTATCAGAATAGAAGGAAAGCCTCCAGATCCACGGACGTAGCAGATCATACCTCGAGGTCTCCCAAAAAGCTGCGGAATCACCTAGTACGAGCCTGTCCTGATGTACCTGGATCCGCACAACAAAAGTGTGCAGAAGAGTAGCATGAGTACACCACGACGGTACTCAGTAAGTGCCAAGCCTAACCTCGATGGAGTAGTGACGAGGAAGGTCAGGGCCCTACTGAGAAAACAATAATATAATGATGATAACAACAATAAGCAGTTTAAATGATAATAATTCCGAACGCGCTCCCAATCCCGAAATCACCTAACGGAGCTAATGGAACCATCGAATTTCCGTTCCGAGGTCGTCTTAACACTATTCCGATTACGGACCATTTTCTAACCTTAAAGCTCTCATTTAGGGACTAAGTGTCCCAAAATACTCCAAATTTCAGAACCGACTCTCCCGGCAAACCACAATAGCAGAAATGAACTTAGGGGTACAGTTAAATTGGGGATTGGGGTGTAATTTTCTAAAACAACCGGCCGGGTCGTTACATCAATGCGAAGGCTTAAAGGTTGCTGCACTGCTGCTGCATTTTCTGTAGAATTTTCCAAGTTCCAAATGCACGTTTGATGGTCCGAATTCATCCCGAGGCCCTCGGGACCCCAACAAAAACCACCAATATACTCCAAAACACCATACGAACTTGTTCAAATCATAAAAACATGTCTAATAACATCAAAACCCATAATTCACATCGAATTCAAGCCTAACCTTCTTAAAACTTTCCGAATTGCACATTCGATCTAAAACCCGACCAAACGACGTCCGAATGACCTAAAAATTTGCGAACATATCCAAAATCACATAACGAAGCTACAGAAATTATTGAAATTCCATTCTGACCCCGGATCAAAATCTCACCTATCGTTCGGATTCGCCAAAATTTCAAACTTCGGCATTTCAAGCCTAACTGAGCTACGGACCTCCAAAATACATTCCGAACGCGCTCCCAATCCTGAAATCACCTAACGGAGCTAATGTAACCATCGGATTTCCGTTCCGAGGTCGTCTTAACACTGTTCCGATTACGGACCATTTTCTAACCTTAAAGCTCTCATTTAGGGACTAAGTGTCCCAAAATACTCCAAATTTCAGAACCGACTCTCCCGGCAAACCACAATAGCAGAAAGAACTTAGGGGAACAGTTAAATTGGGGATTGGGGCGTAATTTTCTAAAACGACCGGCCGGATAGTTACAGTCCTTGACCCTATCTCATCTCAATCGGTATAGACTTGGCCTTTCAGGCCCGCTCACCTAGAACAGGGAATTCCACCCTAGATAATCTCTCTCAATGTACACATCTAGTACGGGCTCATATTATGCTATACAGCTAGAGCTACGGCTGAGTGTACGTTTCCAACACGATATAAGGGTCACCTAGCTCTACAGGTTACCTAATGCTCTACAGATCGGCACAAGGCCCCCAAACATGGGTATTAACCCTATTGTACAGTTATAATCTCATTAACAGTCATACAACACAGTATTTTATTAGTCGGGAAGGACCAAGTCCAAGTCCCCAATCACAATGTCACCACGCTTGTCACAAGACGCGTGTCTCATCTCAACATAGCACTGTGAAGTGCTAGTACGGGGTTTCAAACCCTCAGTACATTGTTTACTACTACCACTCACCTCAAACCGGTGGAAGCTTCAATCCGCCTTGCGCTTGCCTCGCAAATCAATCTCCTCGGATGCTAAATCTGCTCAAAATCATAAAGAATGCATCAATATATGCTAATTTCACGCAATTCATTCAAAATAACCCAAATTGTATCAAAACCCACAAAGTTGTCAAAACTTGACTTTTGGTACACTTCTCGAAAAATTATAAAAGTTACATATTCGGAACCCTCGTCTCAATACGAGTCTAGGCATATCAAATTTACCAAATTTGGACTCCATTTGCCCACTCAAATCGGCAATTTACCAAAACCCTGGCTTAAGCTAAATTCCCCCACAATTTGATCCAATTTCCGTGAATTAAAGGAGGATTTCATGATAAAAACGCGTAAAGGAACCATAAAACTCACCTCCGATGATAACCCGATGATCTCCCAGCAATATCTCGCCCAAATCGCCCAATTCGCCTCCAAGAACCGAGCCCCAAATGTTTTGCAACTTATGAAATTTTAACCCTTCTGTTATTTTTAACACAGGCCCGATTTCCGCTTCTGCGGACAAAAATCCGCCTCTGCGAGGCCGCCTCTGCGACCAAATGGTCGCTTCAGCGAAAACACACCTAGCCGACCAGTTCCGCTTCTGCGGCCCAGGTCTCGCTCCTGCGAGACCGCTTCTGCGAACAAGCCTCCGCACCAGCGATTCTCCCCAGTCACCTGCCTTTCCGCTTCTGCGACCAAGGACTCACAGAAGTGAGTCCGCTCCTGCGACGAGTCATCCGCTTCTGCGGAACCTCCTGGCCAAGCCCCCTTTCGCATCTGCGGTCCAAATTCCACTTCTGCGGTCCCGCTCCTGAGGCTTAAATTATGCCCAGTGATCTGCAATTTACAGCAGACTTCTCATTGCTTCAAAATGCCGGATGATGGTCCGGATTCACCCCGAGGACCCCCGGACCCCAACGAAAACCACCAACATACTCCAAAACACGATACGAACTTGTTCCAAGCATAAAAACACCATCCTAAACATCAAAATCACCAATTACACACGGATTCAAGCCTAAGTTTCCATCCAACTTCCGCAACCGACATTCGACCAAAAACCCGACCAAACTACCTCCGAATGACCTGAAATTTTGCAGGCACATCCAAAATCACCTAACGGAGCTATCTGCAACTGTCGTAATTCCATTCCGACTCCTGGGTCAATATCTCACCTACCGTTCGGATTTTGCCAAAATTTAACCTTAGCCAATTCAAGCCTATTTCTACACCGAACCTCCAAATTCAATTCCGATCGCTCTCCTAGATCACAAATGACCTCCCGGAGCTTACCGAATCATCAGAATTCGATTTCGAGCTCTCTAACTAAATAGTCAACTCCGGGTTGACTTTCTTTATTCAAGTTTCCTTCAAAAAGGCTATATGCCTCATTTTCAATCCAATTCACTCCTAACTCCCCCGATAGACTCTAACACTGATATAAAAGCATGAAGTATGTAATTACAAGATAACGGGGTGGAAATTCCCGTGACGATGGGCCGGGTCGTCACATTCTCCCCCTCTTAAGCAAACGTTCGTCCTCGAGCGGGTCAAGAAACATACCTGAAGACTCAAATAGCTGAGGGTATCTGCTCCGCATCTCCTGCTCGACCTCCCAAGTAGCCTCCTCCACGGGTTGACCTATCCACTGAACTTTAACTGATGCAATCACCTTCGACCTCAATTTTCTTACCTGGCGACCCAAAATAGCAATAGGCTCCACATCCTATGATAGATCACCATCAAGTTGAATGGTACTGAAGTCTAATACATGAGACGGATCCCCGATGTACTTCCGGAGCATAGACAGATGGAATACTGGATGAACGCTGGATAAGCTGGGTGGCAAGGCTAACTAGTATGCCACCTCTCCAACTCTCCTCAGTATCTCAAAAGGACCAATATACCTGGGACACAACTTCCCTTTCTTCCCGAACCTCATGACACCCTTCATGGGTGAAACCTTCAGCAATACTCTGTCGCCAACCATGAAAGACAACTCTCGAACCCTACGGTCTGCATAACTCTTCTGGCGAAAATGTGCTGTGCGAAGCCTCTCCTGGATCAACTTTTCTCTATCCAGAGCATCCTGAACTAACTCAGTCCCTATCAATCTATCCTCACCAGGCACAAACCATCCGACGGGAGATCTACACCGTCTGCCATACAATGCCTCATACGGGGCCATCTGAATACTCGACTAGTAGCTGTTGTTGTAGGCAAACTCGGAAAGTGGCAAAAACTCATCCCATGAACCACCAAAGTCAATCACACATGCCCGCAACATATCCTCCAGGATTTGAATAGTGCGCTCCGACTACCCGTCTGTCTGGGGGTGAAATGCGGTGCTTAACTCAACCCGCGTACCCATCTCTCGCTGAAATGCTCTCCAAAACTGAGAAGTGAACTGAGTGCCTCTATCAGATATAATAGACACTGGGACCCCATGCAACCTGACAATCTCCCGAATAAAGATCGCTACCAACCGCTCCGATGAGTAAGTAGTGCTGACTGGAATGAAATGTGCGGACTTAGTCAGCCGATCAACAATCACCCATACAAAATCAAACTTCCTCGCTGTCCGAGGGAGTCCAATAACAAAATCCGTGGTGATCCTCTCCTATTTCCACTCGGGAATGACCATACGCTGAAGAACACCTCCCGGTCTCTCATGCTCATACTTGACCTGCTGGCAATTGAGGCACTTAGCTACATGCCTAACAATATCCATCTTCATTCTCCTCCACCAGTAGTGCTGTCTCAAGTCTTGGTACATCTTTGCGGCACCTGGGTGAATAGAGTACCGCGAACCGTGTGCCTCCTCAAGTATCAACTCCCGCAAACCATCAACATTGGGCACGCATATACGGCCCTGCATCCTCAGAACACCATCACTGTCGATAGTCACATCTCTAGCATCATTATGCTGCACTCTGTCCTTAAGGACAAGCAAATGGGGGTCATCACACTGTCGCTCCCTAATGCGATCATATAAGGAAGATCGAGAAACAACACAAGCCAACACTCGACTCGGCTCCGAAATATCCAACCTCACTAGCCGATTGGCTAGGTCCTGAACATCACAAGCAAATGGCCTCTCCCCAACTGGGATGAAAGCTAGGCTACCCATACTAACCGCCTTCCGACTCAAAGCATCGGCCACAACATTGTCCTTCCCCGGATGATACAAGATAGTGATGTCATAATCTTTAAGCAACTCCAACCACCTTCGTTGTCTCAAATTAAGGTCCTTCTGTCTGAATAAGTGCTGAAGGCTGCGATGATCCGTGAACACCTCACATGAGACACCATACGGGTAATGCCTCCAAATCTTCAAGGCATGAACTATGGCTGCTAGCTCCAAATCATGAACAGGGTAGTTCTTCTCGTGGGGCTTCAACTGACGAGAGGCATAAACGATAACCCTACCCTCCTGCATCAACACACAACCAATGCCAACTCATGAGGCATCACAATACACGGTATAAGGATCTGAAGCTGACGGCAGAATCAAGACTAGTGTTGTGGTCAGTGCTGTCTTGAGCTTCTGAAAGCTCTCCTCGCACTCCTCGGACCATAAGAAAGAAACACTCTTCTGAGTCAATTTAGTCAAGGGTGAAGCAATAGAAGAGAATCCCTAAACGAAGCGGTGATAATACCCTGCCAATCCCAGAAAGCTACGAATCTCCGTAACTGAGGTCGGTCTGGGCCAACTCTGCACTGCCTCTACCTTCCTCGGATCTACTTGAATACCATCACGGGACACCACATGTCCTAAGAATGCCACGGTCTCAAGCCAGAACTCGTACTTGGAGAACTTGGCATACAGCTTCTCCTCTCTCAATCTCTGCAATACAATACTCAAGTGCTGAGCATGCTCCTCCTGGCTACGAGAGTAGACTAGAATGTCATCAATGAACACAATCACAAAGGAATCAAGATAGGGCCTGAACACACTGTTCATCAGATGCATAAATGCCGCTGGGGCGTTGGTCAGCCCAAAAGACATCACAAGGAACTCATAGTGACCATATCTGGTCCTGAATGCAGTCTTCATAATGTCGGACTCTCTAATCTTCTACTGATGGTAGCCTAAACGAAGATCAATCTTCGAGAACACCTTAGCTCCCTGGAGCTGATCAAATAAATCATCAATACGAGGAAAAGGATACTTATTCTTCACTGTAACTTTGTTCAGTTGCCTGTAGTCAATACACATCCTCATGGATCCATCCTTCTTCTTAACGAACATGACCGGTGCACCCCACGGCGACACACTCGGCCGAATGAACCCCTTATCTAGGAGTTCCTAGAGCTGCTCCTTCAATTCCTTCAGCTCAGCTGGTGCCATCCGATACGGAGGAATAGAAATAGGCTGAGTGCCTGGCACCAAATCGATCCCAAAATCAATATCCTTGTCCGGCGGCATGCCCGGTAGGTCTGAGGGAAACACATCAGGAATGTCTCGCACAATGGGAACAGAATCAATACTGGGAGTCAAGGCCTCGACCTCCCGCACAAATGCTAAATAAGAGAGACATCCCTTCCCAACCATTCGTTGGGCCTCGAGGAAAGATATTACCTTGCTAGGTACATACTGAGTCATGCCTCGCCACTGGATCCGCTGAATGCCCGGCATAGCCAAGGTGACTGTCTTAGCATGACAGTCCAGAATAGCATGACATGGAGATAGCCAAACCATGCCCAATATAACATCGAAATCAATCATGCTGAGAAGCAACAGGTCCACTCGGGTCTCCATACCCCCAATAGTGACCAAACAGGACCGGTATACGTGGTCCACAACAATAGTATCCCCTACCGGGGTAGATACATGCACTGGCAGCTCAAGACACCCTCGGGTCGTGCCCAAATGAGGAGAAAAATAAGTAGACACATAAGAATAAGTAGAGCCAGGATTGAACAACACGGAGGCATCTTTGTGGTAGATTGAAATAATACCTGTGATAACTGCATTAGAAGCAACGGCCTCAGATCGGCCCTGGAGAGCATAGCATCTAGCCTGTCCACCTGATCGGCCTCCCCCTCGAGGGCGACCCCTAGCTGACTGACCCTCACCCCTAACTGGCGGGGCGGGTGCTTAAGTAGAAGGAACAGATGACGAGGGCTGCCCCCTCTGCTGATAAAATCTGGAAACAAGACGGGGACACTCCCTACGGTGGTGCCCAAACTCTCCGCACTCGTATCAACTCCCCGATGCTGGGGACTAAGACTGATAAGGACCCCTGGCGCTGGAGTGGCCAGCTGATGAACTAGGCCGAGATGAACCTTGAGCAGATGGGGCCTGGGAATAACTCTGAGCTGGCATGGCACTGAGAGATGGCTGGCTCTGGTGCGAACCCTGATAACCCTGTCTAGGTGACCATCTGCGACGATCTGAGCGACTCGACTGCGAAGACCTAAAAGAGCGACCTCGGCTCTGCTGACTCTGGCCTCTGGTCTGAGTGCCACTGGAACTAGCTGCTCCTCGAGGCCTCTTGGCCTCCCTCTCATCCCGCTCTCTGCGACGATCTGTCTCTATGTCGCGAGCAATATCCACAGCATCCTCAAATGTACGGCTCAAAACCCTCTCCCGAGTCATCAGAATACGAATGGGATAAATGAGGTCGTACACAAAGCGTCCAATCCTCTCTCTGTCTGTAGGAACCAACCACGATGCATATCCGGACAACTCTGTAAATCTGATCTCATACTCTGACACTGACATGTCCCCCTGACGGAGACCCTCAAACTGCATACGCATCTCCTCTCTTTGAGATCGAGGCACCCATTTCTCCAAGAACATAGTGGAGAACTCGGGCCATGATAGTGGTGCTGCCCCTGCTGGTCTGCGGTGCTCATAAGCCTCCCACCAAGCGAAGGTCGGCCCCTGGAACTGAAAGGTAGTGAAGAATACACCACTGGACTCCAAGATCCCTGCTGTACGGAGCATCCAATAGCACTTGTCCAGAAAACCTTGGGCGTCCTCGCTCGGAGCATCAGTGAACACTGGAGGAGATAATCTGCTGAACCACTCAAGACGACGCTACTCATCGTCAGTCATAGCTGGGACCCTATCCCCCTGAACATGATCTGCTGGCTGAACTGGAACCACATGCTGAACTGGAGGAGCCTCAGGTGTCTGTAAGCCCTGCACTCTTGGCTCTGGAGTGTGTGCGGCGGGGGTTTGATGACCACCCCCGGTCCCTGATGCAGCTGCTGCAGTAGTAACTGAAACCGCCCGTGCTAGTCCAGTGCAGACTACTAGTATCTGAGCAAGGGTCTCCTGTAGACCCGGAATAACAATGGGCACCGCTGGTGCCTAAACTGGTGTTGCTGACACCTCTTCAACTGGGGGCTGTGGGTCAGCTGGCACTGTCTCAGCTGCCCTAACTCTGCCACGACCATGGCCGCGTCCACGGCCTCTAGCAGGTGGTAGTGGTGGTCATCCTCCTCGACCGGATGCTCGAGTTCTTGCCATCTACGAGAGAATGGAATGTCAAAGTTCAGTTCAAGTCAAAAGTAATCGCAAGACAAGAATTCCAAGAATTGAAACTTTTCCTAAAAAAAAAAGATTTGCAGCCTCCCGAGGATAAGTACAGGCGTCCCCGTACCGATCCAGGAGACTCTACTAAACCGGCTCATGACTCGCGAGACCTGTTAACCTAGGCTCTGATACCAACTTGTCACGACC
This sequence comes from Nicotiana noctiflora, assembly GCA_032618575.1. Lineage (NCBI taxonomy): Eukaryota > Viridiplantae > Streptophyta > Magnoliopsida > Solanales > Solanaceae > Nicotiana > Nicotiana noctiflora. The sequence continues at coordinate 136,509 of JASVEL010007424.1, forward strand.
CAAACCCTGGTCGTGATGGCGCCCAACACAATGCTAGGCAAGCCCGACCATATTATCCATTAAACCGGCCAGTTATTAATTCCAATTAATCAAATTAAACTTAAATAGCAAATGATCATATCAGCTGATAAGCGAGATAGTAAAAACATACAAAGTACGGTCCCCTCCATATAGTGGTGTCACGAGACTGAGCCTCTACAAAATAACATCCTAATACAAACAAGTCTAGACAAAAGAAGAAATCAACAAGATGCTAAAGAAGGAGAAAACAGGCTCTGCGGATGCTGGCAGCTAGCTCGTAGTCTCCGCAAGAAGTAGATATGAGCAGGCAGCAACAACAACTCAACCGCTCTCGGGCACCTGTGAATCTGCACAAAAAGTGCAGGGGAGTGGGGTGAGTATATTTCAACTCAGTGAGTAATAATGATAATCAATAACTGAAAGTAAGAACTCCTGTGCTATCACTAAACAGTTCTAAGGCAACCCTCACAAGTATGTCATCACTGTAAATAGTACTCTGATCTCCAGTGCTCATCTATCTCTACAAGATCCCACACTGATCAAACCCTCATTCGTACCCCTACGGTGTACGTCCATCTCAATATATGAAGACACATACCTATGTCTATAATATATAAGTATTTAAGTAGGTAATAGGATATGATTAAGAATAATGCTACGACGTGCAGCCCACTCCAATACATATACCGCTGCGGCGCACAACCCGCTCCATTTAACGTCGACGACGCTCACTTGGGGTGTATACAGACTTCGGAGGGGCTACCTAGGCCCAAGCGCTATGATACTGCGGCGTGCAGCCCGATTCACACATGTATTACTGCGGCGTGCGGTCCGATCCAATATATATATGTATATATATTTATACTGCTGCGGCGCGCAGCCCGATCCCATAATATACACCAGCGCTCACTGAGAATGTGTGCAGACTCAGACTCCGAAGGGGCTCGTACAGCCCAAGCGCAATAATATTGCGGCGTGCAGTCCGTTCCACATGTATATTACATGTATATTACTGCGGCGTGCAGTCCGATCCAATATATATACTGTTGCGGCGTGCAGCCCGATCCAATATAGGTATATATATATAATACCTCATAATGGGTCCTCGACCCTATCCCAGTCAGTATATACTTGGCCTCTCAGGCCCAATATAATATATCGCAGTGGGTCCTTGACCCTGTCTCAGTCAATATAGACTTGGCCTTTCAAATATAACATCTCACAGTGGGTCCTTGACCCTATCTCATCTCAATTGGTATAGACTTGGCCTTTCAGGCCCGCTCAACTAGAACAGGGAATTCCACCCTAGATAATCTCTCTCAATATACACATCTAGTACGGGCTCATATTACGCTATACAGCTAGAGCTACGGCTGAGTGTATGTTTCCAACACGATATAAGGGTCACCTAGCTCTACAGGTTCCCTAATGCTCTACAGATCGGCACAAGCCCCCCAAACATGGGTATTAACCCTATTGTACAGTTATAATCTCATTAACAGTCATAAAACACAGTATTCTATTAGTCAGGAAGGACCAAGTCCAAGTCCCCAATCACAATGTCACCACGCTCGTCTCAAGACGCGTGTCTCATCTCAACATTGCACTGTGAAGTGCTAGTACGGGGTTTCAAACCCTCAGTACATTGTTTACTACTACCACTCACCTCGAACAGGTGGAAACTTCAATCCGCCTTGCGATTGCCTCGCAAATCAATCTCCTCGGATTCCAAATCTGCTCAAAATCATAGAGAATGCATCAATATATGCTAATTTCACGCAATTCATTCAAAATAACCCAAATTGTATCAAAACCCACAAAGTTGTCAAAACCCAACTTTTGGTACGCTTCTCGAAAAATTATAAAAGTTATATATTCGGAACCCTCGTCTTAATACGAGTCTAGGCATATCCAATTTACCAAATTCGGACTCCATTTTCCCACTCAAATCGGCAATTTACCAAAACCCTGGCTTAGGCTAAATTCCCCCACAATTTGATCCAATTTCCGTGAATTAAAGGAGGCTTCCATGCTAAAAACGCGTAAAAGAACCATAAAACTCACCTCCGATGATAACTCGATGATCTCCCAGCAATATCTCGCCCAAATCGCCCAATTCGCCTCCAAGAACCGAGCCCCAAAATTTTTGCAACTTATGAAATTTTAACCCTTCTATTATTTTTAACACAGGCCCGATTTCCGCTTCTGCGGACAAAGATCCACCTCTGCGACCAAATGGTCGCTTCACCGAAAACACACCTAGCCGCCCAGTTCCGCTTCTGTGGCCCAGGTCTCACTCCTGCGAGACCGCTCATGCGAACAAGCCTCCGCACCAGCGATTCTCCCCAGTCGCCCGCCTTTCCGCTTCTGCGACCAAGGATTCGCAGAAGCGAGTCCGCTCCTGCGACGAGTCATCCGCTTCTGCGGAACCTCCTGGCCAAGCCCCCTTTCGCATCTGTGGTCCAAATTTTGCTTCTGCGGTCCCGCTCATGCGATTCCCAATCCGCAGGAGCGAAAATGCTGCTGCAATTCATGACAGCAACTCCTAAACTCCAATTTCCTCCCGTTTAACCTCCCGAAACCACCCCGGGTCCCCCGGGACCCCAACGAAAACCACCAACATACTCCAAAACACGATACGAACTTGTTCCAAGCATAAAAACACCATCCTAAACATCAAAATCACCAATTACACACGGATTCAAGCCTAAGTTTCCATCCAACTTCCGCAACCGACATTCGACCAAATATCCGACCAAACTACCTCCGAATGACCTGAAATTTTGCAGGCACATCCAAAATCACCTAACGGAGCTACTGCAACTGTCAAAATTCCATTCTGACTCCCGAATCAAAATCTCACCTACCGTCCGGATTTCGCCAAAATTCAACCTTTGCCAATTCAAGCCTATTTCTACACCGGACCTTCAAATTCTATTCTGATCGCTCTCCTAGCTCACAAGTGACCTCCTGGAGCTGACCGAATCATCAGAATTCGATTCCGAGCTCTCTAACTAAATAGTCAACTCCGGGTTGACTTTCCTTATTCAAGTTTCCTTCAAAAAGGCTATATGCCTCATTTTCAATCCAATTCACTCCTAACTCCCCCGATAGACTCTAACACCGATATAAAAGCATGAAATATGTAATTACAACATAACGGGGTGGAAATTCCCGTGACGACGGGCTGGGTTGTCACATAAACTATGCTTGAAATAGCTAAAACCGAACAAAATATGAAAAATGATTTAGATAATTATATGCAAACTAAGAAAATCACACACATAGAGTCACTAAATAAAAATATAGAAACATTACTGTTATTAAAAACTTTAGCTAAAGAAAATTATAATTTAGCATTTAACCAGCAATGAATCAAAAATCTAATCAATTACAAACACAGTTAGTAACTAATCAATCTAAAAGACCTATAACTAATCAATCTAAACGACCTATAACAGAGCTAATCGGAGATATACCCGACCCCAACCCCCAATTTGGTATCAGAGCTAGTACTGAAAAAAGTAATAATACCAGTTATAATATTAGTAATAAACAAGACAGATTAAAAGAAGCAGATATAATTAAAAATGAATTATATGGATTATATTGTGAATTTAATTAAAAATAAATTATATGGATTATATTGTGAATTTAATTACTTAAAAATCTCTAAAAATAATAACGATAGACTAGAACAACTTATAGATATAATTTCAGAATTAGAATGGAAACTAATTATACAATTTAAAAAATGAATAAAGAGGAATTTGCAGTAGACGAAAAAACATATGAAAACCCAGAAGGACTAAAAATAAAAATTGTATTTTCTAATATAGGAAGAAAATATAAGAAAATAGGAGATAACTTATATCTAATGTTAGAAAAAGAATCACTAAAATTAGAAGATAGCTTAACTGCTTTAGTAAGAATAACAAGAGATAATGAAGAAAGAGATCGAAAATATGAGATAGAAAAAATTAAACAACAATCAAAAAGAGAAATAAAGCAAATAGAAGAAACAAAAAATGCTAAAATAATAGAATTAGAAAAAGAATTAAACATGTTAAAAGAACTATACGAAGCTAGACAAAAAGAAAAAGAACAAGAAAATAAATTACAACTTAAGATAAATAGATTCAAAGAACAATTACAAGAAGAAAAATTAGAAATAATTAGAACAGAAGAAATAAATGAACCAAATAATAATAATGATTTAGAAAATTATTCAGAAACAAGCGAAACATATACGGAAATCTTATAAAATATAGCACAAGTCGAACAAAATGAAGAAGGTAGAAATGATCGTATAGAAATAAATGCGATAATAGATAAAAAACCTAGTACATCAGGAACAAAAGATACACAAATAGAGCAAAAAAGTTATATAAATTATGAAAATAATTATAAGAAAACATATAGAAATGATAGAGAACCAAGATATACAAAATGGATTCCAACACAAATACCAACAACAATACAAAATAATTTTTTAGATCTAGACTGTGTAAAAGATATAAATAAGACAATCCAGTTACGGGTAGGATACATGACGAAACAGATTATAGACAATAAAATAGGAATACCAGATGTACCAGAATACATAGAAAGAACATTAATAGGAACAACTAAGTTATGGTTACAAAATATAACTAAAGATGCCTTAGGAGTATTAAGAAATGATAAAAAACTAGATGGTGAAAAGGCTACAACAGCTATAGAAATTTTGCATAAATATGAAACAACTATAAGAAATGAATTTAGTAGTGCAGAAACAGAAGTAGTAGAACAGCATAGAGAAAAAATATTAAATAGAAATTTAATGTCAAAATTAGCAATATGTAATATGTGTTACATAGACGAATATACATGTGCATTTAAAGAATTTTACTATAAAGGAATATATAGTATAGAAGAAAGTAAAGAAATAAGAAAATTATATTTTTCAAAATTACTAGAACCATTTAGTTCAAAAATATTAAAAGATTGGAATAATGCAGCATTACAAGATACTTTAGGAGCAAGAATTAAATACTTACAAAGCTGGTTTGCAGAATTATGTGAAAAACATAAAGAAGAAATTAAAATGGAAAAAACGTTAATAAAAAACTTAGCATGTTGTAAACATAAAACATCACCCCAGTTTGGATGCAATAAAAGATACTATAATAAAAATCATAACAAAATTAAGAAATACAAAAAGTATAAGTCAAAATTTAAGTATAAAAAACCTAGACGAAGATATTATGTAAAGAAATTTAATAACAAAAGGCAGTACCGACATAAGAAAAAATTATCAGAATGCAAATGTTATAATTGCGGAAAACTAGGACATTTAGCAAAAGATTGTAAGATACCTAAAAATTAAAGAGCTAAGCAAGTATCAGAAATAATAATAAACGACGAAGAATACTGTCACGACCCCAATCCCGGTCGTGATGGCGCCCAACACAATTGCTAGGCAAGCCCGACCATTTACCCTCTCATCCCGAGCATAATGCTCAAATCAATTACCTGGATATTATTATCAATAATAAAGTTAAACTAAATAACCACCCAAAGATCTAGGGTCATGAGTCTAGAGCCTCTAAATACGATCAGATAACAATATCTAAACGAAATACTCAAGTATGAATAATGTATATACAAAAGAAAACTGGAATAAGAAGAGAAGCCAGGTCCTGCGAACGCCAACAGCTACCTCAGCAACTCGGATAAATACTGATAAAAGCTGGAGTGCTCATCTACCCCTCATGTGTACCTGAATCTGCACTCAAAGGTGCAGGGAGTAGGGGTGAGTACTAAGTACTCAGTGAGTAATAAATATATACAAGTAGCTGAAAGTAAGAAATCCACAGAATACCACAAAATGAAGTGACGACCCGGCCCGTCATCATGGGAATTACCACCCCGTTATGTTGAAATTGTATGTTTTATGCTTTTGTATCGGTGTTAAAGTCTATCGGGTGAGTTAGGAGTGATTTGGATTGGAAATGAGGCATATAGCCTTTGTGAAGGAAACTTGAATAAGGAAAGTCAACCCGGAGTTGACTATTTAGCTAGAGGGCTTGAAATCGGATTCTGATGATTCGGTTAGTTCCGGGAGGTGATTTGCGACTTAGGGGAGCGATCGGAATTGAATTTGGAGGTCCGGTGTAGAAATAGGCTTGAATTGGCTAAGGTTGAATTTTGGCGAAATCCGAACGGTAGGTGAGATTTTGATCCGGGGTCGAAATGGAATTCCAACAGTTGCAGTAGCTCCGTTAGGTGATTTGGATGTGCCTACAAAATTTCAGGTCATTCGGGCGTCGTTTGGTCGGGTTTTTGATGGAATGTGTAATTCGGAAAGTTTAAAGAAAATTTAGGCTTGAATTCGATGCGAATTACGGGTTTTGATGTTGTTAGACGTGTTTTGAGGATTGGAGCAAGTTCGAATAAGGTATTAGGATGTGTTGGTGTGTTTGGATGAGGTCCCGGGGACCTCGGGGTGTTTTCGGATGGCTAAACGGGAGAAAATGTGGAAAATTACAGGTTTGGGATTCTGTTTCTGTTGTTTTCGCTCCTACGGAAATGGGGGCGCAGGAGCGAGTCCGCAGGAGCGGACAAGAGGGCGCAGGGGCGAGTGACTTCGCAGAAGCGGAATCATCTCCGCTGAAGCGGCGTCGCAGGAGCGAAGATGAGACCGCAGAAGCGGTCAAGAGAGAAATGGGGGAAAACCGTAGAAGCGGATTTATTGACCGCATAGGCGAGTCCGCAGGAGCGGACTCTGGATCGCAGAGGCGGAAAGGACCGCAGGGGCGGAATTTCCACTGAAGCGAACGCGCAGGGGCGGTCCATGGATCGCAGGAGCGGGACTGGCCAAATAGGCCTGGGTTCGCAGAAGCGACCAATTGGTCGCAGAAGCGATTCCGCAGGGGCGGAAAATGGCCCGCAGAAGCGAAAATCGAGTGAGTTAAGTGTATCAGAAGTTAGAAAATTTCAGAAACATTTCACACATTTGGGTCTCGGCTTTAGAGATGATTTGGGCGATTTTGAAGAGAAACTCAAGGGAAATAATCAGGTAATCAACTATGGACTTAAACTATGATTAGTATTGATAATATTATGCAATTATATCATGAAAATGGAGGAATTTGCGGTGATTCATGGAAGATTTAACCCTAGGCTTGAACTTTAGAAAATCAAGGTTTTGAAAGGGCAAATGGAGTACGAATTTGGTAAAATTGATATGCTTAGACTCGTATTGAGATGAGGGTTCCGAATATGTGACTTTTGTAATTTTTCGAGAAGCGTACCGAAAGTCGGGTTTTGACAACTTTGGGAATTTTGATGTAAATTGAGTTTTATTGATTGGGAGTCGTTCCATTGGCCTAATTTGTTGTATTTCTAATGTATTTGATCAGATTCTATGCGTGCGGAGCTTGATTCTCGTGGCAAGGGCATTGCGGAGTAGTCGTCGCGCCGTATTGAGGTGAGTAATAGATGTGGGTGATGACCAGCGGGTTCGAAACCCCGGTATACCACTTGTGACGCTGTATAGCGGCGAGACACGTACTCTCTTGTGAGTGCGGGGTCGATTGTGATTGGGGACTATGGCTTAGTCCGACTTGTTGATACTTGTGTTATGACATTGGCTATTCTTGAGCCGTCGAACCTCCTTCTCGGATGGTTGCATACTATATATTGAGATATTGGCCACTCTTGAGCCGAGGAACCCACTTCTTAGGCGGTTGAGTATACTTGTGGGCCGTGAGCCAGTTATTGGATCCCGCAAGGATCGTTATCATTGTCTATTCATATTGACATGTTAGTTACTACCAGTCCGTAGCTATTTCTGTTATCATGTTATTTCCAAATCTCTAGAACTTGATATTTCTATTTTCAACTGAAAAATGATAAAACATGTTTTCAAAACTACTTTTGAGCCTGCGAGGCTGTGATTGCATATTAGCCGACTAGTAGTGGATCGGGCTGCGCGCCGCAACAGTACATATGTCGGATCGGACTGCACGCCGCAGTGATATTGTGCTTGGGCTGAAGGAGCCCCTCCGGAGTCTGAACCCCCACGGTGAGCACGGGTACCCAAATTGGATCGGGCTACACGCCGTAGCGGTCATATCATGCATTGCATTGCATTTAGCTACATCTGCTAGCTGTTATACTGTTTTGCTGGTACTTGTTGGTACAGGTACAGTCGATATTGATTCTGTGACAGGGTAATTGATTACAACTTTACTTAGTGCTTTATTGCGGATTTCTTATCTGCGCTGTCTTACCCCTGTTTATTACCACTGAGTCTGGCAGTACTCATTTTACTCCCTGCACCTTGTGTGCAGCTCCAGGTACCTCTCAGCAGTGATCCGGTAGCTGTTCGAGGCGACATCGATAGGATATTCGAGGTAGCCGCAGAGTCCGCAGGACCCGATTTTCCTTCTTATTGTCTTTTGAATTCTGTATTGATATTTATTTCCGCACTTGGTATCTTGTAAACCATTATTACACTATGTTCATTAGAGGCTCATGACTCTTGACCCTTCGGTCTATGGGAGTTGGTATATTTTGGGACTTGGTTCCCCGCTGTTGGTATATGTATCACTGTTGTTTCATATTTTGATATGCTTAAATGGGATAAAACGAGCTTCTAGCTCCGTTCTTGTTATTGATTGGTCAGGCTGGCTTAGCAATGTGCCGGGCGCCATCACGACCGGATTTGGGGTCGTGACAAGTTGGTATCAGAGCCTAGGTTTACTAGGCCTCATGAGTCTTGAGCCGGTTAGTAGAGTCTTGTGGATCGGTACGGGGACGCCTGTACTTATCCTCGGGAGGCTGCGAACCTTTAGGAAACACTTCACACTTCTTGGAATTCTTATCGTGCGTACTTGATTCAGCTTGAGATATACTTTTTGAAATTCCTTCCACACGTCTGAGTACGTATCGAGCGCTTAGTAATATAATTGCCTTATGGCTTGTGATTTCCCCGAACGAGGGGAGAGATATAATCTCTGTAAGTTCATATTGGGCCAGTCGGGATGACTTGAGGCTGGACCTTATCTATGACTTGAGCATCGAGGAGCTGATTTTGTGAGTGGTGGCAATAGATAATGTACTGAGGGTTTGAAACCCCGTATTTGCACTATATAGTGCTACGCTGAGATGGTATACACGTCATGTGACGAGCGTGGTGGTATTGTGACTGGGGATTTGGACTTGATCCTTCCCAATTGATAAATTACTGTGTAAAGTGACTGAGACTGGGCTTATATCTATGTAATTGGGCTAGTAGCCATGTTTGGGGCCTTGTGCCGATCTATAGAGTATTAGGGAGGCTTACTAATGGATGAGCTGTGAAATTTTCGACTCTTGTCTAATCTGTTGTGTAGCCCCGAGCTATGGGCGTGGTGAATAATTATCATATCTCGTAATTGGAAGGTAAAGTGCCTTATGTGTAGTGGGATGAGTTTAAACTCAGGAAGACTAAACTGATTATGCTATGTGTATCCTGGTGGAATGTATTGTGATGAAATGCTAAATTGAGAAGAAGTAGGAGGGTTGATCCTCATGTGTAATTGAAATGTATTTGATATGTGTTATGATTCGAGCAGGTACAGCGCATGTTCATGTAACAATTATGATAATATGATTTGTGTAGTATTGAGACTAATGTTGTCGATATGCATTGTGATGTCTTGTCGAGTTGTGAATGTATTGCTAGGATGGTTTTGGCGATTCTCTGGCAGGTGGATAGGCCAATTTACAAAGGAAACTCTGTCGAAATTTTTGGAAAACTTGGGGCTTAAAAGATTTTTGTCACCTAAAGAGTGGGCTTAACTATTGTGTGAGAATGAATGCAAGAATTGCAAAAGAGTTAACATTTCTGATGATTCGAATCTCTGCCGAAGCTTGTAAATGACTTGAGTTTAATCTAACTAAAACTTTGTGGAATCATTTAAGTAAGAATGCTATGAGTGGCTAAAAGTGCTTTAATGTATGGCTCCGAGCCAAGTTGGGGAGGTTGTGGTTGAGTAACTGATTGCACTGTGGTGTGCTGTGTTGGTTCTGTCTCTAGGTATGTTGGGAAGATTCTGATAAAGGTTATGGTGCTTCGTAGATGTGAAAAAAATACTAGGATGTTTTGAACTGATGTTGGTAAGGAATGTATGGTGTATAGAAAAGAAAGATAGCTAATTGTATCCGTATATAATCATGATCTGCAGTGTCAGAGTTCTAACAAGGCACGAGTGGTTCTGTTCAATAAGACAGTTGAATTACATCTGAAAAAGGGTGAATGACGCCCGAGAGAATTATTGTACGGTGTTCAAGTTGCTTGTAACAATCAGGTGTCTTAAGATTGTGCATGTGGCTAAAGACACTTGTTTTGTTAGAAGAGATCAAGATTTGAGTTATATTATATGAATGATGAGATTCTATGTAACCGTATTGGGAAGTAATGATAACGAATTCAAATCGCAAGAGGTTCTTCAAAATAAAGTATTATAGAATGTGATCTTTCTGGGAGACATTGAGAGAGTATTCAGTGGCCTATATGTCTTAGACCGTGTGGTCTTATGTACGAGTCTCGTGTGGAATGAGTTGATGTGTTATGGTGCTACAGTAATGGCTAATATTAAATTAAGAATGGATCAGAAAGGAAACTAGGTAAATGGATCAACTTGTTAATAAACCAAAACGGTATGATAAGGAATACGATTAATTCCTGGTATATGTTTGAAGTAATGAGTCTCGCAGATATTGTGTAATAAAGCTTTTGAGTGCTGGCAGTTGTGTAACTCGATATGGGTATAAGGACTCAGTCCTGGCAGTTTAACTTATGCAATGTAATTGGGAGAAAGGGTTTGTGATGTGTTTTACCGTGGTTTAAAAATGAGTGTATTTCCTGTTGGTATGCAAGACTTGGAATGTGTAATGAGCTTTCTCTATATGGGATCATGAAAGCCCTTGACTAGTTGAGTGCGCCGATATTTGCGGCGTAGGAAAGGAATATGAATTTCCATGTTATCTTAGTGTGGTGTGGCCTATGCGATGTGTTATGGAAAGTTGATAATGGCATATTCAAGGTTTGGTGATCAGTTCATAATATACGGGGAGCCATTAAAATTATTTAGCAGCGCGGGCAACTGCAGGTGATTTAAAGAATCGATCTTTCTGGTGATTAAAGAAAATGGTACTGCTATTCTAGTAATTTGGCAGGGTTTATGGTCCAAAATGACAAAGTAATGTAAACTGATAATATCCAGTGGTATGGTGGTATTCTCTTGTTGGATCGACTATAATAATTGAGTCGCTAATGGCACAGTGAAATTTCTGAATGGCTGTTGTGGTATGAATGGACGCTTGATGTGCGTTATGTATTTGTACGATGAATTACGGAATCAGGCATGGTGGTTCATGTGTTATATATGTGTTGGAGTCTTGAAGTTCTTGTTAGTCTGCCTATGCAGTAGTCGTATATCGTGTGTATCGGCACCATTTTGTGATTATTGGAAATCGGAAGCCCTAGAGGCTCTCTCTCAGCTCGATATGACGAATTTGGATTATGATACTTGATTGCTGACCGGTCATCATTGGGCCAGGTTGTCTAGACTAATGTGATATAGACTATGATGGTATGGCACAAATTGTGTAGCAGAGTGCATCGAGTATGCTCCAGCGGGGTAGTTGTACCTTAGGACCAGCAGACGGTTGGTGGGTATTGCTTTGTCGGTTGGGCCTTCGTGGCGGATATCAGTGCAGAGGTTTCTATCATTGATTTGGTTATGGTATTGAGTAACTTTGTCGGATGCGTTTCTTGTGGCCGAACTTGAGGCTATATATGTTTACCATAATGAGCAACTTGACTCGACGCACATTTCTTTGGCGAGGGTTCTATATGGATCGGGTGGCGCGCCACCACAGGTACTGTTATTTGGATCGGGTGGCATGCCGCCACGGGTATGGTATCTGGATCGGGTGGCACGCCGCCACGGGTATGTCATTGGAGCGGGTTGCACGCCGCAACAGTGTAATGTAAAAATAGAGTTAGTTATATATTACCTGGTATACAATACTTCCTAGTTTCTGAGGAAGAGTCTGTATTGAGTATCGCTTAGCGAATGTCACATCGGTTGTGTTCTTTCAGGATTTGATAGCATACGTTAATTGTTTCACCGTGGGTGAGGTTGATTGCTTGGGTTCAGACCTAAATATGTGTGTGGCTGATCGTTTTGAGCTTGGTAAATTGAGGTGCTTCATGAGTAATAGTGTTTGGATAGAATCATGAATCGTGGCAAGGCCACGTGATGTTATGACCCCTCGAGGAGGATTCAGGTACTCTATTTCTATAATGCGAGACGCGATCTCAGTTCTATGTTATGATGACACAAAGGAATTGAATTACAGCTCTCTTGTTGAAGACAGTTGTCATGATTTGAGTATGTTCGGATGTCTCTATTGGAGCCTGTGTTGTGCTCGTCGGGGCTTAGGCCGGTGTTGAGGTGACATATCACCAGTGCGTGTGTTATAATCGAAATGATCATTTGAGTCATTATGGAGAGCGAGCATATGTGATTTCAGTTGGTTAGAAAGGTAATACCGAGATTTGGGTCCGAAATCTGTTGTGGTATCAGTTAAAAGTGAAATGGATTCATGAATGGTTGACCTGAGAGATGGGTTTGATATATCGCGTGTTCGGTTGCCGTGGGCATGATATGAAGGTGTTGGAACAAGACTCTATCTAATGAAAAAGGTTTTTCAGTTGGTATTTGGTTATCGTGGGAAATTATTGTGATTAGAGACTATTGTCTCGAGTGATTGGGTTGTTCGATACATCATATGATCCCACCCGGAGCGGTGAGTATGGCTTATTGCAATGGATTCTAGTGTATCCTCAGTATAGGCATGAGATTTGCAATTGGTATATGATTTCGGCAATGTACAATGTGGTTTATGGTTCAGATGGTCTGTGAAATTTCAGCTATATCGTATTGTCGGACTTATGATAGATAAGGTGACGTGGTATCACCCCGAATATATGCTTGGTAAGGTCATTCAGCTATTGAGTTGCTTCTAGTACCACTCTGGTACGCTCGAGGACGCGCGTTTGTTTAAGTTGGGGAGAATGTGATGACCCGGCCCGTCGTCACGGGAATTACCACCCCGTTATGTTGAAATTGTATGTTTTATGCTTTTATATCAGTGTTAAAGTCTATCGGGTGAGTTAGGAGTGATTTGGATTGGAAATGAGGCATATAGCCTTTGTGAAGGAAACTTGAATAAGGAAAGTCAACCCGAAGTTGACTATTTAGCTAGAGGGCTCGGAATCGGATTCGATGATTCGGTTAGTTCCGGGAGGTGATTTGTGACTTAGGGGAGCGATCGAAATTGAATTTGGAGGTCCGGTGTAGAAATAGGCTTGAATTGGCTAAGGTTGAATTTTGGCAAAATCCGAACGGTAGGTGAGATTTTCATCCGGGGGTCGGAATGGAATTCCGACAGTTGTAGTAGCTCCGTTAGGTGATTTGGATGTGCCTACAAAATTTTAGGTCATTCGGGCGTCGTTTGGTCGGGTTTTTGATGGAATGTGTAATTCGGAAAGTTTTAAGAAAATTTAGGCTTGAATTCGATGCGAATTACGGGTTTTGATGTTGTTAGACGTGTTTTGAGGATTGGAGCAAGTTCGAATAAGGTATTAGGATGTGTTGGTGTGTTTGGATGAGGTCCCGGGGACCTCGGGGTGTTTTCGGATGGCTAAACGGGAGAAAATGTGGAAAATTACAGGTTTGGGATTCTGTTTCTGTTGTTTTCGCTCCTACGGAAATGGGGGCGCAGGAGCGAGTCCGCAGGAGCGGACAAGAGGGCGCAGGGGCGAGTGACTTCGCAGAAGCGGAATCATCTCCGCTGAAGCGGCGTCGCAGGAGCGAAGATGAGACCAGAAGCGGTCAAGAGAGAAATGGGGGAAAACCGCAAAAGCGGATTTATTGACCGCATAGGCGAGTCCGAAGGAACGGACTCTGGATCGCAGAGGCGGAAAGGACCGCAGGGGCGGAATGTTATCCGCAGAAGCGGACCCGCAGGAGCGGTCCGTGTATCGCGGGAGCGGAAATGGCCAATTAGGCCTGGGTTCACAGAAGCGACCAATTGGTCGCAGAAGTGGTTCCGCAGGGGCGGAAAATGGTCCGCATAAGCGAAAATCGCAGTGAGTTAAGTGTATCAGAAGTTAGAAAATTTCAGAAACATTTCACACATTTGGGTCTCGGCTTTAGAGATGATTTGGGCGATTTTGAAGAGAAACTCAAGGGAAATAATCAGGTAATCAACTATGGACTTAAACTATGATTAGTATTGATAATATTATGCAATTATATCATGAAAATGGAGGAATTTGGGGTGATTCATGGAAGATTTAACCCTAGGCTTGAACTTTAGAAAATCAAGGTTTTGAAAGGGAAAATGGAGTCCGAATTTGGTAAAATTGATATGCTTAGACTCGTATTGAGATGAGGGTTCCGAATATGTGACTTTTGTAATTTTTCGAGTAGTGTACCGAAAGTCGGGTTTTGACAACTTTGGGAATTTTGATGTAAATTGAGTTGTATTGATTGGGAGTCGTTCCATTGGCCTAATTTGTTGTATTTCTACTGTATTTGATCAGATTCTACGCGTGCGGAGCTTGATTCTCGTGGCAAGGGCATTGGGGAGTAGTCGTCGCGCCGTATTGAGGTGAGTAATAGATGTGGGTGATGACCAGCGGGTTCGAAACCCCGGTATACAACTTTGTGACGCTGTATAGCGGCGAGACACGTACTCTCTTGTGAGTGCGGGGTCAATTGTGATTGGGGACTATGGCTTAGTCCGACTTGTTGATACTGTGTTATGACATTGGCTATTCTTGAGCCGTCGAACCTCCTTCTCGGATGGTTGCATACTATATATTGAGATATTGGCCACTCTTGAGCCGAGGAACCCCTTCTTGGGCGGTTGAGTATACTTGTGGGCCGTGAGCCAGTTATTGGATCCCGCGAGGATCGTTATCATTGTCTATTCATATTGACATGTTAGTTACTACCAGTCCGTAGCTATTTCTGTTATCATGCTATTTCCAATCTTTGGAACTTGATATTACTGTTTTCCAACTGAAAATGATAAAAGAGTTTTCAAAAACTACTTTTGAGTCTGCGAGGCTATATTTGCATTTTAGCTGACTGGTAGTGGATCGGGCTGCGCGCCGCAACAGCATATATGTTGGATCGGACTGCACGCCGCGGTGATATTGTGCTTGGGCTGTAGGAGCCCCTCCGGAGTCTGAACCCCCACAGTGAGCACGGGTACCCAAATTGGATCGGGCTACGCGATGTAGCGGTCATATCATGCATTGCATTGCATTTAGCTACATCTGCTAGCTGTTATACTGTTTTGTTGATACTTGATGGTACAGGTACAGTTGATATTGATTCCGTGATAGGGTATTTGATTACAACTTTACTTAGTGCTTTATTGCGAATTTCTTATCTGCGCTGTCTTACCCCTGTTTATTACCACTGAGTCTGGCAGTACTCATTTTACTCCCTGCACCTTGTGTGCAGATCCAGGTACCTCTCAGCAGTGATCCGGTAGCTATTCGAGGCGACATCGATAGGATATTCGAGGTAGCTGCAGAGTCCGCAGGACCCGATTTTCCTTCTTATTGTCTTTTGAATTCTGTATTGATATTTCTTTCCGCACTTGGTATCTTGTAAACCATTATTACACTATGTTCATTAGAGGCTCATGACTCTTGACCCTTCGGTCTATGGGAGTTGGTATATTTAGGGACTTGGTTCCCCGTTGTTGGTATATGTATCTGATAACAACTAGGTTGGGAATCCAAACTAGAGTAAGAATTTGAGAAGTAAATGCGGAAGCAATAACAACAAGAATTGAACAACTAGAATTAAAGAGACGAAAATAAAGGATATGGGAAAGATTCAAGGAAAGGATTCCGAGAACTTTCAAGAACGCAAGTTCTATAGCCTTGACAAGATCAAAGTAACAACGTCTTGATTTATGAAAGAAATCAAACGCCTTTACTTAAAAATCAAATCAAAACAATAGATTCGGATCTTGAACACTTTACGAGTAACTTGAGACAACAATTAATACTAGTATTAATCGCCTTCTAAGAATACCACAAAGGAATCAAAGATATCACAAAAGAGAAGTAATCTTACTACCTTGAACTATGAACTAGTAAAGGTTGAAAGATAAATCTCAAAGCACAAGAACAAAGGTTCAAAAGAACTCTCAAAGTATGATATACTCAATCAATAATAATCTGTCTTATGAAGGAGAAGAACACCCTATTTATAGGAGTACAAATGCATAAAAATAACATTAAAAACTAGATGGGGTAGTTGTAGTGGAAAACACAATTATTACAATGAGGTAGGTGGTTGCTAAAGTCTAAGAAAAGTCTTTGGTAGGTGAGGGGCGGCCAAGACCCTTTGGGGCAGATTTGGGCCTTTAAACAACTAGTTTTGGGCCATTTGTTTGGACTCCAATTGGCCTGCTCTTGTAACACCTCTTTCTGGAACTCATTTAAGCTCATTTTGAGCCAATTTGTTGACTCCATGGGCAGATTTGGGTAACCAAATCTTCCTCCTCTTGGACTTCAATTTGAGCAACCAAATAGTTGTAAAACTTCGACAACTCTTCTCCTTTGGGCATGAGCTCTTCCTCCATAGCTAGAAGCTTCTTTATTTGCCATTGAAGTCCAGCAACCTTAGTTTGCAATTCCTTAGCTTGAGATCTTGTAAATGGCCTTCTTGGAGCTTCCAAAACTCTATCCTTATCAGTGATGCTATCATTCCCCTCTTCTTGAAAAGAATTCGTCCCCGAATTCGACCCTACGTCAAACAAAGATAAGTCAACAACATTGAATGTAGCACTTACTTGAAACTCACCAGGAAGGTCCAACTTGTAAGCATTGTTTCCAATCCTTTCAAGGACTTGAAAGGGGCCATCTCCTCTAGCATGCAACTTTGACTTCCTTTTGGAAGGAAATCTCTCCTTTCTAAAGTGAACCCAAACTAAATCTCCAGGTTTAAAAATAACTTGTTTTCGACCCTTATTCTTTCTCAAGGCGGTTTGCTCATTTTTCTTCTCAATTGCAAGCCTTGTTTGCTCATGAATTTTTTCATCATCTCAGCCTTTGTCCTACCATCAAGACTAGCAATATCATTAGTAGGTAATGGTAATAAATCAAGTGGAGTAAAGGGATTAAAGCCATAAACAACTTCAAAAGGAGACATACCTGTAGAAGAAAGGATTGTTCTATTGTAAGCAAATTCAATCATAGGTAAGTGATCTTCCCATAAAGTTAATTTACCTTTCAAAACAGCCCTCAACATGTTTCCTAAGGTTCTATTAACTACTTCAGTTTGTCCATCAGTTTGTGGGTGACAAGAAGTGGAAAACAACAATTTAGTGCCTAACTTCCCCCAAAATACACGCCAGAAGTGACTCAAAAACTTTGCATCCCTATCACTAACAATAGTTCTAGGTATACCATGCAATTTCACAATCTCTTTTACAAAAAGATTAGCAACATGTGAGGCATCATTAGTCTTTAAACAAGGAATAAAATGAGCCATCTTGGAGAACCTATCTACCACAACAAATATACTATCCTTACCATACCTTGTTCTGGGCAAACCTAACACAAAATTCATAGATATATCAATCCAAGGTGAAGTAGGAACAGGTAATGGCGTGTAAAGACCATGTGGTAACACTTTAGATTTAGCTTGTTTACATTCCAAACACCGTGTGCACATTCTTTCAACATCTTTTCTCATTCCAGGCCAAAAGAAATTTTCAGCAAGTATGTCTAATGTCTTTGGGACCCCAAAGTGTCCCATAAGCCCTCCACAATGTGCTTCCCTTACAAATACTTCACGTAAAGAGCAATTAGGGATACACAACTTATTTTCCTTAAAGAGAAACCCATCTTGTAGGTTAAACCTATCAAGAGGACCCAACTTACAATCTGCAAAAGTTTTGCCAAAATCAACATCATTAGCATAAAGTTCCTTGATTTGATCAAAACCCATCAATTTAGAAGTGAGGGTAGAAACTAAGACATACCTCCTTGAAAGTGCATCAGCAACAACATTCTTTTTCCCTTGTTTGTAAGAAATTACATAAGGAAAAGTTTCAATAAATTCAACCCACTTAGCATGCCTTCTACTAAGCTTACCTTGACTTTTCAAGTATTTCAAGGATTCATGGTCAGTTTTAATGACAAACTCCCTTGGCCACAAGTAATGTTGCCATGTGGCTAAAGCCCTTACAAAAGCATAAAGCTCTTTGTCATAAGTTGAATAGTTCAATGTGGCTCCATTCAACTTCTCACTAAAGTAGGCAATAGGTTTAGAATCTTGCATCAAAACAGCACCTATTCCCTTGCCAGAAGCATCACATTCAATTTCAAAAGATTTAGAAAAATCAAGCAATTGTAATAACGGAGCAGAACATAACTTTTCTTTCAACAAGTTAAAAGCATCATCTTGTTCTTTTCCCCATTTAAAAATCCTATCCTTTTTGATAACTTCAGTTAAAGGAGAAGCAATGGTGCTAAAGTCTCTCACAAACCTCCTATAAAAACTAGCAAGTCCATGAAAACTCCTAACTTCAGTTACACTCTTAGGTTTAGGCCATTCTTTAATTGCTTTGATTTTCTCTTCATCAACCTCAACACCCTTAGAGCTAACCACAAAACCCAAGAAAATCACACGATCCACATAAAAAGTACACTTTTTAAGATTAGCAAATAACAAGTGCTTTCTAAGAACTTCAAAAACTTGTCTTAGGTGTTCTACATGCTCTTCTAAAGTATTAGAAAAGACCAAGATATCATCGAAGTACACCACAACAAATTTTCCATGAAAATCCTTAAAAACATGATTCATTAATCTCATGAAAGTGCTAGGTGCATTAGTCAAGCCGAAAGGCATAACTAACCACTCATAAAGCCCATATTTGGTCTTAAAAGCAGTTTTCCATTCATCTCCTGGATTCATTCGAATCTGATGGTAACCACTTTTTAGATCAATTGTAGAAAAGATTTTGGATCCATGTAATTGATCCAACATGTCATCAAGACGAGGAATAGGGTGGCGATACTTTACCGTAATCTTGTTGATTGCTCTACAATCCACGCACATCCTCCAAGTTCCATCCTTTTTGGGTACCAATAGGACCGGAACAGAGCAAGGGCTCATGCTCTCTCTCACAAAGCCTTTCTCAAGCAACTCCTCAACTTGCCTTTGAAGTTCCTTTGTCTCTTCTGGATTACTCCTATAGGCTGGCCTATTTGGGATTTGTGATCCAGGTACAAAATCAATTTGATGCTCAATGCCACGTAAAGGTGGCAATCCACTAGGAATATCTTCTGGAAAGACATCTTCAAAATCCTGCAAAAGAGAAGAAATACTACTTGGCAAAGAAGAAGTTAGCAACTCAGAGTTAATCAAAGCCTCTTTGTAAGTAAGTAGTATTATGGGCAGCCCCTCTTTTCTTGCATTTAAACACTCTTTGGCTTTTATATAGAAACTCTCTCTTTTTCTTTCCTTAGCCTCTTTCCTCTCACCAAGACTGTCTATATTTTTATTCGAACCCTCTTTTATCTCTTCTCTCAAATTTCTGCCCTCTCTCTCTTTCTTTTCTTTTTTCTCAAGCTCACTTTTTATCCCTCCCCTTGACTTTCCCATTGTTTCCTTTAATCTCTTCTGATCTTCAAACACTTGAGAAGGAGATAAAGGTGCAAGAGTAAATTTCCTGCCATTTAGTTCAAGCGAATATCTATTCTTTCTCCCATCATGAAAAACATTCCTGTCATACTGCCAAGGACGACCCAGTAATATATGACAAGCTTGCATAGGCACTATGTCACAAAGAATATCATCCTCATATCTACCAACGTTAAATGAAATCATACACTGTTTATTTACCTTTAGTTCACCACTATCATTTAACCATTGGAGTCTATAGGGAGTAGGGTGTTTCATGCATGCAAGTCCCAGTTTTTCCACAAAGTATGAACTAACCACATTAGCACAACTACCACTATCAATGATCATGGAGCAAGTTTTTCCTTTTATCCCACACCTAGTATGGAATATATTCTCTCTTTGTGCTTCACTATTGCTTCCTAAATTGATAGTCATAATCCTCCTAACTACCCCAACCATTCCATCATTAGGTAGTTCTAAATCACCTTCATCACTCATATCTCCCTCTTCATCTCCCTCACTCTTTTCACTCTCATATCCTCCATCTTCTTTTAGAATGATGTTCCTTCTACTTGGACATTCATGCATCATATGTCCCCTTCCTTTACATTTATGACACTGAATAGAACTAGAAGGTGTAAAAGGTTTAGGGTTGAAGGTTTTACCTCCCTCTTTGTTCTCCAGTTTACCTTTTCCCTTGTCTTCTTGAGGCCGAGAAAAATTCTTCATCTCATGATTTGGCCATGGTTTCTTAGGCATGGTGCTTGTTCGACATCTCCATGAGCCTGTTTGCTTTCTTTTATTTTGATTTTCTACCTTTATACACAAATCAACTAACTCATCTATTGTTACATATTGTTGTAATTTAACTACATCAGCTATTTCCTTATTTAAACCATTTAAAAACCTAGCCATTGTAGCCTCTTCTTCCTCCATACAATTAGCTTGGATCATAGCTATATCCATAGCCTTAAAGTAATCATCTACTGACATGGACCCTTGATTCAATGTTTGAAGACGTAGTTGTAGCTCTCTTTGAAAGTGTGATGGTACGAATCTCTTCCTCATCACCCTTTTAGCCTCAGTCCAAGTAGCAATTGGTGCTTGTCCTTCTTGCAGTCGATCCCTATTAAGCTTTTTCCACCAAATAGAAGCATAATCAGAAAACTCAACAACAGCAAGTTTAACCTTCTTACCTTCAGAGTAGTTGTGACAGTCAAAGATTGCTTCAACCTTTCTCTCCCAATCAAGATACAAGTCCGGATCCCTTGTTCCCTTGAAAGATGGCATCTGCATCTTTATATTACTTATATTATCATCCTCTATCCTACCTCTTTGTCCCCTCCTATCTCCTCTCACCCTATCAAAATCAATATCATTAAAATCATCAATAAAGTTTGCTTGATTTACAATAGGAGCATGGGGTACATTTCTTCTAGCAGGTGGCCTAACATTATTATCCCTCCTAAGTTCAGCTATTGTATCATTTTGATCCGCAATGGTATCCCTCATTTATTGGAGTTGGAGATTCAACCTTTCAAACTGTTGATGCATGGCTTGCAAGGTAAAATCATTCCTTGCTTTGATTTCAGCTTCTTGGAGAACCATTCGTTCATTATCACTACCTGTATGTGACATCTTTAAAAATTGTATCACACAAATTAACTATGCACAAGTGTGGGATGATCAGAACAAAAATACAGACAAACTGGAGAATCAGGTCCTGCGAACGCTGGCAGCTACCTCGACTGCCCAAAAGCACTCCCGAGCCGCAATAGAATCAGCTCTGCTGTGATGTACCTGGATATGCACACAAGGTGCAGGGAGTCGGGTGTGAGTACTTCCAACTCAGCAGTAATAAAAGTAAATAATGCTGAAGGGAAGAAAACCACGATAGGCACTATCTCATGCTACACAATACAGAACTATCTTTTTATCCCTTTCTAGCATATGTGAATAAATTATTAGAAATCTCAATTTTTAGCTACTTTCTTTCATGATAATATACCAAAACCTGGATACAATCTCAAGCAGTGCAAGTCCGCACTCAAATCAGCCTCTCGGGCTCAGCACTCCTTATCAATTTACACCAGGAGATCTGGTCAATAAGTCAACTAATGCATGTGTGCCAGTAATGTATGAGTGCTAAATGTTATGCCACGTAGTACACGTAAACCAATGTATGTATGCCATGCAATGCATATGACTGCTACGGCGTGTAGCCCGATCCAATTTGGGTACCCGTGCTCACTGTGGGGGTTCAGACTCCGGAGGGGCTCCTACAAGCCCAAGCACAATATTAATATCACACCTGCTGCGACGCGCAGCCCGATCCGTATACCACTGCGGCGTGCAGTCCGATCCATGCATGTGTATGCATATGCTCCCATAAATTGTCATACCCTAACATATGGCCCTCGGCCCCAATCAGTCTAACAAATAATCAAGAAAGCCCTACGGGCAACAATATTGTGACGACCCGGCCCGTCGTCACGGGAATTACCACCCCGTTGTGTTGTAATTGCATAATTCATGCTTTTATATCAGTGTTAGAGTCTATCGGGGGTGTTAGGAGTGAATTGGATTGGAAATGACGTATATAGCCTTTTTGAAGGAAACCTGAATAAGGAAAGTCAACACAGAGTTGACTATTTGGTTAGAGTGCTCGGAATCACGTTCTGATGATTCGGTTAGTTCCGGGAGGTGATTTGTGACTTAAGGGAGCGATCGGAATTGAATTTGGAAGCCCGGTGTAGAAATAGGCTTGAATTGGCTAAGGTTGAATTTTGGCGAAATCCGATCGGTAGGTGAGATTTTGATCCGGGGGTCGGAATGGAATTCCGACAGTTGCAGTAGCTCCGTTAGGTGATTTTGGATGTGCCTGCAAAATTTCAGGTCATTCAGACGTCGTTTAGTCGGGTTTTTGATTGATTGTGGAATTCGGAATGTTTTAAGGAATTTAGGCTTGAATTCGATGTGAATTATGGGTTTTGATGTTATTAGACATGTTTTGAGGATTGGAGTAAGTTAGAATAAGGTATTAAGATGTGTTGGTGTGTTTGGATGAGGTCCCGGGGGCCTCGGGGTGTTTTCGGATGGCTAAACGGGAGAAAATGTGGAAAATTGCAGACTTGTGTTTTGGTTATGTTATTTTCGCTCCTGCGGAAATGGGGGCGCAGGAGCGAGTCTACAGAAGCGGACGAGAAGGCGCAGAAGCGGAGGAGACCACTGAAGCGGAGCTTGGCTCGCAGGGGCGGCTTCGCTGGTGCGAGAGGGATATCGCAGAAGCGGTCCGGAGGCTTGATGGAGAAGACCGCAGAAGCGGATTGTGGATCGCATAGGCGAGTCCGCAGGAGCGGACTCTTGATCGCAGAGGCGGAAAGGACCAATTAGGCCTGGGTTCGCAGAAGCGACCAACTAGTCGCAGAAGCGGTTCCGCAGGGGCGGAAAATGGTCCGCAGAAGCAAAAATCGCATTGAATTAATTGTATCAGAAGTTAGAAAATTTCAGAAATATTTCACACATTTGGGTCTCGGCTTAAGGAGGCGATTTGGGCGATTTTGAAGAGAAACTCAAGGGAAATCATCAGGTAATCAGCTATGGACTCAAACTACGATTAGTATTGATAATATTATGCTATTATATCATGAAAAAGGAGGGATTTGGGGTGATTCATGGAAGATTTAACCCTAGGCTTGAACTTTAGAAAATCAAGGTTTTGAATGGGCAAATGGAGTCCGAATTTGGTAAATTTGATATGCCTAGACTCGTATTGAGATGAAGGTTCCGAATATATAACTTTTATAATTTTTCGAGAAGCGCACCAAAAGTCGGGTTTTGACAACTTGTGGGTTTTGATATAAATTGGGTTATTTCGAATGAATTTCGTGAAATTAGCGTATATTGATGCATTCTCTATGATTTTGAGCAGATTTGGCACCCGAGGAGATTGATTTGCGAGGCAAGCGCAAGGCGGATTGAAGCTTCTATTGGTTCGAGGTGAGTGGTAGTAGTAAACAATGTACTGAGGGTTTGAAACCCCGTACTAGCACTTCACAGTGCTATATTGAGATGAGACACGCGTTCTATGATGGGCGTGGTGACATTGTGATTGGGGGTTCGGACTTAGTCCTTCCCGGCTAATAGAATACTGTGTTGTATGACTGTTACTGAGATTATAACTGTACAATTGGGCTAATAGCCATGTTTGGGGCCTTGTGCCGATCTGTAGAGCATTAGGGAACCTATAGAGCTAGGTGACCCTTATATCATGTTGGAAACATACACTAAGCCGTAGCTCTAGCTGTATAGATAATATGAGCCCGTACTAGATGTGTACATTGAGAGAGATTATCTAGGGTAGAATTCCCTGTTCTAGCTGAGTGGGCCTGAAAGGCCAAGTCTATATTGACTGAGACAGGGTCCAGGACCCACTGTGATACATTATATTGGGGCCTGAGAGGCCAAGCACATATTGACTGGGATAGGGTCGAGGACCCATTATGAGGTATTATATATATATACCTATATTGGATCGGGCTGCACGCCGCAGCAGTATATATATTGGATCGGACTGCACGCCGCAGTAATATACATGTAATATACATGTGGGACGGACTGCACGCCGCAGTATTATTGCGCTTGGGCTGTAGGAGCCCCTTCGGAGTCTGAGTCTGCACACATTCTCAGTGAGCACTGGTGTATATTATGGGATCGTGTTGCGCGCCGCAGCAGTATAAATATATATACATATATATATTGGATCGGACCGCACGCCGCAGTAATACATGTGTGGATCGGGCTGCACGCCGCAGTATAATAGTGCTTGGGCCTAGGGAGCCCCTCCGAAGTCTGTATACACCCCCGGTGAGCGCCGTCGACGTTAAATGGAGCGGGTTGCGCGCCGCAGCGGTATATGTATTGGAGCGGGCTGCACGCCGCAGCATTATACTTAATCATATCCTACTATCTAGTTAAATACTTATACATTATAGACATAAGTATGTGCTTTTATATGTTGAGATGGCTTTACACCGTAGGGGTACAAGTGAGGGTTGGTTCAGTGTGGAATCTTGTAGAGATAAACGTAGATTGGAGGTTAGAGTACTACTATAGTGATGACTAACCTGTGGGGGTTGCCTTAGAACTGTTTAGTGATAGTACAGGAGTTCTTATTTTCAGTTATTGTTTATTATTGTTACTCACTGAGTTGAAATATACTCACCCCACTCCCTCGCACTTTTTGTGCAGATATACAGGTTCAGGAGGGCAGTTGAGCTATCGCAACTGCTTTATTATCCCAATTCTGTGGAGACTTCGAGGTAGCTGCCAACGTCCGCAGAGCTTGTTTTCTCCTTCTTTATCATCTTGTTGATTTCCTAATTGCCTAGACTTGGTTGTAGTAGGATGCTATTCTGTAGAGGCTCGGTCTCGTGACACCACGATATGGTTGGGACCGTATTTTGTATGTTTTACATTTCGTTTATCACCTGATATGAGCATTTACTGTTTAAGTTTAATTTGATTAATAACTGGCTGGTTTAAGGGATAATATGGTCGGGCTTGCCTAGCATTGTGTTGGGCGCCATCACGACCGGGGTTTGGATCGTGACAAGTTGGTATCAGAGCCTAGGTTAACAGGTCTCGCGAGTCATGAGCCGGTTGGTAGAGTCTCGTGGATCGGTGCGGGGACGCCTCTACTTATCCTCGGGAGGCTGCAAACCTTTTTAGGAAAAGTTTCAATTCTTGGAATTCTTGTCATGCGATTACTCTTGACTTGAACCGAACTTTGACATTCTATTCTCTCGCAGATGGCGAGAACTCGATCATCCGGATGTGGAGGACGACCACCACTACCACCTGCTAGAGGCCGTGGACGCGGCCGTGGTCGTGGCGGAGTTAGGGCAGCTGAGGCAGTGCCAGCTGACCCACAGCCCCCAGTTGCAGAGGTGCCAGCAGCACCAGATCGGGCACCAGCTGTGCCCATTGTCATTCCGGGTCTACAGGAGACCCTGGCTCAGATACTAGCAGTCTGCACTGGCCTAGCACAGGCGGTTTCAGTTACTACTGCAGCAGCTGCATCGGGGATCGGGGGTGGTCATCGGACCCCCGCGGTACGCACTCCAGAGCCAGCAGTGCAGGGCTTACAGACACTAGAGGCTCCTCCAGTTCAGCCTGTGGTACCGGTTCAGCCAGCAGATCAGATTCAGGGGGACAGGGTCCCAGCTATGACAGACGATGAGCAGCGTCGTCTCGAGAGGTTCACCAGGTTATCTCCTCCAGTGTTCACTGGTGCTCCGGGCGAGGACGCCCAAGGTTTTCCGGATAAGTGCCGTCGGATGCTTCGTACGGCAGGGATCTTGGAGTCTAGTGGGGTATCATTCACTACCTTTCAGTTTCAGGGGCCAGCCTTCACTTGGTGGGAGGCTTATGAGCGCCGCAGGCCGGCATGGGCAGCACCACTATCATGGCCGGAGTTCTCCACTATGTTCTTGGAGAAATGGGTGCCTCGATCTCAGAGAGAGGAGATGCGTAGGCAGTTTGAGGGTCTCCGTCAGGGGGACATGTCGGTGTCAGAGTATGAGATCAGGTTTACAGAGTTGTCCAGATATGCACCGTGGTTGGTTCATTCCGATAGAGAGAGGATTGGGCGCTTCGTGGACGGCCTTATTTATCCCATTCGTATTCTGATGACTCGGGAGAGGGTTCTGAGTCGTACATTTGAGGATGCTGTGGATATTGCTCGCGACATTGAGATAGATCGTCGCAGGGAGCGGGATGAGAGGGAGGCCAAGAGGCCTTGAGGAGGAGCTAGTTCCAGTGGCACTCAGACCAGAGGCCAGAGTCAGCAGAGCCGAGGTCGCTCTTTCAGGTCTTCGCAGTCGGGTCGCTCAGATCGTCGCAGATGGTCTCCTAGACAGGGTTATCAGGGTTCGCACCAGAGCCAGCCATCCTTCAGTGCCATGCCAGCTCAGAGTTCTTCACAGGCCCCATCCGCTCAGGGTTCATCTCGGCCTAGTTCATCAGCTGGCCACTCCAGCACCAGAGGTCCTTATCAGTCTCAGTACCCAACACCGGGGAGTTGCTACGAGTGCGGAGAGTTTGGGCACCATCGTAGGGAGTGTCCCCGTCTTGTTTCCAGATCTTATCAGCAGAGGGGGCAGCCCTCGTCATCCTGGTCCTTCTACTTCAGCACCCGCCTCGCCAGCTAGGGGTGAGGGTCAGACAGCTAGGGGTCGCTCTCGAGGGGAGGCCGATCAGGCGGACAGGCTAGATGCTATGCTTTTCAGGGCCGATCTGAGGCCGTTGCTTCTGATGCTGTCATTACAGGTATTATTTCAGTCTGCCACAGAGATGCCTCAGTATTGTTTGATCCCGGTTCTACTTATTCTTATGTGTCTACATATTTTGCTCCTCATTTGGGCACGACCCGAGGGAGTCTTGAGCTGCCGGTGCATGTATCTACCCCGGTAGGGGATACTATTGTTGTGGACCACGTATACCGGTCCTGTTTGGTCACTATTGGAGGTCCGGAGACCCGAGTAGACCTGTTGCTTCTCAGCATGATTGATTTTGATGTTATATTGGGCATGGACTGGCTATCTCCATGTCATGCTATTCTGGACTGTCATGCTAAGACAGTCACTTTGGCTATGCCGGGCATTCAGAGGATCGAGTGGCGAGGCACGACTGAGTATGTACCTAGCAGGGTAATATCTTTCCTCAAGGCCCGACGAATGGTTGGGAAGGGATGTCTCTCTTATTTAGCATTTGTGTGGGAGGTCGAGGCCCAGACTCCTAGTATTGATTCTGTTCCCATTGTGCTAGACTTTCCTGATGTGTTTCCCTCAGACCTGCCGGGCATGCCGCCAGACAGGGATATGAATTTTTGTATCGATTTGGTGCCAGACACTCAGCCTATTTCTATTCCTCCGTATCGAATGGCACCAGCTGAGTTGAAGGAATTGAAGGAGCAGCTCCAGGAACTCCTAGATAAGGGGTTCATTTGGCCGAGTGTGTCGCCGTGGGGTGCACCGGTCCTGTTTGTTAAGAAGAAGGACGGATCCATGAGGATGTGTATTGACTACAGGCAGCTAAACAAAGTAACAGTGAAGAATAAGTATCCTCTGCTTCGTATTGATGATTTATTTGATCAGCTCCAGGGAGCTAGGGTATTCTCGAAGATTGATCTTCGTTCAGGCTACCATCAGCTGAAGATTAGAGAGTCCGACATTATGAAGACTGCATTCAGGACCGGATATGGTCACTATGAGTTCCTTGTGATGTCTTTTGGGCTGACCAACGCCCCAGCAGCATTTATGCATCTGATGAACAGTGTATTCAGGCCGTATCTTGATTCATTTGTGATCGTATTCATTGATGACATACTAGTATACTCTCGTAGCCAGGAGGAGCATGCTCGGCACTTGAGTATTGTGTTGCAGAGATTGAGAGAGGAGAAGCTGTATGCCAAGTTCTCCAAATGTGAGTTCTGGCTTGAGTCCGTGGCTTTCTTAGGGCACGTGGTGTCCCGTGATGGTATTCAGGTAGACCCGAGGAAGGTCGAGGCAGTACAGAGTTGGCCCAGACCGACCTCAGTTACTGAGATCCGTAGCTTTCTAGGATTGGTAGGGTATTATCGCCGATTCGTTCAGGGATTCTCTTCTATTGCTTCACCCTTGACTAGATTGACTCATAAGGGTGTTCCTTTCTTATGGTCCGAAAAGTGCGAGGAGAGCTTTTAGAAGCTCAAGACAGCACTGACCACAGCACCAGTCTTGATTCTGCCGACAGCTTCAGATTCTTATACTGTATATTGTGATGCCTCAGGAGTTGGCATTGGTTGTGTGTTGATGCAGGAGGGTAGGGTCATTGCTTATGCTTCTCGTCAGTTGAAGCCCCACGAGAAGAACTACCCTGTTCATGATTTGGAGCTAGCAGCCATAGTTCATGCTTTGAAGATTTGGAGGCATTACCCGTATGGTGTCTCCTGTGAGGTGTTCACGGATCATCGCAGCCTTCAGCACTTATTCAGATAGAAGGACCTTAATTTGAGACAACAGAGGTGGTTGGAGTTGCTTAAGGACTATGACATCACTAGTTTGTATCATCCGGGGAAGGCCAATATGGTGGCCGATGCCTTGAGTCGGAAGGCGGTTAGCATGGGCAGCCTAGCTTTCATCCCAGTTGGGGAGAGGCCATTTGCTTATGATGTTCAGGCTCTAGCCAATCGGCTAGTGAGATTAGATATTTCGGAGCCGAGTTGGGTGTTGGCTTGTGTTGTTTCTCGATCTTCCTTATATGATCGCATCAGGGAGCGACAGTATGATGACCCACATTTGCTTGTCCTTAAGGACAAAGTGCAGCATAATGATGTTAGAAATGTGACTATCGACAGTGATGGTGTTCTGAGGATGCAGGGCCGTATATGCGTGCCCAATGTTGATGGTTTGCGGGAGTTGATACTTGAGGAGGCACACAGTTCGCGGTACTCTATTCACCCAGGTGCCGCAAAGATGTACCAAGACTTGAGACAGCACTATTGGTGGAGGAGAATGAAGATGGATATTGTTAGGCATGTAGCTAAGTGCCTCAATTGCCAGCAGGTCAAATATGAGCATCAGAGACCGGGCGGTGTTCTTCAATGTATGGTTATTCCCGAGTGGAAATGGGAGATGATCACCATGGATTTTGTTACTGGGCTCCCTCGGACAGTGAGGAAGTTTGATTCTGTATGGGTGATTGTTGATCGGCTGACTAAGTCCGCACATTTCATCCCAGTTAGTACTACTTACTCATCAGAGCGGTTGGCAGTGATCTTTATTCGGGAGATTGTCAGGTTGCATGGGGTCCCAGTGTCTATTATATCTGACAGAGGCACTCAGTTCACTTCTCAGTTTTGGAGAGCATTTCAGCGGGAGAGGGTACGCGGGTTGAGTTGAGCACCGCATTTCACCCCCAGACAGACGGACAGTCTGAGCGCACTATTCAGATTCCTGGAGGATATGTTGCGGGCATGTGTGATTGACTTTGGTGGTTCATGGGATGAGTTTTGCCACTTGCCGAGTTTGCCTACAACAACAGCTACCAGTCGAGTATTCAGATGGCCCCGTATGAGGCATTGTATGGCAGACGGTGTAGATCTCCCGTCGGATGGTTTGAGCCTGGTGAGGATAGATTGATAGGGACTGAGTTAGTTCGGGATGCTCTGGATAGAGCAAAGTTGATCCAGGAGAGGCTTCGCACAGCACAGTCTCGCCAGAAGAGTTATGCGGACCGTAGGGTTCGAGAGTTGTCTTTCATGGTTGGTGATAGAGTATTGCTGAAGGTTTCACCCATGAAGGGTGTCATGAGGTTTGGGAGGAAAGGGAAGTTGTGTCCCATGTACATTGGTCCTTTTGAGATACTCAGGAGAATTGGAGATGTGGCATATGAGTTAGCCTTGACACCCAGCTTATTCAGCGTTCATCCAGTATTCCATGTGTCTATGCTCCGGAAGTACATTGGGGATCCATCTCATGTATTAGACTTCAGTACCATCCAACTTGATGGTGATCTATCCTATGATGTGGAGCCTATTGCTATTTTGGGTCGCCAAGTAAGGAAATTGAGGTCGAAGGAGATTGCATCAGTTAAGGTGCAGTGGAGAGGTCGGCCCGTGGAGGAGGCTACTTGGGAGGTAGAGCAAGAGATGCGGAGTAGATACCCTCAGCTATTTGAGACTTCAGGTATGTTTCTTGACCCGCTCGAGGACGAGCATTTTCTTAAGAGGGGGAGAATGTGATGACCCGGCCCGTCATCATGGGAATTACCACCCCGTTGTGTTGTAATTACATAATTCATGCTTTTATATCAGTGTTAGAGTCTATCGGGGGTGTTAGGAGTGAATTGGATTGGAAATGAGGTATATAGCCTTTTTGAAGGAAACTTGAATAAGGAAAGTCAACACGGAGTTGACTATTTGGTTAGAGAGCTCGGAATCGAATTCTGATGATTCGGTTAGTTCCGGGAGGTGATTTGTGACTTAGGGGAGCGATCGGAATTGAATTTGGAGGCCGGTGTAGAAATAGGCTTGAATTGGCTAAGGTTGAATTTTGGCGAAATCCGAACGGTAGGTGAGATTTTGATCCGGGGGTCGGAATGGAATTCCGACAATTGCAGTAGCTCCGTTAGGTGATTTTGGATGTGCCTGCAAAATTTCAGGTCATTCGGACGTCGTTTAGTCGGGTTTTTGATTGATTGTGTAATTCGGAATGTTTTAAGGAATTTAGGCTTGAATTCGATGTGAATTATGGGTTTTGATGTTATTAGACGTGTTTTGAGGATTGGAGCAAGTTCGAATAAGGTATTAAGATGTGTTGGTGTGTTTGGATGAGGTCCCGGGGCCTCGGGGTGTTTTCGGATGGCTAAACGGGAGAAAATGTGGAAAATTGCAGACTTGTGTTCTGGTTCTATTGTTTTCGCTCCTGCGGAAATGGGGGCACAGGAGCGAGTCCGCAGAAGCGGACGAGAAGGCGCAGAAGCGGAGGAGACCGCTGAAGCGGAGCTTGGCTCGCAGGGGCGGCTTCGCTGGTGTGAGAGGGATATCGCAGAAGCGGTCTGGAGGCTTGATGGAGAAGACCACAGAAGCGGATTGTGGATCGCATAGGCGAGTCCGCAGGAGCGGACTCTTGATCGCAGAGGCGGAAAGGACCAATTAGGCCTGGGTTCGCAAAAGCAACCAACTGGTCGCAGAAGCGGTTCCGCAGGGGCGGAAAATGGTCCGTAGAAGCGAAAATCGCAGTGAATTAATTGTATCAGAAGTTAGAAAATTTCAGAAATATTTCACACATTTGGGTCTTGGCTTAAGGAGGCGATTTGGGCGATTTTGAAGAGAAACTCAAGGGAAATCATCAGGTAATCAGCTATGGACTCCAACTACGATTAGTATTGATAATATTATGCTATTATATCATGAAAAAGGAGGGATTTGGGGTGATTCATGGAAGATTTAACCCTAGGCTTGAACTTTAGAAAATCAAGGTTTTGAATGGGCAAATGGAGTCCGAATTTGGTAAATTTGATATGCCTAGACTCGTATTGAGACGAGGGTTCCGAATATATAACTTTTATAATTTTTCGAGAAGCGCACCAAAAGTCGGGTTTTGACAACTTGTGGGTTTTGATATAAATTGGGTTATTTCGAATGAATTTCGTGAAATTAGCGTATATTGATGCATTCTCTATGATTTTGAGCAGATTTGGTACCCGAGGAGATTGATTTGCGAGGCAAGCTCAAGGCGGATTGAAGCTTCTATCGGTTCGAGGTGAGTGGTAGTAGTAAACAATGTACTGAGGGTTTGAAACCCCGTACTAGCACTTCACAGTGCTATATTGAGATGAGACACGCGTTCGATGACGGGCGTGGTGACATTGTGATTGGGGGTTCGGACTTAGTCCTTCCCGGCTAATAGAATATTGTGTTGTATGACTGCTAATGAGATTATAGCTGTACAATTGGGCTAATAGCCATGTTTGGGGCCTTGTGCCGATCTGTAGAGTATTAGGGAACCTATAGAGCTAGGTGACCCTTATATCGTGATTGGAAACATACACTCAACCGTAGCTCTAGCCGTATAGCATAATATGAGCCCGTACTAGATGTGTACATTGAGAGAGATTATCTAGGGTGGAATTCCCTGTTCTAGCTGAGTGGGCCTGAAAGGCCAAGTCTATATTGACTGAGACAGGGTCCAGGACCCACTGTGATACATTATATTGGGCCTGAGAGGCCAAGCACATATTGACCGGGATAGGGTCGAGGACCCATTATGAGGTATTATATATATATATATACCTATATTGGATCGGGCTGCACGCCGCAGCAGTATATATATTGGATCGGACTGCACGCCGCAGTAATATACATGTAATATACATGTGGGACGGACCGCACGCCGCAGTATTATTGCGCTTGGGCTGTAGGAGCCCCTTCGGAGTCTGAGTCTGCACACATTCTCAGTGAGCACTGGCGTATATTATGGGATCGGGCTGCGCGCCGCAGCAGTATAAATATATATACATATATATATTGGATCGGACTGCACGCCGCAGTAATACATGTGTGGATCGGGCTACACGCCGCAGTATTATAGTGCTTGGGCCTAGGGAGCCCCTCCGAAGTTTGTATACACCCCCAGTGAGCGCCGTCGACGTTAAATGGAGCGGGCTGCGCGCCGCAGCGGTATATGTATTGGAGCGGGCTGCACGCCGCAGCATTATACTTAATCATATCCTACTATCTACTTAAATACTTATACATTATAGACATAAGTATGTGTCTTTATATGTTGAGATGGCCGTACACCGTAGGGGTACGAGTGAGGGTTGGTTCGGTGTGGAATCTTGTAGAGATAAACGTAGATTGGAGGTTAGAGTACTACTATAGTGATGACGTACCTGTGAGGGTTGCCTTAGAACTGCTAAGTGATAGCACAGGAGTTCTTACCTTCAATTATTATTTATTATTGTTACTCACTGAGTTGAAATATACTCACCCCACTCCCCTGCACTTTCTGTGCAGATCCACAAGTGCCCGAGAGCAGTTGAGACATTGTAGCTGCTGATCCTTGTCTACTTTTGCGGAGATTACGAGGTAGCTGCCAGCGTCCGCAGAGCTTGTTTTCTCCTTCTTTATCATCTTGTTGATTTCCTAATTGCCTAGACTTGGTTGTAGTAGGATGCTATTCCGTAGAGGCTCAGTCTCGTGACACCACGATATGGTTGGGACCGTATTTTGTATGTTTTACATTTCGTTTATCACCTGATATGATCATTTACTGTTTAAGTTTAATTTGATTAATAACTGGCTGGTTTAAGGGATAATATGGTCAGGCTTGCCTAGCATTGTGTTGGGCGCCATCACGACCAGGGTTTGGATCGTGACAAATATCATGTTAGCTCACAGCTAAAAAATGTTATTAAGACCTTGTTCAAGTTTTTTTCATAACCTTATAAAAATGCTGAATAGCAAAATACCATTTTAAACCTTAAATTTAGAATAAAATATGCAGAGTGTTATCAAGACAATGATACCAATTCCTGAAGGATCCATATAATCGGCACGAAGCCCAAGCATGATAATTAGTCCAATTCATTTCAACAATTAGGTGTTATTATTTATTACGCGGGATGGACCAAGTCATAATCCCCAATGGTGCTCTACCCCACGCCCGTTATCCAGCGTGCAAGTCACCTCGACACAGCACTAAGATGTGCAAGTCCGGGGTACTAACCCTCAGGACATCATTTACAAGTGTTACCCACCTCGAACCGATGAAAACTCATGCCCTCGATGCCTTAGCTCCTCGAACCGGCATCCACGCACATCAAAACTAGCACAAATCAGCACAAATATATCAAAATAGGCTAATGGAACATAACCCAATCGAAAGAACTCGAAAAATATCAAAAATCACGAAATTTGCAAAATCCGAGCACCGGGCCCACATCTCAAAAAATTTTGAAACTCATATTTCCAGAACCCTCATCTCGCAGCGAGTCCATACATATAACATTTACCAAAATCGGAGTTCGATTGGCCTTTCAAAACCCAAATTTTCGTTTTTAATATCTAGGCCACAATCCTTCACAATTTCTACCCAAATTCATGAAGATTGATGTTAATTCTACCATAAAATGATGTTTTTGAGTCAAGAAACTTACCTCCGATGAATACCCGATGATTTCCCAGCGTTTTCCCGTGATTTCTTCTCTCTAGGGCTCAAAATTATGTTTTTTGGTATATGAACCTGTGAGCCCTCTGTTCTGCAATTAAACTCACTGCCTGGGAATTTAACTCTACGCGTTCGCGATGTCTCTCACGCGAACGCGATGGCCTGTTCGATTACTTCATCGCGAACGCGACGCCCTGTCACGCGTCCGCGAAGTTCATTTCCCCCAGCCGCTGGATTTCTTCTACGCGAACGCGTCTCCCTTTCACGCGATCGCGATGGTTTCCATCTTTCTCCTACGCGAACGCGAGGCTTCGCCTGTTTCACCTTCACAAATGCGGCCTTCTCCCACGCGAACACGATGCATTGCCCTGCCTGGCCTTCACGAACGCGGGCCTTGACCTCGCAAACGCGAAGGCTAAAATCCTGCCCATAGATCTGCAATTTACAGCAGACTTTTCCTTGCTTCAAAATGCCGGATGATGGTCCGGATTCACCCCGAGGCCCCCGAGACCCCAACGAAAACTACCAACATACTCCAAAACACGATACGAACTTGTTCCAATCATAAAAATACCATCCTAAACATCAAAATCACCAATTACACACGAATTCAAGCCTAAGTTTCTTCAAAATTTCCGAATTGCTCATTTAATCAAAAACCCGACCAAACGACGTCCGAATGACCTGAAAATTTACAGACATATCCAAAATCACATAACAAAGCTACAAGAATTGTCGGAATTCCATTCCGAACCCCGGATCAAAATCTCACATGCCGTTCGGATTTCGCCAAAATTCAACCTTCGCCAATTAAAGCCTAAAACTACACCGGACCTCCAAATTCAATTCCGATTGCTCTCCTAAGTCATAAATGATCCCTCAAAATTAGTCGAATCATCAGAATCCGATTCCGAGAACTCTAACTCGATAGTCAACTCTAGGTTGACTTTCCATATTCAAAAGTCCTTCAAACATGTTATTTGCTTCATTTTCAATTCAATTCACTCCTAACTCGCCCGATAGGTTCTAACACTGATATAGAAGCATTAGATATGTTAATGCAACGTAACGGGGTGGTAATTCCCGTAACGACGGGCCGGGTCGTTACATAAAAATAAGACAAATCCAAGGATATAACTATTTTAGTAAATTTGATTGTAAATCAGGATTTTACCACTTAACGTTAGAAGAAGAATCCAAAAAACTAACAGCATTTACTGTACCCCAAGGATTTTATGAATGGAACGTATTACCATTTAGATATAAAAATGCACCAGGTAGATATCAACATTTTATGGATAACTATTTCAAACAACTAGAAAATTGCATAATATATATTGATGATATATTATTATATTCAAAAACACAAGATGAGCATATAAAATTATTAGAAAAATTTATACATATTATAGAAATATCGGGAATAAGCTTAAGTAGAAAAAAGGCAGAAATAATGAAAAATCAAATAGAATTTCTAGGAATAGAAATAGATAAAAGTGGAATTAAAATGCAAACTCATATAGTACAAAAGATAATAAATTCAAATGAACAATTAGATACAAAAAAGAAATTACAATCATTTTTAGGACTAGTAAACCAAGTAAGAGAATATATACCAAAATTAGCAGAGACTTTAAAACCATTGCAGAAAAATCTAAAAAAGTATATAGAGTATCACTTTAGTGAAGAAGATAAAAAACAAATAAGAAAAGTTAAACAAATATGTAAAAATCTACCAAAACTATACTTCCCAGATGAAGATAAAAAATTTACATATATAGTAGAATCAGATGCAAGTGAAAAAAGCTATGGAGGAGTATTAAAATACATGTATGATAAAGAAAAAATAGAACATCATTGTAGGTATTATTCAGG
The DNA here is from genome assembly GCA_032618575.1 of Nicotiana noctiflora. Lineage (NCBI taxonomy): Eukaryota > Viridiplantae > Streptophyta > Magnoliopsida > Solanales > Solanaceae > Nicotiana > Nicotiana noctiflora. The sequence continues at coordinate 172,882 of JASVEL010007424.1, forward strand.
AACATTCACAAACCCGGAGATAAAATGGGAAATCAATAAAAAAGAATTATATGCAGTATATAAATGTTTATTGGCATTTGAACCATATATTGTATATAATAAGTTTATTATAAGAACAGATAATACACAAGTAAAATGGTGGCTAACTAGGAAGATACAAGATTCAGTTACAAAAAAGAAATACGAAGGCTTGTATTGAATATACTTAATTTTACATTTGCAATTGAAGTAATTAGTACTAACAAAAATATGATTGCAGAGTACCTATCAAGACAAAGCTACACAAACTGAAGAAATAGATACAACAAAAGATATAATCTCAATCCTTGAGAAATTATCCTCTCAAATGGATAATATGGGAACAAGAATACAAAAGCTAGAAGATGCCAAAAATCTAAGTCAGCAGCATGACTCTAAAGATGCGGATATAAGTCAACCGGAAGACTATAAAATTCCAGAGCTATAAGGTGACATTGGGAAACACCTAAAAACCCATAACGTTTGTTCAGTTACAGCTGCAGGAAGTTCATCTACAAAGAAATGAGTTAGAAATACGAACATGAACAAAATATTTGACAAACCATACATACCCAAAATACCAAAAGACCCATTATTCGTACCTCCACAAATGACATCATATTTAGAAAGCCTAAACCAAGAAAAGAAAGCTTACAATCATATAACCAGATCATATATAGAAAATATTCACAAAATACAGACATATCTAAACCTCAATCCAAGATCGAAAACTACCAGAGAACCAACCCAAGACTTCATAACCCAAAAACTACAAGGATACAATAGGCTAATAGCACAACCAAAAACAAATGCCAACCTAGTAAAAACATGTTATAGTTATGGACTATTAAGTACAGTATAGACATATGACGGAGAGGCGATATCAACCATACCAGAATTATACAAGGCATTTATAAATTTCAAAAGAGTTACAAAAGGAAACCTATTCTTTATAAAATTCTATACCGCACCAGCAGAAATATTGTATGATGAAATAAAACCAGTCATACAAGTAATCAAGATAGGACTCACAAAAGATATGCTTATACTAGAAGAGATAGGATAACAACAAGAAATACCTAAATGCGAAATACCCAGCTTTTATGCAAACAAAAGGATTATTGGAATACATAATTATCTAAACGGAAATGCTATTTGGAGTTATTATTCAAGAGACCGGTTATTAATATATTCAAATTCAAAGGAACAACGACAATCAGATATCGAAGAAATCCAAAAATGGATTATGTCTCTACTAAATCCAGAAAGACAACCTACAACCAGAGCATTAAGAAAAGGATTTATCTCAGAAGATTTAATAGCAAGATACTGCAGAATAATCAGCCAGAAATATCCAGACCATTTATGTTCAAAATGTCACAGAGAAGATAATGTAATTCCATAAGTCCAGTTAGAATAATTGAAGAAGATAGTAGAAGATAACTAAAAAGACGAGAAAGTCGTAAAGAAGAAAGAGACATAAAGAAGAAATGATCAAAAGAAGGCAAAGCGGTCGACAAGATACAAAGAAGATAAAGCAGAAAGAGACATAAAGAGAAAAAAGATAAAGCGGAAAGAAATATTTACTTTTCTTTATGTAAAGTTCTTTGTTTTTTATGTAAAAAAGTCAGAGTCGTCATAGTCGTAAATAGTAAGAGTCAAGTTACTATTCATGAATAGTAAAGGCCAATGAATAGTAAGAGTCAGATGTGAATAGTAAGAGTCAGATATGAATAGTAAGAGTCATCTTACTCATCTATATAAAGGAGCAAGTAGAAAGATGTATTGACAGGATCAATATCGGAAAATTACAAATACAATAAAAATTCTCTTTCATAAAAACTCTCTGAAAACAAGCTATAAGATTCAACAAAATATGTCAAACTCAAAGGAGATACAAAGTCAGGTAAAATCATTTATGATTATGCATAGCTAAATTCTTATATTCCCGATAATCATCTTATAATACTATAGTTTTCATCATGTTATAGTAATGCTATAAAAAATAATTTGAGCAAGTTTGCCATGGAAGTATGTTGTAAGTAATAACCTAAGCTAAGTCACACCTAATGGGAAACCGGTGAGGCGAGGAGATGCCGTTTAGGGGAGTACCGCAGTTGAGGGCATTGCTAGGGTAAATGATTAGAGCAAAGGGCCATGGTAGTGACCAGAAAAATTGTTTTTAATATCTTATTATTACATGATGAATATGATAGTAAAGTAAGAATATTAGAAGGAATACCATACGAATAATAGCGATACATAAAATAATGATAACATACCTACTAGACGAAATGGCAGATAATTATAAGATATTAATCTTTTATGTACTTAGAAAGATAACAGAACCTGAAATTAGAAATAATATATGGAATCAAATTCAAGAATACGAAAATCTAGTTTTAACAGAAATAATTAACCAAGAATGGAGTGAAAAACTAGAAGAAGCCTATAATAATGACGAACTAGAAAGAGTATTGTCACAACCCCAAATCCTGTTGTGATGGCGCCCAGCACACTGCTAGGCCAACCCGACCAATCAACAATAATCACGGAGCCACGAGCTCACTTTATCCAATTTAAGCACAACAGTAATAGATATATTAAAGACAGGGAACCAAGTCCCAACATGTGCCAACTCCCATAGACCGAAGGGTCAAGAGTCATGAGCCTCTACAAAGTATACAAAGTGTAAATAGTGAATATAACTGAGCACAAGTGTGGGATGGTCAGAACAAAAATATAGACAAACTGGAGAATCAGGTCCTGCGAACGCTGGCAGCTACCTCGACTGTCCAAAAGCACTCCCGAGCCGCAATAGAATCAGCTCCACTGTGATGTACCTGGATCTGCACACAAGGTGCAGGGAGTCGGGTGTGAGTACTTCCAACTCAGCAGTAATAAAAGTAAATAATGCTGAAGGGAAGAAAACCACGATAGGCACTATCTCATGCTACACAATACGGAACTATCTTTTTATTCCTTTCAAGCATATGTGAGTAGATTATTTAGAAATCTCAATTTTAGCTACTTTCTTTCATAATAATATACCAATACCTGGATACAATCTCAAGCAGTGCAAGTCCGCACTCAAATCAGCCCCTCGGGCTCAGCACTCCTTATCAATTTACACCAGGAGATCTGGTCAATAAGGCAACTAATGCATGTGTGCCGGTAATGTATGAGTGCTAAATGTTATGCCACGTAGTACACGTAAACCAATGTATGTATGCCATGCAATGCGTATGACCGCTACGGCGTGTAGCCCGATCCAATTTGGGTACCCGTGCTCACTGTGGGGGTTCAGACTCCGGAGGGGCTCCTACAGCCCAAGCACAATATTAATATCACACCTGCTGCGGCGCGCAGCCCGATCCGTATACCACCGCGGCGTGCAGTCCGATCCATGCATATGTATGCATATGCTCACATGAAATGTCATGCCCTAACATATGGTCCTCGGCCCAATCAGTCTAACAAATAATCAAGAAAGCCCTACGGCAACAATATCATATCAGCTCACAGCTAAAAATGTTATTAAGACCTTGTTCAAGTTTTTCATAACCTTATAAAAATACCGATTAGCAAAATACCATTTTAAACCTTAAATTTAGAATAAAATATGCACAGTGTTATTAAGACAATGATACCAATCCCTGAAGGATTCAAATAATTGGCATGAAGCCCAAACATGATAATTAGTCCAATTCAGTTCAACAATTAGGTGTTATTATTTATTACGCGGGACGGACCAAGTCACGATCCCCAATGGTGCTCTACCCCATGCCCGTTATCCGGCGTGCAAGTCACCTCAACACAACACTAAGATGTGCAAGTCCGGGGTTTACCAACCCTCAGGACATCATTTACAAGTATTACCCACCTCGAACCGATGAAAGCTCATGCCCACGACGCCTTAGCTCCTCGAACCGGCATCCACGCACGTCAAAACTAGCACAAATCAGCACAAATATATCAAAATAGGCTAATGGAACATAACCCAATCGAAAGAACTCGAAAAATATCAAAAATCACGAAATTTGCAAAACCCGAGCCCCGAGCTCACATCTCGAAAAATTTCGAAACTCATATTTCCATAATCCTCGTCTCGCCACGAGTCCATACATATAAAATTTACCAAAATCGGAGTTCAATTGGCCTTTCAAAACCCAAATTTTTGTTTTCAATATCTAGGCCACAATCCTTCATAATTTCTACCCAAATTCATGAAGACTGATGTTAATTCTACCAAAAAATGATGTTTTTGAGTCAAGAAACTTACCTCCGATGAATACCCGATAATTTCCCAGCGTTTTCCCGTGATTTCTTCTCTCTAGGGCTCAAAAATGGTGTTTTGGGTATATGAACCCGTGAGCCATTTGTTCATCAATTTAATTTCACTACCAGACAAATTTACTCTTCGCGTTCGCGTGAGCTCCCACGCGTTCGCGATGCCCAGCATCATTTTACTCTTCGCGTTCGCGTTACCTGTCATGCGTCCGCGATGCACTGATCCATTTTCCCTTCGCGAATGCGACATGCCCCCACGCGTTCGCGATGCATATTTCTTCAGCCATCCGGAGGTCTTTCTACGCGAACACGGCCTCCATCCACGCGAACGTGATGCTTCCCTGATTCCTTCTACGCGATCGCGGCTGTCCTCCTCGCGAATGCGGTGACCAACTTAGCCACGCTTACGCGAATGCGGCTCAAGCCTCGTGAACGCGAATTCCAAATCGCTGCTGCACTGCTGCTGCAATTTTCTGCAGATTTCATAGTTCAAAAGTGCCCGAATGATGGTCCGAATTCACCCCGAGGCCCCGGGACCCCAACGAAAACCACCAACATACTCCAAAACACGATGCGAACTTGTTCCAATCATAAAAACACCATCCTAAACATCAAAATCACCAATTACACACGGATTCAAGCCTAAGTTTCTTCAAAGCTTTCAAAACTAACATTCAATCCAAAACCCGATCAAACGACGTCCGAATGACCTGAAAATTTGCAGACGTATCCAAAATCACATAACGAAGCTACAAAAATTGTCGGAATTCCATTTTCACCCCCGGATCAAAATCTCACCTACCGTTCGGTTTTCGCCAAAATTCAACCTTAGCCAATTCAAGTCTATTTCTACACCGGGCCTCCAAATTCAATTCTGATTGCCCTCTTGAGTCATAAATGATCCCCCGAAACTAGTCGAATCATCAGAATACGATTCCGAGCACTCTAACTCGATAGTCAACTCTAGGTTGACTTTCCATATTCAAACTTCCTTCAAACATGCTATTTGCTTCATATTCAATTCAATTCACTCCTAACTCACCCGATTGGTTCTAACACTGATATAGAAGCATAAGATATGTTAATGAAACATAACGAGGTGGTAATTCCCGTAACGACGGGCCGGGTTATTACATTCTCCCCAACTTAAATAAACGCTCGTCCTCGAGCGGACTCAGAGTTGTATTAGAAACAACCCAATAGCTGAATGACCTTGCCAAGCATATATTCGGGCGATCATACGTCACCTTATCTCACATAAGTCCGAAAACACCATATAGTCAAAATTTCACAGACCATCTAAACCATAAATCACATTGCACTTTCTGAAATCATATGCAAAATGCTAATCCCATGCCTATACTTAGGATACACTCGAATCCACTGCAATAACCCATATTCAGTACTCCGGGTGAGATCATATGATATATCAACAACCCAATCACTCGAGACGATAGTCTCTAATCACAACAACTAGCCACCATCACCAAATACTAGGTGAAAACCTCTTTCATTAGATAGAGTCTTATTCCAACACCTCCATATCCTGCCCCCCGGCAGCTGAAGCACGCGATATACTGAACCCATCTCTCAGGTCAACCATTCGTGAATCCATTTCCCTTTTAAAACTGATACCACAATAGGTTTCGGAGCCAAACCTCGATTTTTACCTTTCTAACAAGCTAAGATCCAATATGCTCGTATTCATTAATGACTCCAACGGTCGTTTCGATTATAACACACCGCACTGGTGATATGACACCTCAACACCGGCCTAAGCCACAACGAGCTCAACATAGGCTCCAATAGAAACATATGCACACACTCGAATCATGACAACTCAATTCATGACAACTGTCTCCAGCAAATAGAGCTGCAATTCAATTCCTCCGTGCCATCATAACATAGAACTGAGATCGCGTCTCGCATTATAGAAATAGAGTACCTGAATCCTCCTCGAGAGGTCATAACATCACGTAGCCTTGCCGTGATTCGTGATTCTATCCCAACATTATTACTCATGAAGCACCTCAAGCCACTAAGCTCAAAACGGTTAGCCACGCACAGATCTAGGTCTTGAACCCAAGCAATCAACCTCACCCACGGTGAAACAGTTAACGTATGCTATTAAATCCTGAAAGGACACAACCGATGTGTCATTCTCTAGGGGATACTCAAAACGGTCTTTTCCTCAGAAGCGAGGAAGTATTGTATACCAGGTAGCTTATAACTAACTATAATTTCACAATATTCTGTTGTGGCGTGCAACCCGCTCCAATGACATACCCGTGGCGGCGTGCCACCCGATCCAGATACCATACCTGTGGCGGCGTGCCACCCGATCCAAATAACCCGTGGCGGCGTGCCACCCGATCCACGCATAAATCTCGCGAAAGGAAATGCATATCGAGTCGAATTTTCTCATTATAGCAAACATATATATACATATAGTCTCAAGCTGGGCCACATGAAACGCATCTGACAACGTTTCTCAATACTGGAACTGAATCAATGGTAGATACCTCCTCCCTGACATCCGCCACTAAGGTCCAACCGACAAAGCAATGCCTACCACCCGTCCGCTGGTCCTGTGTACAACTACTCTGTTGGAGCATACTCTGATGCTCTTTGCTACGCAATTTGTGCCATTTTCCGACATAGTCCATATCACATTAGTCTAGACAACCTGACCCATGACAACTAGTCAGCAATCAAGTATCATAGTCCGAATTCATCTTATCAAGTTAAGAGAGAGCCTCTAAGGCTTCCGATTTCTAATAATTCACAAAACGGTGCCGATGCACACGATATACAACCACTGCATATGCGGACTAACGAGGACTTCAAGTCTCCAACACATATATAACACATGAATCACCATGCCTAATTTCGTACTTCTCCGTACAATTACATAACGCACATCAAGCGTCCACTCATACCACGACAGCCATTCAGAAATTTCACTATGCCATCAACGACTCAGTTATTATAGTCGATCCAACAAGAGAATACCACCATACCACTGGATATCATCAGTTTACATTACCTTGTCCTTTTTAGATCATATTCCCTGCCAAGTTAATAGAATAGCAGTACCATTTTCATAAATCATCAGAAAGATTGATTCTTAAATCACCTGCAACTGCCCGCGCTGCTCAATAATTTTATTGACTTCCCGTATATTATGAACTGGTCTCAAAACCTTGAATATTCCATTATCAACTTTCCTTAACACTTCGTGTATACCATATCACACTAAGACAACATGGAAATTCATATCCCTTTCCTCCTCCTCAAACATCGGCGCACTCAACTAGTCAAGGACTTTCTAAGCCTTGCATATCGACAGGAAATATACTCATTTTCAAATCCTGGTAAAACACATCACACTCTTTCTTCCCATTCGTTGCATAAGTTTAACTGCCAGGACTGAGTCCTTATACCCATATCAAGTTACACAACTGTCAGCACTCAAAAGCTTTGCTGCAATGTCTGCAAGACTCATTACTTCAACCACATACCAGGAATCAATCGTATTCCTTTTTATACCATTCTGGTTTATTAATAAGTCGTTCCATTTACCCAGTTTCCTTTCTTATTCATCTCTCAATGTTTCCCAAAAGTACCACATTCTACCACACTTTATTTTGAAGAACTTTATGCGATTTGAATTCATTATCACTACCTTCCAATACAGTTACATAGAATCCCTTCATTCACGTGATATAACACAAGTCTTGATCTCTTCTAACGAACCAACATCTTTAGCCACATGCACAATCTTAAGGCACCTGACTGTTACAAGCAAAATCTTGAACACTGCAAAACCATTCTCGGCATCATTCACCCTTATTCAGCTGTAATTCAACGGTCCTATTGAGTAGACCCACTGGTGTTTTATTAGAACTCTGACATCGCAGAATGTGATTACTTACAGATACAATCAGCTATCTTTCTTTTCTATACGGTGAATATTCTTTACCAACATCAGTTCAAAACTCCCTAGTACTTCATCAGATCTACGAAGCACCATAACCTTTACCAGAATTTCCCAACATACTTAGAGACAGAATCAACATGGCACACAATAGTGCAATCAGTTAATCAATAGCAACCTCCCCAAATTAGCTCGAAGCCATTCATCAAAGCACTTTCAACCACTCATATTATTATTACTCAAGTGATGTCGAAATGTTAATATGAGATTAAACTCAAGTCATTTACAAGCCTTGACAGAGACTCGAATCATCGGAGACCTTAGCTCTTCTGCAATTCTTGCAGATATACACGCACCACCAATAAGCCCACTTTCTTTAGGTGACAGAAATCTTTCTAAGTCCCAATTTTTTCAAAAATTTCGGCAGAGTTTCCTTTGTAAATTGGCCTATCCACCTGCCAGAGAATCACCAAACCATTCTAACAATACATCCACAACTCAACAAGATATCACAATGTATTTCAACAACATTAAATCTCAATACTATACGAATCATATTATCGCAATTTATACTTGAACCTGTGCTGTACCTGCTCGAATCATAACACATATCAAAATCACTTTAGTCTTCCTGAGTTTAAACTCGTTGCACTACACATAAGGCACTTTACCTTCCAATTAAGAGATATGATAATTATTTCTCACGCCCATAGCTAGGGCTACATATCAAATCACAATAAGTATACCTTACAGCTCTCCCATTATCAAACTGCCATTTGCACAATAAGGATCAGTACCGATCGTATGAACTTCATAATACCGACTCGCAAAATTAATACCTTGGTGCTCCAGCCATAGACAAGGATCCGGCCTCAAGTCCTCCCGACTGGCCCAACATGAACTCATGAAGATTATATCTCGCCCCTCGATCGGGGAATCACAAGCCATAAGGCAATTACATTACTGAGCGCTCGATGCGTACACAGACGTGCGGAAGGAATTTCAAAATTATATCTCAAGCTGAATCAAGTGCGCACGATAAGAATTCCAAGAAATGTGAAGTGTTTCCTAAAGGTTCGCACCCTCCCGAGGATAAGTACAGGCGTCCCCGTACCGATCCACAAGACTCTACTAACCGGCTCAAGACTCATGAGGCCTAGTAAACCTAGGCTCTGATACCAACTTGTCACGACCCCAAATCCGGTCGTGATGGCGCCCAGCACACTGCTAGGCCAGCCCGACCAATCAACAATAATCACGGAGCCACGAGCTCACTTTATCCAATTTAAGCACAACAAGTAATAGATATATTAAAGACAAGGAACCAAGTCCCAACATGTGCCAACTCCCATAGACCGAAGGGTCAAGAGTTATAAGCCTCTACAGAGTATACAAAGTGTAAATAGTGAATATAACTGAGCACAAGTGTGGGATGGTCAGAACCAAAATATAGACAAACTGGAGAATCAGGTCGTGCGAACGCTGGCAGCTACCTCGACTGTCCAAAAGCACTCCCGAGCCGCAATAGAATCAGCTCCACTGTGATGTACCTAGATCTGCACACAAGGTGCAGGGAGTGGGGTGTGAGTACTTCCAACTCAGCAGTAATAAAAGTAAATAATGCTGAAGGGAAGAAAACCACGATAGGCACTATCTCATACTACACAATACAGAACTATCTTTTTATTCCTTTCAAACATATGTGAGTAGATTATTTAGAAATCTCAATTTTTAGCTACTTTCTTTCATAATAATATACCAATACCTGGATACAATCTCAAGCAGTGCAAGTCTGCACTCAAATCAGCCCCTTGGGCTCAGCACTCCTTATCAATTTACACCAGGAGGTCTAGTCAATAAGGCAACTAATGCATGTGTGCCAGTAATGTATGAGTGCTAAATGTTACGCCACATAGTATACGTAAACCAATGTATGTATGCCATGCAATGCATATGACCGCTACGGCACGTAGCCCGATCCAATTTGGGTACCCATGCTCACTGTGGAGGTTCAGACTCCGGAGGGGCTCCTACAGCCCAAACACAATATTAATATCACACCTGCTGCGGCGCGCAGCCCGATCCGTATACCACTGCGGCGTGCGGTCCGATCCATGCATGTGTATGCATATGCTCACATGAAATGTCATGCCCTAACATATGGTCCTCGGCCCAATCAGTCTAACAAATAATCAAGAAAGCCCTACGGCAACAATATCATATCAGCTCACAGCTAAAAATGTTATTAAGACCTTGTTCAAGTTTTTCATAACCTTATAAAAGTACTGATTAGAAAAATACCATTTTAAACCTTAAATTTAGAATAAAATATGCACAGTGTTATCAAGACAGTGATACCAATCCCTGAAGGATTCAAATAATTGGCATGAAGCCCAAACATGATAATTAGTCCAATTCAGTTCAACAATTAGGTGTTATTATTTATTACGCGGGACGGACCAAGTCACGATCCCCAATGGTGCTCTACCCCACGCCCGTTATCCGGCGTGCAAGTCACCTCAACACAGCACTAAGATGTGCAAGTCCGGGGTTTACCAACCCTCAGGGCATCATTTACAAGTATTACCCACCTCGAACCGACGAAAGCTCATGCCCGCGACGCCTTAGCTCCTCGAACCGGCATCCACGCACGTCAAAACTAGCATAAATCAGCACAAATATATCAAAATAGGTTAATGGAACATAACCCAATCGAAAGAACTCAAAAAATATCAAAAATCACGAAATTTGCAAAACCCGAGCCCCGGGCCCACATCTCGAAAAATTTCGAAACTCATATTTCCAGAATCCTCGTCTCGCCACGAGTCCATACATATAATATTTACCAAAATCGGAGTTCGATTGGCCTTTCAAAACCGAATTTTTTGTTTTCAATATCTAGGCCACAATCCTTCATAATTTCTACCCAAATTCATGAAGACTGATGTTAATTCTACCATAAAATGATGTTTTTGAGTCAAGAAACTTACCTCCGATGAATACCCGATAATTTACCAGCGTTTTTCCGTGATTTCTTCTCTCTAGGGCTCAAAAATGGTGTTTTGGGTATATGAACCCTGAGCCATCTGTTCTGCAATTTAATTTCACTGCCAGACAAATTCGCTCTTCGCGTTCGCGTGAGTTCCCACGCGTTCGCGATGCCCAGCATCATTTTACTCTTTGCGTTCGCGTTACCTATCATGCGTCCGCGATGCACTGATCCATTTTCCCTTCGCGAACGCGACATGCCCCCACGCGTTCGCGATGCACATTTCTTCAGCCATCCGGAGGTCTTTCTACGCGAACGCGGCCTCCATCCACGCGAACGCGATGCTTCGCAGATTCCTTCTACGCGATCGCGGTCGTCCTCCTCGCGAACGCGATGACCAAAGTGCCCCAGCCTACGCGAACGCGGGCCTTGCCCTCGCGAACGCGAAGGCTTAGCCTTCTACACAGTGATCTGCAATTTACAGCAGATTTTGCCAAGTTCAAAATGCCCGGATGATGGTCCGGATTCACCCCGAGGCCCCCGGGACCCCAACGAAAACCACCAACATACTCCAAAACACGATGCGAACTTGTTCCAATCATAAAAACACCATCCTAAACATCAAAATCACCAATTACACACGGATTTAAGCCTAAGTTTCTTCAAAGCTTTCAAAACTAACATTCAATCCAAAACCCGATCAAACGACATCCGAATGACCTGAAAATTTGCAGACGTATCCAAAATCACAGAACGAAGCTACAGAAATTATCGGAATTCCATTCCGACCCCCGGATCAAAATCTCACCAACCGTTCGATTTCCGCCAAAATTCAACCTTAGCCAATTCAAGCCTATTTCTACACCGGGCCTCCAAATTCAATTCTGATTGCTCTATTGAGTCATAAATGATCCCCCGAAACTAGTCGAATCATCAAAATCTGATTCCAAGCACTCTAACTCTATAGTCAACTCTAGGTTGACTTTCCATATTCAAACTTCCTTCAAACATGCTATTTGCTTCATTTTCAATTCAATTCACTCCTAAATCACCCGATAGGTTCTAACACTGATATAGAAGCATAAGATATGTTAATGCAACATAACGGGGTGGTAATTCCCGTAACGACGAGCCGGGTCGTTACAAGTATATAATTATGACTACACTAATATATGGGATTCAGGACCCGAAACAGACAAAGAAATGATAAATTACGAATATTTAAATTATTGGACAGAAACTATGCTTAAAATAGCTAAAACCGAACAAAATATGAAAAATGATTTAGATAATTATATGCAAACTAATAAAATCACACACATAGAGTCACTAAATAAAAATATAGAAAAATTACTGTTATTAAAAACTTTAGCTAAAGAAAATTATAATTTAGCATTTAACCAGCAATGAATCAAAAATCTAATCAATTACCAACACAGTTAGTAACTAATCAATCTAAACGACCTATAACAGAGCTAATCAGAGCTATACCCGACCCCAACCCCCAATTATAATTTCAGAATTAGAATGGAAACTAATTATACAACTTAAAAAATGAATAAAGAGGAATTTGCAGTAGACGAAAAAACATATGAAAACCCAGAAGGACTAAAAATAAAAATTGTATTTTCTAATATAGGAAGAAAATATAAGAAAATAAGAGATAACTTATATCTAATGTTAGAAAAAGAATCACTAAAATTAGAAGATAGCTTAACTGCTTTAGTAAGAATAACAAGAGAAAATGAGGAAATAGATCGAAAATATGATATAGAAAAAATTAAACAACAGTCAAAAAGAGAAATAAAACATATAGAAGAAACAAAAAATGCTAGAATAATAGAATTAGAAAAAGAATTAAACATGTTAAAAGAACTATACGAAGCTAGACAAAACGAAAAAGAACAAGAAAATAAATTACAACTTGAGATAAATAGATTCAAAGAACAATTACAAGAAGGAAAAGAAGAAAAATTAGAAATAATTAGAACAGAAGAAATAAATGAACCAAATAATAATAATGATTTAGAAAATTATTCAGAAACAAACGAAACATATACGGAAATCTTAGAAAATATAGCACAAGTCGAACAAAATGAAGAAGGTAGAAATGATCGTATAGAAATAAATGCGATAATAGATGAAAAACCTAGTACATCAGGAACAAAATATACACAAATAGAGCAAAAAAGTTATATAAATTGTGAAAATAATTATAAGAAAACATATAGAAATGATAGAGAACCAAGATATACAAGATGGATTCCAACACAAATACCAACAACAATACAAAATAATTTTTTAGATCTAGACTGTGTAAAAGATATAAATAAGACAATCCAGTTATGGGTAAGATACATGACGAAACAGATTATAGACAATAAAATATGAATATCAGATGTACCAGAATACATAGAAAGAACGTTAATAGGAACAACTAAGTTATGGTTACAAAATATAACTAAAGATGCCTTAGGAGTATTAAGAAATGATAAAAAAACTAGATGGTGAGAAAGCTATAACAACTATAGATATTTTGCATAAATATGAAACAACTATAAGAAATGAATTTAGTAGAGCAGAAACAGAAGTAGTAGAACAGCATAGAGAAAAAATATTAAATAGAAATCTAATGTCAAAATTAGCAATATGTAATATGTGTTACTGTAACAACCCGGCCCGTCGTTACGGGAATTTCCACCATGTTACCTTGCATTAACATATCTTATGCTTCTATATCAGTGTTAGAACCTATCAGGTGAGAGGAGTGAATTGAATGGAAAATGAAGCAAATAGCATGTTTGAAGGAAGTTTGAATAAGGAAAGTCAACCTAGAGTTGACTATCGAGTTAGAGTGCTCGAAATCGGATTCTGATGATTCGACTAGTTTAGGGGGATCATTTATGACTTAGGAGAGCAATCAGAATTGAATTTGGAGGTCCGGTGTAGTTTTAGGCTTGAATTGGCGAAGGTTGAATTTTGGCGAAATCCGAAGGGTAGGTGAGATTTTGATCCGGGGGTCGGAATGGAATTCCAACAATTCCTGTAGCTTCGTTATGTGATTTTGGATATGTCTGCAAATTTTCAGGTCATTCGAACGTCGTTTGATCGGGTTTTGGATTGAATGTTAGTTTTGAAAGTTTTGAAGAACCTTAGGCTTGAATCCGTGTGGAAATGGTGGTTTTGATGTTTAGGATGATGTTTTTATGATTGGAACAAGTTCGTATCGTGTTTCGGAGTATGTTGGTGGTTTTCGTTGGGGTCCCGGAAGCCTCGGGATGAATTCGGGGGTCCAAACGGACCAATTTGTGCCAAAGGCACTGCTGTTTCTGCCTGCAATAAATGCAGAGAATTTTTGTGCTTCGCGATCGCGAAGCTATGTATGCGATCGCGTAAGAGGAGGATGTTGAGCTCTGCGATCGCGAGGGTGAGTCTGCGATCACGTAGGGCAAAGCTGGGAAGCTCTGCGATCGCAAGGTTGAGTCTGCGATCGCGTAGTGTATCAGAGTGAGGTCGGAAAATTGTTCTTCGCGATCGCGGGAAGAAAGATGCGATAGCGTAAGGTCGACTGGTTGTGCATCGCGATCGCGGGTGTATTGATGCGATCGCGTAGGGTCGCTAAGTGGGTCACTGTGATCGCGTCCAGGTTCACGCGATCGCGTAGAGGAAAAGTTGACAGCCCGGGATTTGTGCATCGCGATCGCGAGCCCAGTGCTGCGATCGCGTAGGGTTAAATGTTCAGGCAGTGAGTTAAATTGCAGAACAGAGGGCTCACGGGTTCATATACCCAAAAACGTAATTTTGAGCCCTAGAGAGAAGAAATCACGGGAAAACGCTGGGAAATCATCGGGTATTCATCGGAGGTAAGTTTCTTGACTCAAAAACATCATTTTATGGTAGAATTAACATCAATCTTTATGAATTTGGGTAGAAATTGTGAAGGATTGTGGCCTAGATATTGAAAACGAAAATTTGGGTTTTGAAAGGCCAATCGAACTCCGATTTTGGTAAATTTTATATGTATGGACTCGTGGCGAGACGAGGGTTCTGGAAATATGAGTTTCAAAATTTTTTGAGATGTGGGCCCGGGGCTCGGGTTTTGCAAATTTCGTGATTTTTGATATTTTTCGAGTTCTTTCGATTGGGTTATGTTCCATTAGCCTATTTTGATATATTTGTGCTGATTTGTGCTAGTTTTGACGTGTGTGGATGCCATTTCGAGGAGCTAAGGTGTCGAGGGCATGAGTTTTCGTCGGTTCGAGGTGGGTAATACTTGTAAATAATGTCTTGAGGGTTAGTAAACCCCGGACTTGCACATCTTAGTGCTGTGTCGAGGTGACTTGCACGCCGGATAACGGGCGTGGGGTAGAGAACCATTTGGGATTGTGACTTGGTCCATCCCGCGTAATAAATAATAACACCTAATTGTTGAAATGAATTGGACTAATTATCATGCTTGGGCTTCGTGCCGATTATTTGGATCCTTCAGGGATTGGTATCATTGTCCTGATAACACTATGCATATTTTATTCTAAATTTAATGTTTTAAATGGTATTTTGCTATTCAGCATTATTATAAGGTTATGAAAAACATGAACAAGGTCTTAATAACATTTTTTTAGCTGTGAACTAATATGATATTGTTGCCCGTAGGGCTTTCTTGATTATTTGTTAGACTGATTGGGTCCGAGGGCCATATGTTAGGGCATGACAATTTATGTGAGCATATGCATACACATGCATGGATCGGACTGCACGCCGCAGTGGCATACGGATCGGGCTGCGCGCCGCAGCAGGTGTGATATTAATATTGTTCTTGGGATGTAGGAGCCCCTCCGGAGTCTGAACCCCCACAGTGAGCACGGGTACCCAAATTGGATCGGGCTATACGCCGTAGCGGTCATATGCATTGCATGGTATACATACATTGGTTTACGTGTACTACGTGGCATAACATTCAGCACTCATACATTACTGGCACACATGCATTAGTTGCCTTATCGACCAGATCTCCTGGTGTAAATTGATAAGGAGTGCTGAGCCCGAGGGGCTGATTTGAGTGCGGACTTGCACTGCTTGAGAGTGTATCCAGGTATTGGTATATTATCATGAAAGAAAGTAGCTAAAAATCGAGATTTCTAAATAATCTACTCACATATGCTAGAAAGGGATAAAAAGATAGTTATGTATTGTGTAGCATGAGATAGTGCCTATCGTGGTTTTGTTCCCTTCAGCATTATTTACTTTTATTACTGCTAAGTTGGAAGTACTCACACCCGACTCCCTGCACCTTGTGTGCAGATCCAGGTACATCATAGCAGGGCTGATTATATTACGGTTCGGGAGTGCTTCTGGACAATCGAGGTAGCTGCCAGCGTTCGCAGGACCTGATTCTCCAGTTTGTCTATATTTTGTTCTGACTATCCCACAGTTGTGCACATTTATATTCGCTATTTACACTTTGTATACTCTGTAGAGGCTCATGACTCTTGACCCTTCGGTCAATGGGAGTTGGTATGCGTTGGGACTTAGTTCCCCTGTTTCGATATATCCATCACTGTTATTTTACAATTGTTATGCTTAATGGGATAAGGTGAGCTCATAGCTCTATGATTGTTGTTGATTGGTCGGGTTGGCCTAGCAGTGTGTTGGGCGCCATCACGACCGGATTTGGGGTCGTGACAAGTTGGTATCAGAGCCTAGGTTTACTAGGCCTCATGAGTCTTGAGCCGGTTAGTAGAGTCTTGTGGATCGGTACGGGGACGCCTTTACTTATCCTCGGGAGGCTGCGAACCTTTAGGAAACACTCCACACTTCTTGGAATTCTTATCGTGCGTACTTGATTCAGATTGAGATATACCATTTTGAAACTCCTTCCGCACGTCTGAGTACCCTTCGAGCGCTCAGTTATATAATTGACTTATGGCTTGCGATTCCCCGGTCGAGGGGCGAGATATAATCTCCGTGAATTCATGTTGGGCCAGTCGGGAGGACTCGAGGCCAGATCCTTATCTATGGCTTGAGCACCAAGGTACTAATTTCGCGAGCCGGTATTATGAAGTTCATACGATCGGTATTGATCTTTATTGTGATTTGATATGTAGCCCTAGCTATGGGCGTGAGAAATATTTCCATCGCCTCTTAATTGGAAGGTAAAGTGCCTTATGTGTAGTGGAACGAGTTCAAACTCGGGAAGACTAAAATGATTATGCTATGTGTATCCTGGTGGAAGGTATTGTGTTGAAATGCTAAATTGAGGCGAGGTAGGTGGATTGATTCTCATGTGTAATTGAAAGGTAGTTGATATGTGTTATGATTCGAGCAGGTACAACGCATGTTCATGTACCAATTATGATAATATGAATTGTGTAGTATTGAGATTTAATGTTGTTGAAATACATTGTGATGTCCTGTTGAGCTGTGAATGTATTGCTAGGATGGTTTTGGTGATTCTCTGGCAGGTGGATAGGCCAAATTACAAAGGAAACTCTGCCGAAATTTTTGGAAAATTTGGTACTTAGAAAGATTTCTGTCACCTTAAGAGAGTGGGCTTATTGGTGGTGTGTGTATATGTCACGACCCCAAATCAGGTCATGATGGAGCCCAACACACTGCTAGGCCAGCCTGACCAATCAACACCAATCATAGACCTATGAGCTCGCCTTATCCCTTTTAAGCATAACAATTGTAAAATAACAGTGATGGATATATCGGAACAGGGGAACCAAGTCCCAACGCACACCAACTCCCATAGACCGAAGGGTCAAGAGTCATGAGCCTCTACGGAATATACAAGTGTAAATAATGAATATAACTGTGCACAAGTGTGGGATGATCAGAACAAAATATAGACAAACTGGAGAATCAGGTCCTGCGAACGCTGGCAGCTACCTCGACTGTCCAAAAGCACTCCCGAGCCGCAATAGAATCAGCTCCACTGTGATGTACCTGGATCTGCACACAAGGTGCAGGGAGTCGGGTGTGAGTACTTCCAACTCAGCAGTAATAAAAGTAAATGATGCTGAAGGGAAGAAAACCACGATAGGCACTATCTCATGCTACACAATACAGAACTATCTTTTTATCCCTTCCCAGCATATGTGAGTAGATTATTTAGAAATCTCAATTTTTAGCTTCTTCCTTTCATGATAATATACCAATACCTGGATACAATCTCAAGCAGTGCAAGTCCGCACTCAAATCAGCCCCTCGGGCTCAGCACTCCTTATCAATTTGCACCAGGAGATTTGGTCAATAAGGCAACTAATGCATATGTGCCAATAATGTATGAGTGTTAAATGTTATGCCACGTAGTACGCGTAAACCAATGTATGTATGCCATGCAATGCATATCACCGCTACGGCGCGTAGCCCGATCCAATTTGGGTACCCGTGCTCACTATGGGGGTTCAGACTCCGGAGGGGCTCCTACAGCCCAAGCACAATATTAATATCACACCTGCCGCGGCGCGCAGCCCGATCCGTATACCACTGCGGCGTGCAGTCCGATCCATGCATGTGTATGCATATGCTCACATAAATTGTCATGCCCTAACATATGGCCCTCGGCCCCAATCGGTCTAACAAATAATCAAGAAAGTCCTACGGGCAACAATATCATATTAGCTCACAGCTAAAAAAATGTTATTAAGACCTTGTTCAAGTTTTTCATAACCTTATAAAAATGATGAATAGCAAAATACCATTTAAAACCTTAAATTTAGAATAAAATATGCACAATGTTATCAAGACAATGATATCAATCCCTGAAGGATCCAAATAATCGGCACGAAGCCCAAGCATGATATTTAGTCCAATTCATTTCAACAATTAGGTGTTATTATTTATTACGCGGGACGGACCAAGTCACAATCCCCAATGGTGCTCTACCCCACGCCCGTTATCCGGCGTGCAAGTCACCTCGACACAGCACTAAGATGTGCACGTCCGGTGTTTACTAACCCTCAGGACATCATTTACAAGTATTACCCACCTCGAACCGACGAAAACTCATGCCCTCGATGCCTTAGCTCCTCGAACCGGCTTCCACGCACGTCAAAACTAGCACAAATCAGCACAAATATATCAAAATAGGCTAATGGAACATAACCCAATCGAAAGAACTCGAAAAATATCAAAAATCATGAAATTTGCAAAACCCGAGCCCCGGGCCCACATCTCAAAAAATTTCGAAACTCATATTTCCAGAACCCTCGTCTCTCCACGAGTCCATACATATAAAATTTACCAAAATCGGAGTTCGATTAGCCTTTCAAAACCCAAATTTTCATTTTCAATATCTAGGCCACAATCCTTCACAATTTCTACCCAAATTCATGAAGATTGATGTTAATTATACCATAAAATGATGTTTTTGAGTCAAGAAACTTACCTCCAATGAATACCCGATGATTTCCCAGCGTTTTCCCGTGATTTCTTCTCTCTAGGCCTAAAACTATTTTTTTGGGTATATGAACCCGTGAGCCCTCTGTTCTGCAATTTAACTCACTGCCTGAACATTTAACCCTACGCGATCGCAACACTGGGCTCGCGATCGCGATGCACAAATCCTGGGCTGTCAACTTTTCCTCTACGCGATCGCGTGAACCTGGACGCGATCGCAGTGACCCACTTAGCGACCCTACGCGATCGCATCAATACACTCGCGATCGCGATGAACAACCAGTAGACCTTACTCGATTGCATCTTTCTTCCCGCGATCGCGAAGAACAATTTTCCGGCCTCACTCCGATATACTACGCGATGGCAGACTCAACCTTGCGATCGCAGAGCTTCCCAGCTTTGCCCTACGCGATCGCAGACTCACCCTCGCGATCGCAGAGCTCAACATCCTCCTCTTACGCGATCGCATACATAGCTTCGCGATCGCGAAGCACAAAAATTCTCTGCATTTATTGCAGCAGAAACAGCAGTGCCTTTGGCACAAATTGGTCCGTTTGGACCCCCGAATTCATCCCGAGGCTCCCGGGACCCCAACGAAAACCACCAACATACTCCGAAACACGATACGAACTTGTTCCAATCATAAAAACATCATCCCAAAACATCAAAATCACCATTTCCACACAGATTCAAGACTAAGTTTCTTTAAAACTTTCAAAACTAACATTCATTCCAAAACCCGATCAAACGACGTCCGAATGACCTTAAAAAAATTTGCAGACATATCCAAATCACATAACGAAGCTACAGGAATTGTCGGAATTCCATTCCGACCCCCGGATCAAAATCTCACCTACCATTCGGATTTCGCCAAAATTCAACCTTTGCCAATTCAAGCCTAAAACTACACCGGACCTCCAAATTCAATACCGATTGCTCTCCTAAGTCATAAATGATCCACCGAAACTAGTCGAATCATCATAATTTGATTCCGAGCACTCTAACTCAATAGTCAACTCTAGGTTGACTTTCTATATTCAAACTTCCTTCAAACATGCTATGTGCTTCATTTTCAATTCAATTCACTCCTAACTCACCCGATAGGTTCTAACACTAATATAAAAGCATAAGATATGTTAATGTAAGGTAACAGGGCGAACATTCCCGCAACGATGGGCCGGGTCGTTACATTCTCCCCAACTTAAACAAACGCTCGTCCTCGAGCGGACTCAGAGTTGTACTAGAAGCAACCCAATAGCCGAATGACCTTACCAAGCATATACTCGGGCGATCATACGTCACCCTATCTCACATAAGTCCGAAAACACCATATAGTCAAAATTTCACCGACCATCTGTACCATAAATCACATTGCACTTTCTGAAATCATATGCCAAATGCTAATCCCATGCCTATACTCAGGATACACTCGAATCCACTGCAATAACCCATATTCCCTACTCCGGGTGAGATCATATGATGTATCAACAACACAATCACTCGAGACGATAGTCTCTAATCATAACAACTGGCCACAATCACCAAATACTAGCTGAAAACCTCTTTCATTAGATAGAGTCTTATTCCAACACCTCCATATCCTGCCCACGGTAGCTGAAGCACGCGATATACCGAACCCATCTCTCAGGTTAGCCATTCGTGAATCTATTTCCCTTTTTAAAACTCATACCACGATAGGTTTCGGAGCCAAACCTCGATTTTTACCTTTCTAACAAGCTAAGATCCAATATGCTCGTATTCATTAATGACTCCAACAATCATTTTGATTATAACACACCACACTGGTGACATGACATCTCAACCACCGGCCTAAGCCGCAACGAGCACAACATAGGCTCCAATAGAAACGTCTGCACACACTCGAATCATGACAGCTCAAATCATGACAACAGTCTCCAGCAAATAGAGCTGTAATTTAATCCCTCTGTGCCATCATAATATAGAACTGAAATCGCGTCTCGCATTATAGAAATAGAGTACCTGAATCCTCCTTGAAAGGTCCTAACATCACATGGCCTTGCCACGATTCGTGATTCTATCCAAACACTATTACTCATGAAGCACCTCAAGCTACCAAGCTCAAAACGGTCAGCCACGCACAGATCTAGGTCTGAACCCAAGCAATTAACCTCACCCACGGTGAAACAATTAATGTATGCTATCAAATCCTGAAAGGACACAACCAATGTGCCATTCGCCGAGCGATACTCAATACGGACTTTTCCTCAGAAGCCAGGAAGTATTGTATACCAAGTAGCATATAACTAACTCTATTTTCACATTACACTGTTGCGGCGTGCAACCCGCTCCAATGACATACCCGTGGTGTAACGGCCCGGCCGTTCATTTTAGAAAATTACACCCCAATCCCCAATTTAACTGTTCCCCTAAGTTCATTTCTGCTATTGTGGTTGGCCGGGAGAGTCGGCCCTGAAATTTGAAGTATTTTGGGACACTTAGTCCCTAAATGAGAGCTTTAAAGATAGAAAATGGTCCGTAATCGGAATAGTGTTAAGACAATCTCGGAACGGAAATCCGATGGTTCCATTAGCTCTGTTGGGTGATTTCGGGGTTGGGAGCGCGTTCGGAATGTATTTTGGAGGTCCGTAGCTCAATTAGGCTTGAAATGCCGAAGTTTGAAATTTTGGCGAATCCGAACGATAGGTGAGATTTTGATCCGGGGGTCGGAATGGAATTACGACAATTTTCGTAGCATCATTATGTGATTTTGGATATGTCCGCAAATTTTCAGGTCATTCGGACGTCGTTTGGTTGGGTTTTAGATCGAATGTGCAATTCGGAAAGTTTAAGGAATTTAGGCTTGAATTCGATGTGAATTATGGGTTTTCAATGTTGTTAGACATGTTTTGAGGATTTGAACAAGTTCGAATAAGGTATTAGGATGTGTTGGTGTGTTTGGATAGGGTCCCAGGGAACTCGGGATGAATTCGGGTGATTAAACGGCAAGAATCTTAAAAGTAGCAGCAGGCTGGTGCCTGCCTTCTGTAGTTTTCGCTTCTGCGGAGCTTGAACTGCAGAGGCGAGTCCGCAGAAGCGACATTAGCTCTGCAGGAGCGAGTTCGTGGGAGGCCACTCTAGTTCGTAGGAGCGGACTTTAGATCGCGGAGGCAGTCACGCAGGAGCAGAAAGCCTTCCGCAGGAGCGGGAGTGGACTGTTTGGTGGCCTTGCGTAGGAGCAGACTTTTGTCCGCATAAGCAAAGTGGCAGAAGCGACTGGGCTTCCGTAGAAGCGGCTTTTGAGTAAATGGCCAAGTGTCGAAGAAGCGACCATATGCCCGCAGAAGCGGAGTCGCTGAAGCGACCTGGAGACCGCAGAAGCGGAAATCGACCTGGGTTTAATGAGCAGTGAGGGTTAAAATTTCAGAAACATTTCCAACCATTGAGGGTTCGGCTTTAGGGGCAATTTGGGCGATTTTGAAGTAGAATTCGAGAGGTTTCTTCAGGTAATCAATTATGGACTCCAATTATGATTGTTGTTGAATATTATGCAAGTTTTTCATGAAAATGGAGGAATTTGGGGTAATTAATGGGGGTTTTCACCCTAGACCAAAACCTTTAGAAAACCTTTGATTTGAATGGGCAAACGGAGTCCGTTTTCGATAAATTTTATATGCACGGACTCGTATTGAGATAAGGAACCCGAATATATAATTTTCATGATTTTTTGATAAGCGTACCGGAAGTCGGGTTTTGGCAACTTGTGGGTTTTGGTGTATTTTGAGTTGTTTTGATTGGGTAATACCCAATTGGCCTATTTTGATGTGATTCTATTGATTTTTATCAGATACTACACTTGTGGAGGCCGACATTCATGGCAAGAGGGTTATTTCTTAGCGGTTTTGTACCGGAATTGAGGTAAGTGGCTTGTCTAACCTCGTGTGGGGGATTTTCACCCCTAGGATATTATGTGATACTTTAGATGCCTTGTACGCAAGGTGACGGGCGTGTACATGCGCTGGTTGTTGAACACATACTTTACTTAAAATGTTCTATGAGTGATATTCCTGTTTTAGCTGTTAAATTCGATATTCCTACCCGGTAGCAGCTAGAAAAGCATGATTAGGTAGTATTTAACTGTCTAGTTGCTAATTGTCTTACTTGAGTTTTATTGGTAATCGCTGGCGCTGTTTATCGGTGAAGTTAAAGTTAAGCATATTATATTTCTCTCTATATATTCCTTTACTTGCTGTGTTTGTGGACTGCAGGTTCAATTCCCGGAGATCCCAGGGTTGTGGGTTCGATTCCCAGAGACCCGGAGTGATAATGATGTGAGTTATTTGTAGGGACTACGGGTTCGATTCCCGAGATCCTGAGTTATTTGTAGGGACTACGGGTTCGATTCCCGAGATCCCGAGTTATTTGTAGGGACTACGGGTTCGATTCCCGAGATCCTGAGTTATTTGTAGGGACTACGGGTTCGATTCCCGAGAGATCCTGAGTTATTGAGATATTATTGAAACATGGGCAGCGGGTTCGATTCCCGGAGACCCAGAGGTGCTGTTAATGGGATTGTGGGTTCAATTCCCACAGGTCCTGGACTTGTTTTATTGAGTTGGTTATTTGTTGTTAGTTTAATTGTAGACAGTTGCAGTAATAATCTTGTTGTTGTTATTTCGGAAATTATTATCATTTAAACTATTTATTTTTGTTATCGTCATTATATTATTGTTTCTCAGTAGGGCCCTGACCTTCCTCGTCACTACTCCATCGAGGTTAGGCTTGGCACTTACCGAGTACCGCCGTGGTGTACTCATGCTACTCTTCTGCACACTTTTGTTGTGCAGATCCAGGTACATCAGAGCAGGCTCGTGCTAGGTGATTTTTCGCAGCTTTCTGGAGACCTCGAGGTATGATCTGCTATGTCCGTAGATCCGGAGGCTTTCCTTCTATTCTAATAGTACTAGTTGACATTTTTCTTCATTTCGTTGTTAGATACTCTTTACACATAGAGCCACATTTGTATATTCTCTTTTAGTCTGTGTTACCGTGGGATTCCGGATCTTTGTAAAGTTTTATTCAGTGTGTTGACGGATGTATGTGCTAAGCGGCACGGATTACATACCTTTTTATGCTATTTTTTCCACTGTTTCTTATTTAAGTGTTCATAGCTTGTATATTCCGCAACGCGTTAGGCTTACCTAGTTGTGGGGACTGGGTGCCATCACGACATGTTCACGATTGGTGAACTAGGGTCGTGACAAGTTGGTATCAGAGTTCTAGGTTCATTGGAGTCACGGGACACAGACCTGTTATTTAGAGTCTCGCTGATCGATACGGAGACGTCCGTATTTATCTACGAGGGGCTATGTAATTGTTTAGGAAACTCTTCATTTCTTTTGGATTCCTTGTCATGCGACATTCTTGGCATCAAAAATCTAAACTACTGCTTTCTATTCTCTCACAGATGGTGAGGACACGAGCTACTCGCGATGATCAGGTACCCGCGCCCCCTGTTGCTGCCGTCAGAGGCCGGGGCCGAGGTAGAGGACGAGGACGCGCCCGAGGTGCAGCCACAGCACCCGCGCGCGCTGCCGCTGAGGTGCCACAGGTAGACCAGGTTGGAGCGCAGGCACCTGGTACACCGACTACATCTGCTACTACTCCAGCACTACAGGAGACCCTGGCCCAGTTCATGAGTATGTATACCACTTTAGCTCAGGCAGGACTGCTTCCTCTCGTCGCAGCTACATCTCAGGCCGGGGGAGGGGCCCAGACTCCCGCAGCCGTTACACCGGAGCAGCGTGTGCCAGTGGGACAGGTTCCAGATGTTTTGGTTATGCCTCCTGCCGCCCCAGCACAACCCGGAGGTGGACCAGCTGCCTCTGAGGACGAGCAGCGTAGATTGGAGAGGTTCAAGAAATATGACCCTCCAGTGTTCAGTGGTTTGGCTTCAGATGATGCATTGGGTTTTCTGGAGGAGTGTCATCGTATTCTTTCTACCATGGGGATTGTGGAGACCAGCGGGGTTTCCTTCACTACGTTTCAGTTTCGTGGGACCGCTTATGATTGGTGGCGCACGTATGAGTTGGATAGTCCGGAGGAGTCCGCTTCGTTGACCTGGACGCAGTTTTCAAATCTGTTTTTGACGGAGTTTGTTCCACAGAGCCTTAGGGATGCTTGGCGCTCGGAGTTTGAGCGGTTGCGACAGGGCTCCATGTCAGTATCGGAGTATGCTATCATTTTCACCCGTCTAGCCAGGCATGCACCGGCTTTGGTAGCCACGGTTCGGGAGAGAGTGCGGAGATTTATTGAGGGTCTTATTCCGCCTATCCGATCCAGCATGGACAGAGAGATGGAGATAGATATATCTTATCAACAGGTAGTTAGCATTGCCAAGAGGATCGAGAGTATGCTCCCTAGAGAGCGGAGAGAGAGAGAGAGGCCAAGAGGTCTCGTGAGTCGGGCCATTTCTCTGGTGCCCGCACTTCATCAGCCGGTCGTTTTGGCAGGGGTTATTCCGGCCGACCAGTTCACTCAGCATTGCCCGCAGCCGGTAGTACTCCAGGTCTTCCAGCACCTTAGGCGCCTTATTATGCTCCCCCAGTTTCCAGTGCACCTCCTGCGCGGGGTCCTTCCAGGGGTCAGACTAGTGGGGGTGAGGCCGGTCAGTCACAGCCACCGCGTCCTCCCAGAGCTTGTTCTGAGTGTGGGGATACTCTCCATCTGGTTAGGGAGTGCCCCAGGCGCAGGAGAGGAGCCCCTCATCAGTCATCACAGCATCCGCGTGGTTCTCAGGGCCAGCAGGCTATCATTCCAGCCCCAGCTGCCGCTCCACCTGCCCAGCCAGCCAGGGACATGGGTCAAGGTGCCAGAGGCCGCCCTTGAGAGGGGGGACATGCCAGATTCTATGCTATTCCTGATCGCGCTGCGGCTGTTGCTTCTGATTCTGTCATTACAGGTATTATTCTGGTTAGTCACAGGGAGGCATCGGTTCTATTTGACCCTGGTTCCACTTTTTCATATGTGTCTTCTTACTTTGCTTCTCATCCGGGTGTGCCTCGAGATTCTTTGAGTGCCCCCATTTATGTTTCCACTCCGGTGGGTGATTCTTTGGCTGTGGGACCACGTATATCGGTCGTGTTTGGTTACCATTTGTGATTTTGAGACCAGAGCGGATCTATTGTTGCTCGGGATGGTCGATTTTGATATTATTCTGGGCATGGACTGGCTGTCGCCCCATTATGCTATTCTTGATTGTCACGCCAAGACCGTGACGCTGGCTATGCCAGGCATTCCACGTATTGAGTGGAGTGGTACCCTAGATCACACCCCCAGCCGTGTTATTTCTTTTCTCAGAGCTCGGCGTATGGTTGAGAAGGGGTGTGCTGCTTATCTAGCCTATGTGCGGGACGTCGGTATTGACACTCCCTCTATTGATTCTGTTCATGTGGTACGTGACTTTGCTGATGTATTTCCAGCTGATCTCCCGGGCATGCCGCCCGACAGGGATATTGACTTTGCTATTGACTTGTTGCCGGGCACTCAGCCCATTTCTATTCCACCGTACCTTATGGCTCCTCCTGAGTTGAAGGAGTTGAAGGATCAGTTACAGGAGTTATTGGGCAAGGGTTTTATTCGACCCAGTGTTTCGCCTTGGGGTGCTCCCGTATTGTTTGTGAAGAAAAAGGACGGTTCTATGCGTATGTGTATTGACTATCGTCAGCTGAACAAGGTTACAGTGAAGAACCGATATCCTTTGCCCCGTATTGATGATTTATTTGACCAGCTACAGGGCGCACAGGTGTTTTCTAAGATTGATTTGCGCTCTGGGTATCACCAGCTGAAGATTCGGGAGCCAGATATCCCGAAGACCGCCTTCAGGACCCGGTATGGTCACTATGAGTTCCTCGTGATGTCTTTTGGGTTGACTAATGCCCCAGCAGCATTTATGCATTTGATGCACAGGTGTGTTCAGGCCTTATCTGGACTCGTTCGTGATTGTCTTCATTGATGATATTCTAGTATATTCCCGGAGCCGGGAAGAGCACGAGCAACATTTGAGGATAGTGCTTCAGATTCTGAGGGAGAAGCAGCTTTATGCCAAGTTCTCTAAATGTGAATTCTGGTTGAGTTCAGTGGCATTTTTTGGCCACGTGGTGTCGAGTGATGGTATTCGAGTAGATCCGAGGAAGGTGGACGCCGTGCAGAGTTGGCCCAGACCCTCCTCCGCTACTGAGATTCGCAGTTTCCTTGGTTTGGCGGGCTATTACCGTCGTTTCGTAGAGGGGTTCTCTTCGATTGCAGCACCTATGACCAGATTGACCCAAAAGGGTGCCCCTTTTCAGTGGACAGACGAGTGTGAGGCGAGCTTTCAGAAGCTCAAGACAGCTTTGACTTCGGCCCCTATATTGATGTTGCCTACGGGTACGGGGTCCTATACCGTATATTGTGATGCCTCACGAGTTGGACTCGGCGCGGTATTGATGCAGGACGGTAGGGTGATTGCCTACGCGTCGAGACAGAGCTAAAGGTGCATGAGAAGAATTACCATGTTCATGATTTGGAGCTAGCTGCCATTGTTCACGCCTTGAAGATTTGGCATCATTACTTATATGGGGTCCCTTGTGAGATCTACACTGATCACCGGAGCTTGCAGCACTTGCTTAAGCAGAAGGACCTGAATATGCATCAGAGGAGATGGTTGGAGCTACTGAAGGACTATGATATTACTATTCTCTATCATCCGGGCAAGGCTAATGTGGTTGCCGATGCCTCGAGTCGCCGGGCAGAGAGTTTGGGGAGTTTGGCGTATCTACCAGCTTTAGAGAGGCCTATGGCGATGGATGTTCAGGCTTTAGCCAGGCAGTTTGTTAGATTGGATCTTTCGGAGCCCAGCCGGATTCTGGCATGTGTGGTTTCTCGGTCTTCTCTATTTGACCGCATCAGGGAGCGTCAATTCGACGACCCTCATTTGCTTGTCCTTCAGGATAGAGTTCGGCGTGGTGATGCTCGAGATGTTACCATCGGGGATGATGGAGTTATGAGGATGCAGGGGCGTATCTGTGTGCCTAATGTAGATGATCTTCGAGAGCTGATTCTAGCAGAGGCCCATAGTTCGCGGTATTCCATCCATCCGGGTGCCGCAAAAATGTATCAGGACTTGAAACAACATTACTGGTGGAGGCAAATGAAGAGGGATATAGTTGACTATGTTTCCAGATGCCTCAACCGCCAGCAGGTGAAGTATGAACATCAGCGTCCGGGTGGATTGATGCAACAGATTGAGATTCCAGAATGGAAATGGGAGCGCATTACCATGGACTTTGTATCTGGACTTCCACGGACGGTTAGGAAGTTTGATTCCATTTGGGTCATTGTGGATCGGCTGACCAAGTCCGCCCATTTTATACCGGTGAGCACCACATATTCATCGGAGCGACTGGCGGAGATCTATATCAGGGAGGTAGTTCGACTGCATGGTATTCCAGTTTCCATCATTTCAGATAGAGGCACTTAGTTCACTTCACAGTTCTGGCGAGCTATACAGCAGGAGTTAGGTACTCGGGTGGAGCTGAGCACAGCGTTTCATCCCCAGACTGATGGTCAGTCCGAGCGCACTATTCAGATTTTGGAGGATATGCTCCGTGCGTGCGTGATTGAGTTTGGAGGTTCATGGGATCACTTCTTGCCGCTGGCGGAGTTTGCTTATAACAACAGCTACCAGTCTAGTATTCGGATGGCACCGTATGAGGCCCTATATGGTAGGAGGTGCAGGTCTCCCGTGGGTTGGTTTGAGCCGGGCGAGGCCAGGTTGCTAGGTACCGATATGGTTCGGGATGCTATGGACAAGGTCAAGGTGATTCAGGACAAACTTCGTGCAGCCCAGTCTAGACAGAAGAGTTATGCGGACAACAAGGTTCGCGATGTGGCTTTTATGGTTGGCGAGCGGGTTCTACTTCGAGTCTCGCCCATGAAGGGCGTTATGAGGTTTGGGAAGAAAAGAAAGCTGAGTCCTAGGTTTATTGGCCCTTTTGATATTTTGAGGCGTGTTGGGGAGGTTGCTTATGAGTTGGCCTTACCTCCCAGCCTAGCCGGAGTTCATCCCGTATTTCATGTCTCCATGCTCCGGAGATACCATGGTGACCCGTCGCATGTGTTGGATTTCACATCTGTTCAGCTAGACAAGGATCTGTCTTATGTTGAGGAGCCAGTAGCCATTCTAGACAGGCAGGTCAGAAAGCTAAGGTCAAAGAACATCGCTTCGGTAAAGGTTCAGTGGCGGGGACACCCCAATCCCCAATTTAACTGTTCCCCTAAGTTCATTTCTGCTATTGTGGTTTGCCGGGAGAGTCGGCCCTGAAATTTGAAGTATTTTGGGACACTAAGTCCCTAAATGAGAGCTTTCAAGATAGAAAATGGTCCGTAACCGGAACAGTGTTAAGACGATCTCGGAATGGAAATCGGATGGTTCCATTAGCTCCGTTGGGTGATTTCGGGGTTGGGAGCGCGTTCGGAATGTATTTTGGAGGTCCGTAGCTCAATTAGGCTTGAAATGCCGAAGTTTGAAATTTTGGCGAATCCGAACGATAGGTGAGATTTTGATCCAGGGGTCAGAATGGAATTCCAACAATTTCTGTAGCTTCGTTATGTGATTTTGGATATGTTCGAAAATTTTCAGGTCTTTCAGACGTCGTTTGGTTGGGTTTTAGATCGAATGTGCAATTCGGAAAGTTTAAGGAATTTAGGCTTGAATTCGATGTGAATTATAGGTTTTCGATGTTGTTAGACGTGTTTTGAGGATTTGAACAAGTTTGAATAAGGTATTAGGATGTGTTGGTGTGTTTGGATAGGGTCCCGGGGAACTCGGGATGAATTCGGGTGATTAAACGGCAAGAATCTTAAAAGTTGCACCAGGCTGGTGCCTACCTTCTGTAGTTTTCGCTTCTGTGGAGCTTGGACCGCAGAGGCAAGTCCGCAGAAGCGACATTAGCTCCGCAGGAGCAAGTTCGTGGGAGGCCAGCCTAGTTCGCAGGAGCGGATTTTAGATCGCGGAGGCGGTCACGCAGGAGCGGAAAGCCTTCCGCAGGAGCGGGAGTGGACTGTTTGGTGGCCTTGCGCAGGAGCGGACTTTTGTCCGCATAAGCGAAGTCGCAGAAGCGACTGTGCTTCCGCAGAAGCGACTTTTGAGTAAATGGCCAAGTTTCACAGAAGCGACCATATGCCCGCTGAAGCGGAGTCGCTAAAGCGACCTAGAGACCGCAGAAGCGGAAATCGACCTGGGTTTAATGAGCAGTGAGGGTTAAAATTTCAGAAACATTTCCAACCATTGAGGGCTCGGCTTTAGGGGCAATTTGGGCGATTTTGAAGTAGAATTCGAGAGGTTTCTTCAGGTAATCAATTATGGACTCCAATTATGATTGTTGTTGAATTTTATGCAAGTTTTTCATGAAAATGGAGGAATTTGGGGTAATTAATGGGGGTTTTCACCCTAGACCAAAACCTTTCGAAAACCTTTGATTTAAATGGGCAAACGGAGTCCGTTTTCGATAAATTTTATATACACAGACTCGTATTGAGATAAGGAACCCGAATATATATTTTTTGTGATTTTTCAATAAGCGTACCGAAAGTCGGGTTTTGGCAACTTGTGGGTTTTGGTGTATTTTGAGTTGTTTTGATTGGGTAATGCCCAATTGGCCTATTTTGATGTGATTCTATTGATTTTTATCAGATACTACACTTGTGGAGGCCGACATTCGAGGCAAGAGGGTTATTTCTTAGCGGTTTTGTACCGGAATTGAGGTAAGTGGCTTGTCTAACCTCGTGTGGGGGATTTTCACCCCTAGGATATTATGTGATACTTTAGATGCCTTGTACGCGAGGTGACGGGCGTGTACATGCACTGGTTGTTGAACACATACTTTACTTAAAATGTTCGATGAGTGATATTCCTTTTTTAGCTATTAAATTCGATATTCCTACCCGGTAGCAGCTAGAAAAGCATGATTAGGTAGTATCTAACTGTCTAGTTGCTAATTCTTACTTGAGTTTTCTTGGTAATCGCTGGCGCTGTTTATCGGTGAAGTTATAGTTAAGCATATTATATTTCTCTCTGTGTATTCCTTTACTTGCTGTGTTTGTGGACTGCGGGTTCAATTCCCGGAGATCCCAGGGATGTGGGTTCGATTCCCAGAGACCCGAAGTGATAATGATGTGGACTACGGGTTCAATTCCCGAGATCCTGAGTTATTGGTAGGGAATACGGGTTCGATTCACGAGATCCTGAGTTATTTGTAGGGACTACGGGTTCAATTCCCGAGATCCTGAGATTATTGAAATGTGGACTACGGGTTCGATTCCCGAGATCCTGAGTTATTGGTAGGGACTGCGGGTTCGATTCCCGGAGATCCCGAGTTATTGAGATATTATTGAGACATGGGCTGCGGGTTCGATTCCCGGAGACCCAGGGGGTGCGGTTAATGGGATTGTGGGTTCAATTCCCACAGGTCCTGGACTTGTTTTATTGAGTTGGTTATTTGTTGTTAGTTTAATTGTAGATAGTTGCAGTAATCATCTTGTTGTTGTTATTTCGGAAATTATTATCATTTAAACTGTTTATTTTTGTTATCATCATTATATTATTGTTTCTCAGTAGGGCCCTGACCTTCCTCGTCACTACTCCATCGAGGTTAGGCTTGGCACTTACCGAGTACCGCCGTGGTGTACTCATGCTACTCTTCTGCACACTTTTGTTGTGCAGATCCAGGTACATCAGAGCAGGCTCGAGCTAGGTGATTTTCCGCAGCTTTCCGGAGACCTCGAGGTATGATCTGCTACGTCCGCAGATCCGGAGGCTTTCCTTCTATTCTAATAGTACTAGTTGATATTTTTCTTCATTTCGTTGTTAGATAATCTTTACACATAGAGCCACATTTGTATATTCTCTTTTAGTCTGTGTTACCGTGGGATTCCGGATCTTGGTAACGTTTTATTCAGTGTGTTGACGGATGTATGTGCCAAGCGGCACGGATGACATACCTTTTTATGCTATTTTTTCCACTGTTTCTTATTTAAGTGTTCATAGCTTGTATATTCCGCAACGTGTTAGGCTTACCTAGTCGTGGGGAATGGGTGCCATCACGACATGTTCATAATTGGTGAACTAGGGTCGTGACACGTGGCAGCGTGTCACCCGATCCAGATACCATACCCGTGGCGGCGTGCCACCCGATCCATATAAAACCCTCGCAAAAGAAATGCACATCGAGTCGAATTGCTCATTATAGTAAACATATATAGCCTCAAGCTCGGACACAAGAAACGCGTCAGGCAAAGTTCCCCAATACAGGAACTGAATCCATGGTAGAAACCTCTGCACTAATATCCGCCACGAAGGCCCAACTGACAAAGCAATACCTACCAGCCGTCTGCTGGTCCTGGGGTACAACTACGCTGCTGGAGCATACTCTGATGCACTTTGTTACGCAATCTGTGCCATACCATCATAGTCCATATCACATTAGTCTAGACAACCTGACCCAATGACGACCGGTCAGCAATCAAGTATCATAATCCGAATTAGTCATATCAAGTTGAGAGAGAGCCATTAGGGCTTCCAATTTCCAATAATCACCAAACGGTGCTGATACACACGATATACAACCACTGCATAGGCGGACTAACGAGAACTTCAAGTCTCCAACACATATATAACACATGAATCACCATGCCTGATTCCGTACTTCATCGTACAAATACATAACGCACATCAAGCGTCCATTCATACCAAAAAAGCCATTTAGAAATTTCACTATGCCATCAACAACTCAATTATTATAGTCGATCCAACAAGAGAATACCACCATACCACTGGATATTATCAGTTTACATTACCTTGTCCTTTTGGACCATATACCCTGCCAAATTACTAGAATAGCAGTACCATTTTCCTTAATCACCAGAAAGATCGATTCTTAAATCACCTGCAGCTGCCCACGCTGCTCAATAATCTTAATGACTTCCCATGTATTATGAATTGATATCAAAACCTTGAATATGCCATTATCAACTTTTCCATAACCCATCGCATATACAATACCATACTAAGATAACATGGAAATTCTTATCCCTTTCCTACACCGCAAATATCGTCGCACTCAACTAGTCAATGACTTTCATGATCCCATATAGAGAAAACTCATTACACATTCCAAGCTTTGCATACCAACAGGAAATACACTCATTTTTCAAACCACATCAAAACATATCACAAACTCTTTCTCCCAATTACATTGCATAAGTTAAATTGGCAGGACTGAGTCCTTATACCCATATCAAGTTACACAACTGCCAGCACTCAAGAGCTTTGCTGCACAATATCTGCAAGACTCATTACTTCAACCACATACCAGGAATTAGTCGTATTCCTATTCATACCATTCCGGTTTATTAACAAGTTGTTCCATTTACCCAGTTTCCTTTATGATTCATCTTTAATTTAATATTAGCCCTTACTGTAGCACCATAATACATCAACTCATGTTACCACACGAGACTCGTACATAAGACCACCCGGTTTAAAACCATAGGTCACTTAATACTCGCTTAGTGTTTCCCAAAAGGACCATATCCTACAATACTTTATTTCGAAGAACTTCCCGCGATTTTTAAATTGTATCATTACTTCCCAATGCGGATACGTAGAATCCCATCATTCACATGATATACACTAGCCTTGATCTTTTCTAACGAAACCGCCATCTTTAGCCACATACCAATCTTAAGGCACCTGACTGTTACAAACAAAATCTTGAACATTGCAAACCATTCTTGGGCGTCATTCACCCTTATTCAGTTATAATTCAACTATCTTATTGAACAGAACCACTCGTGGCTTGTTAGAATTCTAACATCGCAGAACATGATTACATACAGATCCAATTAGCTATCTTTCTTTTCTATACACCGAACATTCTTTACCAACATAAGTTCACAACATCTTAGTATTTCTTCATATCTACGAAGCACCATAACCTTTATCAAAATTTCCCATCATACCTAGAGACAGAGCCAACACAGCACACGACAGTGCAATCGGTTAATCAATAACAACCTCCCCAACTTAGCTCGGAGTCATACATCAAAGCACTTTTAGCCACTCATAGCCTTCTTACTCAAATGATGCAACAAAGTTCTAGTTAGATTAAACTCAAGTCATTTACAAGCTTCGACGGAGGTTCGAATCATCAGAAATATTAATTCTGTTTGCAATTCTTGCATTCATTCACACACAATAGTTACGCCCACTCTTTAGGTGACAAAAATCTTTTCTAAGTCCCAAATTTTCCAAAAGTTTCGGCAGAGCTTCCTTTGTAAATTGGCCTATCCACCTGCCAGAGAATCACCAAACCATTCTAACAATACTTCCACAACTCAACAAGATATCACAATGTATTTCAACAACATTAAATCTCAATACTACACGAATCATATTTTTACAATTTATACTTGAACCTGCGATGTATTTGCTCGAATCATAACACATATCAAATACCTTCCACCAGGATACACATAGCAAAGTCACTTTAGTCTTCCTGAGTTTAAACTCGTTCCACTACACATAATGCACTTTACATTTCCGCTAAGAGGCAATGAACATATTTCTCACGCCCATAGCTAGGGCTACATATCAAATGACAATAAAGATCAATACCGATCGTATGAACTTCATAATACCGGCTCGCGAAATTAGTACCTTGGTGCTCAAGCCATAGACAAGGATCCGGCCTCAAGTCCTCCCGACTGGCCCAACATGAACTCATGGAGATTATATCTCGCCCCTCGACCGGGGAATCTCAAGCCATAAGTCAATTATATTACTGAGCGCTCGAAGCGTACTCAGACGTGCGGAAGGAGTTTCAAAATGGTATATCTCAATCCGAATCAAGTACGCACGATAAGAATTCCAAGAAGTGTGGAGTGTTTCCTAAAGGTTCGCAGCCTCCCGAGGATAAGTACAGGCGTCCCCGTACCCATCCACAAGACTCTACTAACCAACTCAAGACTCATAAGGCCTAGTAAACATAGGCTCTGACACCAACTTGTCACGACCCCAAATCCGGTCATGATGGCGCCCAGCACACTGCTAGGCCAGCCTGACCAATCAACAACACCAATCAACAACAATCATAGAGCTATGAGCTCGCCTTATCCCATTTAAGCATAACAATTGTAAAATAACAGTGATGGATATATCAGAACAGGGGAACCAAGTCCCAACGCATACCAACTCCCATATACCGAAGGGTCAAAAGTCATGAGCCTCTACAGAGTATACAAAGTGTAAATAGCGAATATAACTGTGCACAAGTGTGGGATGGTCAGAACAAAATATAGACAAACTGGAGAATCAGGTCCTGCGAACGTTGGCAGCTACCTCGACTGTCCAAAAGCACTCCCGAGCCGCAATAGAATCAGCTCTGCTGTAATGTACATAGATCTGCACACAAGGTGCAGAGAGTCGGGTGTGAGTACTTCCAACTCAGCAGTAATAAAAGTAAATAATGCTGAAGGAAAGAAAACCACGATAGGCACTATCTCATGCTACACAATGCAAAACTATCTTTTTATCCCTTTCTAGCATATGTGAGTAGATTATTTAGAAATCTCAATTTTTAGCTTCTTTCTTTCATGATAATATACCAATACCTGGATACAATCTCAAGCAGTGCAAGTCCGCACTCAAATCAGCGCCTCGGGCTCAGCAATCCTTATCAATTTGCACCAGGAGATCTGGTCAATAAGGCAACTAATACATATGTGCCAGTAATGTATGAGTGCTAAATGTTATGCCACGTAGTACACATAAACCAATGTATGTATGCCATGCAATGCATATGACCGCTATGGCGCGTAGCCCGATCCAATTTGGGTACCCGTGCTCACTGTGGGGGTTCAGACTCCGGAGGGGCTCCTACAGCCCAAGCACAATATTAATATCACACCTGCTGCGGCGCGCAGCCCGATCCGTATACCACTGCGGCGTGCAGTCCGATCCATGCATGTGTATGCATATGCTCACATAAATTGTCATGCCCTAACATATGGCCCTCGGCCCCAATCAGTCTAACAAATAATCAAGAAAGCCCTACGGGCAACAATATCATATTAGCTCACAGCTAAAAAAATGTTATTAAGACCTTGTTCAAGTTTTTCATAACCTTATAAAAATGCCGAATAGCAAAATACCATTTAAAACCTTAAATTTAGAATAAAATATGCACAGTGTTATCAAGACAATGATACCAATCACTGAAGGATCCAAATAATCGGCACGAAGCCCAAGCATGATAATTAGTCCAATTCATTTCAACAATTAGGTGTTATTAATTATTACGCGGGACGGACCAAGTCACAATCCCCAATTGAGCTCTACCCCACGCCCGTTATCCAGCATGCAAGTCACCTCGACACACCACTAAGATGTGCAAGTCCGGGGTTTACTAACCCTCGGGACATCATTTACAAGTATTACCCACCTCGAACCGACGAAAACTCATGCCCTCGACGCCTTAGCTCCTCGAACCGGCATCCACGCACGTCAAAACTAGCACAAATCAGCACAAATATATCAAAATCTGGCTAATGGAACATAACCCAATCGAAAGAACTTGAAAAATACGAAAAATCACGAAAGTTGCAAAACCCGAGCCCCGGGCCCACATCTCGAAAAGTTTCGAAACTCATATTTCGAGAACCCTCGTCTCGCCACGAGTCCATACATATAAAATTTACCAAAATCGGAGTTCGATTGGCCTTTCAAAACCCAAATTTTCGTTTTCAATATCTAGGCCACAATCCTTCACAATTTCTACCCAAATTCATGAAGATTGATGTTAATTCTACCATAAAATGATGTTTTTGAGTCAAGAAACTTACCTCCGATGAATACCCGATGATTTCCCAGCGTTTTCCCGTGATTTCTTCTCTCTAGGGCTCAAAATTATGTTTTTTGGTATATGAACCCGTGAGCCCTCTGTTCTGCAATTTAACTCACTGCCCGAACATTTAACCCTACGCGATCGCAGCACTGGGCTCGCGATCGCGATGCACAAATCCCGGGCTGTCAACTTTTCCTCTACGCGATCGCGTGAACCTGGACGCGGTCGCAGTGACCCACTTAGCGACCCTACGCGATCGCATCAATACACCCGTGATCGCGATGCACAACCAGTTGACCATACGCGATCGTATCTTTCTTCCCGCGATCGCGAAGAACAATTTTCCGGCCTCACTCCGATACGCTACGCGATCGCAGACTCAACCTTGCGATCGCAGAGCTTCCCAGCTTTGCCCTACGCGATCGCAGAGCTCAACATCCTCCTTTTACGCGATCGCATACATAGCTTCGCGATCGCGAAGCACAAAAATTCTCTGCATTTATTGCAGCAGAAACAGCAGTGCCTTTGGCACAAATTTGTCCGTTTGGAGCCCCGAATTCATCCCGAGGTTCCCGGGACACCAACGAAAACCACCAACATACTCCGAAACACGATACAAACTTGTTCCAATCATAAAAACATCATCCTAAACATCAAAATCACCATTTCCACACGGATTCAAGCCTAAGTTTCTTCAAAACTTTCAAAACTAACATTCAATCCAAAACCCGATCAAACAACGTCCGAATGACCTGAAAATTTGCAGACATATCCAAAATCACATAACGAAGCTACAGGAATTGTCAGAATTCCATTCCAACCCCCGGATCAAAATCTCACCTACCGTTCGGATTTCGCCAAAATTCAACCTTCGCCAATTCAAGCTTAAAACTACACTGGACCTCTAAATTCAATTCCTATTACTCTCCT
This sequence comes from Nicotiana noctiflora, assembly GCA_032618575.1. Lineage (NCBI taxonomy): Eukaryota > Viridiplantae > Streptophyta > Magnoliopsida > Solanales > Solanaceae > Nicotiana > Nicotiana noctiflora. The sequence continues at coordinate 211,370 of JASVEL010007424.1, forward strand.
AAGTCATAAATGATACCCCGAAACTAGTCGAATCATCAAAATCTGATTCCGAGCACTCTATCTCAATAGTCAACTCTAGGTTGACTTTCTATATTCAAACTTCCTTCAAACATGCTATTTGCTTCATTTTCAATTCAATTCACTCCTAACTCACCCGATAGGTTCTAACACTGATATAGAAGCATAAGATATGTTAATGCAAGGTAACGGGGTGGAAATTCCCGTAACGACGGACCGGGTCGTTACAGTATGAATGCAAGAATTGCAGAAGGGTTATGGTCTCTGATGATTCGAGTCTCTGTCAAGGCTTGTAAATGACTTGAGTTTAATCTCATTGTAACATTTTGGCATCACTTGAGTAATAATGACATGAGTGGTTAAAAGTGCTTTGATGAGTGGCTTCGAGCTAAGTTGGGGAGGTTGCTATTGATTAACTGATTGCACTATTGTGTGCTATGTTGATTCTGTCTTTAAGTATGTTGGGAAGATTCCAACAAGGTTATGGCGCTTCGTAGATGTGAAGAAATACTAGGATGTTTTGAACTACTGTTGGTAGAGAATGTTCGGTGTATAGAAAGGAAAGATGGCTCATTGTATCCGTAAGTAATCATGTTCTGCGATGTCAGAGTTCTAACAAAACACGAGTGGTTCTACTCAATGGGACAGTTGAATTACAACTGAATAAGGGTGAATGATGCCCGAGAATGGTTTTGCAGTGTTCAAGATTTTGCTTGTAACAGTCAGGTGCCTTAAGATTTGTGTATGTGGCTAAAGATGGCGGTTTCGTTAGAGAAGATCAAGGCTTGTGTTATATCATGTGAAGGGTGGGATTCTACGTATCCGTATTGTGAAGTAATGATAACAATTTAAAAATCGTGGGAAGTTCATGAAAATAAAGTGTGGTAGAACGTGGTACTTTTGGGAACACCGAGAGAGTATTCAGTGGCCTATGGGTCTTAGACCGTGTGGTCTTGTGTATGAGTCTTGTGTGGTAAAAAGGGTTGAGGCATTGTCGTACTACAGTAAAGACTGATATGAAATTAAAGATGAATCAGAAAGGAAACTGGGTAAATGGAACAACTTGTTAATAAACCAGAATGGTATGAAAAGGAATACGATTAATTCCTGGTATGTGGTTGAAGTAATGAGTCTTGCAGATATTGTGCAGCAAAGCTCTTGAGTGCTGGCAGTTGTGTAACTTGATATGGGTATAAGGACTCAGTCCTGGCGGTTTAATTTATGCAATGTAATTGGGAGAAAGAATTTGCGATGTGTTATACCGTGGTTTGAAAATGAGTGTATTTTTCCTGTTGGTATGCAAGGCTGGGAATGTGTAATGAGTTTTCTCTATATGGGATCATGAAAGCCCTTGACGAGTTGAGTGCGCCGATGTTTGCGGCGTAGGAAAGGAATATGAATTTCCATGTTATCTTAGGGTGGTGTGGCATATGCGATGTGTGATGGAAAGTTGATAATGGTATATTCTAGGTTTTGAGATCAGTTCATAATATATGGGAAGTCAATAAAAATATTGAGCAGCGCGGACAGCTGCAGGTGAATTAAGAATCGATCTTTCTGATGATTTAAGAAAATGGTATTGCTATTCTAGTAATTTGGCAGGGAATATGGTCCAAAAGGGACAAGGTAATGTAAACCGATAATATCTAATGGCATGGTGGTATTCTCTTGTGGGATCGACTATAATAATTGAGTCGTTGATGGCATAGTGAAATTTTTGAATGGCTTTCGTGGAACGAATGGGCGCTTGATGTGCGTTATGTATTTGTACGGTGGAGTGTGGAACCAGATATAGTGATTCATGTGTTATATATGTGTTGGAGACTAGAAGTTCTCGTAATCCGCCTATGCAGTGGTTGTATATCGTGTGTATCAGCACCGTTTAGCTCTTAGCTTGATATGATGAATTTGGGTTATGATACCTTATTTCAGACTGGTTGACATAAGCCAGGTCGTCTAGACAAATGTGATATGGACTATGTCGGAAAATGGCACAAATTGCGTAGCAGAGAGCATCGGAGTATGCTCCAACAGAGTAGTTGTACCCAGGACCAGCGGACGGCTGGTAGGCATTGCTTTGTCAGTTGGACCTTAGTGACGGATGTTAGTGTAGAGATATCTACCATTGATTCAGTTCCAGTATTGAGAAACGTTGTCAGATGCGTTTCATGTGGCCAAACTTGAGGCTATATATGTTTATTATGATGAGCAACTTGACTCGACGCGTATTCATTTGATATATATATATATATATTGTTTGCTGTAATGAGATAATTCGACTCGATATGCATTTTCTTTTTGCGAGATTTATGCGTGGATCGGGTGGCACGCCGCCACAGGTTATTTGGATCGGGTGGCACGCCGCCACAGGTATGGTATCTGGATCGGGTGGCACGCCGCCACAGGTATGTCATTGGAACGGGTTGCACGCCGCAACAGAATATTGTGAAAATATAGTTAGTTATATGCTACCTGGCATACAATACTTCCTCGCTTCTGAGGAAAAGTCCGTTTTGAGTATGGCTTGGCGAATGGCACATCGGTTGTGTCCTTTCAGGATTTAATAGCATACGTTAATTGTTTAACCGTGGGTGAGGTTGATTGCTTGGGTTCTAGACCTAGATCTGTGCGTGGCTAACCGTTTGAGCTTAGTGGCTTGAGGTGCTTCATGAGTAATATGTTGGGATAGAATCACGAGTCTTGGCAAGGCCACATGATGTTATGACCTCTCGAGAAGGATTCAGGTACTCTATTTCTATAATGCGAGACGCGATCTCAGTTCTATGTTATGATGGCACAGAGGAATTGAATTGCAGCTCTTTTGCTGGAGACAGTTATCATGATTTGAGCTGTTATGATTCGAGTGTGTGCAGACGTTTCTATTGGAGCCTTTGTTGTGCTCGTCACGGCTTAGGCCGGTGGTTGAGATGTCATGTCACCAGTATGGTGTGTTATGATCGAAATGACCGTTGGAGTCATTAATGAATACGAGCATATTGGATCTTAGCTTGTTAGAAAGGTAAAAATCGAGGATTGGCTCTGAAACCTTTTGTGGTACCAGTTTTAAAAGGGAAATAAATTCACGAATGGTTAACCTGAGAGATGGGTTCGGTACATCGCGCGCTTCAGCTGCCGTGGGCAGGATATGGAGGTGTTGGAATAAGACTCTATCTAATAAAAGAGGTTTTCAGCTATTATTTGGTTATTGTGGCCAATTGCTGTGATTAGAGACTATCGTCTCGAGTGATTGGGTTGTCGATACATCATATGATCTCACCCGGAGTAGTGAATATGGGTTATTGCAGCGGATTCGAGTGTATCCTGAGTATAGGCATGGGATTTGCAATTGGCATATGATTTCAGAAAGTACAATGTGATTTATGGTTCAGATGGTCTTTGAAATTTTGACTATATGGTGTTTTTGGACTTATGTGAGATAGGGTGACGTATGATCACCTGAAATTATGCTTGGAAAGGTCATTTAGCTATTGGGTGGCTTCTAGTACAACTCTAAGTCCGCTCGAGGACGAGCGTTTGTTTAAGTTGGGGAGAATGTAATGACCCGGCCAGTCGTTACGGGAATTTCCACCCCGTTACCTTGCATTGACATATCTTATGCTTCTATATCAGTGTTAGAACCTATCGGGTGAGTTAGGAGTGAATTGAATGGAAAATGAAGCAAATAGCATGTTTGAAGGAATTTTGAATATGGAAAGTCAACCTAGAGTTGACTATCAAGTTAGAGTGCTCGGAATCGGATTCTGATGATTTGACTAGTTTCGAGGGATCATTTATGACTTAGGAGAGCAATCGGAATTGAATTTGGAGATCCGGTGTAGAAATAGGCTTGAATTGGCTAAGGTTGAATTTTGGCGAAATCCGAACGGTAGTGAGATTTTGATCAGGGGGTCGGAATGGAATTCCGACAATTCCTGTAGCTTCGTTATGCGATTTTGGATATATCTGCAAATTTTCAGGTCATTCGGACGTCGTTTGATCGGGTTTTGGATTGAATATTAGTTTTGAAAGTTTTGAAGAAACTTAGGCTTGAATCCGTGTGGGAATGGTGATTTTGATGTTTAGGATGATGTTTTTATGATTGGAACAAGTTCCTATCGTGTTTCGGAGTATGTTGGTGGTTTTCGTTGGGGTCCCGGAGCCTCGGGATGAATTCGGGGGTCCAAACGGACCAATTTGTGCCAAAGGCACTGCTGTTTCTGCCTGCAATAAATGCAGAGAATTTTTGTGCTTCGCGATCGCGAAGCTATGTATGCGATCGCGTAAGAGGAGGATGTTGAGCTCTGCGATCGCGAGGGTGAGTCTGCGATCGCGTAGGGCAAAGCTGGGAAGCTCTGCGATCGCAAGGTTGAGTCTGTGATCGCGTAGTGTATCGGAGTGAGGTCGGAAAATTGTTCTTCGCGATCGCGGGAAGAAAGATGCGATCGCGTAAGGTCAACTGGTTGTGCATCGCGATCACGGGTGTATTGATGCGATCGCGTAGGGTGGCTAAGTGGGTCACTGCGATCGCGTCCAGGTTCACGCGATCGCGTAGAGGAAAAGTTGACAGCCCAGGATTTGTGCATCGCGATCGTGAGCCCATTGCTGCGATCGCATAGGGTTAAATGTTCAGGCAGTGAGTTAAATTGCAGAACAGAGGGCTCACAGGTTCATATACCCAAAAACATAATTTTGAGCCCTAGAGAGAAGAAATCACGGGAAAACGCTGGGAAATCATCGGGTATTCATCGGAGGTAAGTTTTTTGACTCAAAAACATCATTTTATGGTAGAATTAACATCAATCTTCATGAATTTTGGTAGAAATTGTGAAGGATTGTGGCCTAGATATTGAAAACGAAAATTTGGGTTTTGAAAGGCCCATCGAACTCCGATTTTGGTAAATTTTATATGTATGGACTTGTGGCGAGACGAGGGTTCTGGAAATATGAGTTTCGAAATTTTTTGAGATGTGGGCCCGGGGCTCGGGTTTTGCAAATTTCGTGATTTTTGATATTTTTCGAGTTCTTTCGATTGGGTTATGTTCCATTAGCCTATTTTGATATATTTGTGCTGATTTGTGCTAGTTTTGACGTGCGTGGATGACGGTTCGAGGAGCTAAGGCGTCGAGGGCATGAGTTTTCGTCGGTTCGAGGTGGGTAATACTTGTAAATGATGTCCCGAGGGTTAGTAAACCCCGGACTTGCACATCTTAGTGCTGTGTCGAGGTGACTTGCACGCCGGATAACGGGCGTGGGGTAGAGCACCATTGGGGATTGTGACTTGGTCCGTCCCGCGTAATAAATAATAACACCTAATTGTTGAAATGAATTGGACTAATTATCATGCTTGGGCTTCGTGCCGATTATTTGGATCCTTCAGTGATTGGTATCATTGTCTTGATAACACTGTGCATATTTTATTCTAAATTTAAGGTTTTAAATGGTATTTTGCTATTCAGCATTTTTATAAGGTTATGAAAAACTTGAACAAGGTCTTAATAACATTTTTTTAGCTGTGAGCTAATATGATATTGTTGTCCGTAGGGCTTTCTTGATAATTTGTTAGACTGATTGGGGCAGAGGGCCATATGTTAGGGCATGAAATTTTATGTGAGCATATGCATACACATGCATGGATCGGACCGCACGCCGCAGTGGTATACGGATCGGGCTGCGCGCCGCAGCAGGTGTGATATTAATATTGTGCTTGGGCTGTAGGAGCCCCTCCGGAGTCCTGAACCCCCACAGTGAGCACGGGTACCCAAATTGGATCGGGCTACACGCCGTAGCGGTCATATGCATTGCATGGCATACATACATTGGTTTACGTGTACTACGTGGCATAACATTCAACACTCATACATTACTGGCACACATGCATTAGTTGCCTTATTGACCAGATCTACTGGTGTAAATTGATAAGGAGTGCTGAGCCCGAGGGGCTGATTTGAGTGCGGACTTGCACTGCTTGACAGTGTATCCAGGTATTGGTATATTATCATGAAAGAAAGTAGCTAAAAATCGAGATTTCTAAATAATCTACTCACATATGCTAGAAAGGGATAAAAAGATAGTTCTGTATTGTGTAGCATGAGATAGTGCCTATCGTGGTTTTCTTCCCTTCAACATTATTTACATTTATTACTGCTGAGTTGGAAGTACTCACACCCGACTCCCTGCACCTTGTGTGCAGATCCAGGTTGTCACGACCCAAATCCAGTCGTGATGGCGCCCAACAATCAAGCTAGGCCAGCCAGACCAACCATTTCGGATTTACATCGAATACCAGTCCCAAATGGACAACCCAAGATGAATATATGACTTTAAGAACTCCAATAATAATAATAATAATCAAAATACTGACACTCCCAAAGATCCGGAGTCACAAGTCTAGAGCCTCTAACAAAACCCAACGGGAATAGAGAGTACTATATAGAAATACTCAAGTCCGAATACAAAATACAAATAACAACTGGAAAGGAGAGGAGAAGCTAGGTTCTGCGAACGTAGGCAGCTACCTCAGCAACTCGATATGACACTGCAAACGCTGGAATTGCCTGTCTACTGCTCCTGAGTACCTGAGTCCGCACACAAAAGGTGCAGGGAGTAGGGGTGAGTACTAAGTACTCAGTGAGTAACAAATATATACATGTAGCTAATAGTAAGAAATCCACAAAATACCACAATATGAAGCTACACTACAGTCCGAATCTCCTACGAACTAGCATCAACAGTACAATTCAGCTACCACAGAGTAATTCAACAAATAAAGATGCAATCCAATGCACATAACCGCTACGGCGTGTAGCCCGATCCAATTTAACGTCGACGGTGCTCACTGGGGGTGTGTACAGACTACGGAGGGGCTGCTACAGCCCAATCGCAATACTGCTGCGGCGTGCAGCCCGATCCTCATATCAACCACTGCGGCGTGCAGCCCGATCCATCCTCAGTCCACATAAATCAAATAAGTCACAAAAACAGTTCATTCTTCTAAATTTCCAATTTCCAGTTCATAATTTATGAAAAATACTTAACTTTTCATTTAATTTGCAAAAGCCGGTGACTTAGCATTTCAAAAGGTGATTTCAATTTCTAGGACTGAGATCAATGATTTGAGCAAATATAGCTATCACATAAATATTGTCCTCTAAGGACACTACAGATCGGCACAAGGCCCCAAACAAGGCTTACCGCCCACAAACATATCAAATACAGTGTATTTCCAACACTAATAGCATATTATTCACTTCCGGGATGGACCAAGTCTCAATCCCAAGTCACAATCGATCTCGCACCTACCACGGTGTACGAGCCACGCCCTACTAGCGTCACAATGTGCTAAGCCGGGATTTCGAACCCTCAGGCTACCATATACACAAACTACTCACCTCTAGCCGGTCGTAGACTTGTCCGCGATGCCTTTTCCTTTGAATTTAGCTCCCTCGTGCGTAGAATCTAGTCAAACCCCAATAATTATATCAAATACGGGTCAAAGAATCATAACCCATTTCAATTTACATATTCTCATAAATACACTAAGTTGGTAAAACCCGACCCCGGGCCCACTGCCTGGAAAGTTTTGAAATTAGTACCAACGCGACACTCGTCTTGCCACGAGTCCGTGCATATAAAATTTATCAAAATCGGAGTTCAAATGGCCTTCCAAATCCAAAAATCCCGTTTTCAATATATAGGCTACTTTTCTTCAAAATTCTAACCAATTTCATGAAGACTGATGTTAATTCTACCATAAAATGATGTTTTTGAGTCAAGAATCTTACCTCCGATGAATACCCGATGATTTCCTAGTGATTTCCTCGAGTTTTCTTCTCTCTAGGGCTTAAAATTGTGTTTTGGGGGTGTAAACCCGTAAGCCCTCTGTTCTGTGATATAAATTCACTGCCAGAACATTTATACCTACGCGTTCGTGTGAGCTTACACGCGTTGGCGATGCCCAGTTCCCTTTTACCCTTCGCGAACGCGACGCCTACCACGCGTTCGCGATGCTCAACTCTGGCATACCCTACGCGAACGCAAACAACACCACGCGTTCGCGATGAACAAATTCCCAGTCGCCCTAAATCCTTCTACGTGTTCGCGACTCCCAGTCACGTGAACGCGAAGCTTAACTCCCTCTGACCTACGCGAATGCAACTCCCTTGTCGCGAATGCGATGCTTTAGCCCACCTGGCCTTCACGAACGCGACCCATGTCATGCGAACGCGAAGGTCTACATGACTGGGCAGAAACCTGCAGTTTTCTGTAGATTTTGCCAAGTCCCATATGCCCCGTTGATGGTCCGAAATCATCCCGAGGCCCCCGGGACCCCAACGAAAACCACCAACATACTCCAAAACATGATACGGACTTGTTCCAATCACAAAAACACCATCCTAAACATCAAAATCACCATTTACACACGGATTCAAGCCTAAGTTTCTTCAAAACTTTCAAAACTAACATTCGATCCAAAACCCGATCAAACGATGTCCGAATGACCTGAAAATTTGCAGACATATCCAAAATCACATAACAAAGCTACAAAAATTGTCGGAATTCCATTCCGACCCCCGGATCAAAATATCACCTACCATCCGGTTTTCGCCAAAATTCAACCTTCGCCAATTCAAGCCTAAAACTACACCGGACCTCCGAATTCAATTCCGATTGTTCTCCTAAGTCATAAATGATCCCCGAAACTAGTCGAATCATCGGAATCCGGTTCTGAGCACTCTAACTCAATAGTCGACTCTAGGTTGACTTCCCATATTCAAGCTTTCTTCAAACATACTATTTGCTTCATTTCAACCCGAATCACTCCTAACTCACCCGATATATTCTAATACTGATTTAAAAGCATAAGATATGTAAATGCAAGGTAACAGGGTGGTAATTCCCGTAACAATAAGCCAGGTCGTTACATTCTCCCCAACTTAAACAAACGCTCGTCCGCGAGCGGGTTAAGAAACATACCTGGAGTATCAAACAAGTGTGGATATCTGCTTCGCATATCCTGCTCGGTCTCCCAAGTTGGTTCCTCCACGGGACGACCTCTCCACTGCACTTTCACTGAAGCTATGTCCTTGGATCTCAGCTTACGAACCTGTCGACCCAAAATGGCTACTAGCTCCACATCATAAGTCAAGTCCTCATCTAGCTGTATCGTGCTGAAGTCTAACACATGAGACGGGTCTCCGACATACTTCCGGAGCATAGATACATGGAACACCGGGTGAACCCCCGACAGACTGGGTGGCAAAGCAAGCATATAGGCCACCTCCCCAACTTTTCTAAGCACCTCAAAAGGTCCAATAAACCTTGGGCTCAACTTCCCTTTCTTTCCAAACCTCATAACACCTTTCATAGGCGAAACCTTCAGCAACACCTTCTCACCTACTGAATAAGACACATCTCGGACCTTCCGGTCCGCATAACTCTTCTGACGCGACTGAGCTGTGCGAAGTCTCTCCCGAATCACCTTCACCTTGTCTAAGGCATCTTGGACTAACTCTGTCCCCAACAACCTAGCCTCGCCGGGCTCGAACCAACCGACTAGAGACCTACACCGCCTCCCATATAAAGCTTCATACGGTGCCATCTGAATGCTGGACTGATAGCTATTATTATAAGCAAACTCCGCAAGAGGCAAATAATCAGCCCACAAACCACCGAAATCAATGACACAAGCACGCAACATGTCCTCCAATATCTGAATAGTACGCTCAGACTGCCCATCCGTCTGTGGATGAAATGTTGTGCTCAGCTCTACCTGTGAACCCAACTCTCGCTGAAATGTCCTCCAGAACTGAGAAGTGAACTGGGTACCTCTGTCTGATATAATAGCAATGGGAACTCCATGCAATCTCACTATCTCACGGATGAATATCTCTGCCAACCGCTCTGAGGAATAAGTAGTACACACTGGGATGAAATGAGCTGACTTGGTCAACCTATCCACCACCACCCAAACTAAATCAAACTTCCTCGCTGTCCGAGGGAGTCCACTGACAAAGTCCATAGTAATCCTTTCCCACTTCCACTCAGGAATATCAATACGCTGGAATACACCACCAGGTCTCTGATGCTCATACTTGACCTGCTGACAGTTTAGACACCGATCCACATGGCTCACAATATCTTTCTTCATCTTTCTCCACCAGTAATGTTGCTTCAAATCTTGGTACATCTTCGCGGCTCCTGGATGAATAGAATACCACGAGCTATGGGCCTCCTCCAATATCAACTCACGAAGGCCGTCAACATTGGGCACGCATATCCGGCCCTGCATCCGCAATACACCATCACTATCAATAGTGATATCTCTGGCATCATCATGCTGAACTCTATCCTTAAGGACAAGTAAGTGTGGATCATCATACTGGCGCTCTCGGATACGATCATATAAGGAAGAACGAGCCACTACACAAGCCATCACCCGACTGGGCTCAGAAATATCCAGCCTCACCATCTGATTAGCTAACGCCTGAACATCAACTGCAAGGGGTCTCTCCCCAACTGGAATATATGCCAAACTGCCCATACTAATAGCCTTCCGGCTCAATGCATCAGCCACTACATTGGCTTTCCCGGGATGGTACAAGATAGTAATATCATAGTCTTTAAGCAATTCAAGCCATCTCCGCTGCCTCAAATTTAGATCTTTCTGCTTAAACAAATGCTGAAGATTGCGGTGGTCTATATATACATCACAAGATACACCATATAGGTAATGCCTCCAAATCTTCAAGGCATGAACAATAGCAGCTAACTCCAAATCATGAACAGGGTAGTTCTTCTCGTGGGGCTTTAGCTGACGAGAAGCATATGTGATAACTCTACCCTCCTGCATCAACACACAACCGAGTCCAACTCTAGAAGCATCACATTACACCGTATATGACTCTGAGGCTGATGGTAACACAAGTACTGGAGCGATGGTCAAAGCCTCCTTGAGCTTCTGGAAGCTCTCCTCACATTCATCAGACCACACAAATGGAGCATTCTTCTGTGTCAACTTAGTCAACGGTAAAGCAATAGATGAGAACCCTTGAACAAACCGGCGATAATAGCCTGCCAAGCCGAGAAAACTCCGAATCTCTCTAGCTGAGGAAGGTCTGGGCCAATTCTGCACTGCCTCGACCTTCTGTGGATCAACCCGAATACCGTCACTGGATACTACATGTCCCAGAAAACCCACAGTATCAAGCCAGAACTCACACTTAGTGAATTTTGCATAGAGCTTCTCTTCTCTCAACCTCTGCAATACCATCCTCAAATGCTGCGCATGCTTCTCCTGGCTGCGTGAATACACCAGAATATCATCAATAAACACAATTTCAAAAGAACCAAGGTACGGCCAAAATACACTATTCATCAAGTGAATGAATGCAGCTGGGGCATTAGTCAACCCGAAAGACATCACTAGGAACTCATAGTGCCCATATCGCGTCCTGAACGTTGTCTTCATAATATCTGAGTCCCTGATCTTCAACTGATGATAGCCCGATCGAAGGTCAATCTTAGAAAATACACTAGCTCTCTGGAGCTGATCAAATAGGTCCTCAATACGAGGCAATAGGTACTTATTCTTCATTGTTACCTTATTCAGCTGCCTGTAATCAATGCACATTCTCGTTGTGCCATCTTTCTTCTTCACGAACAACACCGGTGCACCCCAAGGTGACACACTCGGACGAATGAAACCCTTATCTAATAGTTCTTGAAGCTGTTCCTTCAATTCTTTTAACTCTGCTGGTGCCATGCGATAGGGAGGAATAGAAATGGGCTGAGTGTCCGGCACCAAGTCAATACCAAAGTCAATATCTCTGTCAGGTGGCATGCCCGGCAGGTCTGCTGGAAATACATCCGGAAACTCCCTCACAATGGGGACCGAATCAAGATTGGGTGACTCAGCCTTAACATATCTAATAAAGGCCAAATAAGATAAACAACCCTTGCCAATCATTCGTTGGGCCTTTATATAAGAAATCACCCTGTCAGACACATAATCAGTCAAGCCACGCCACTCGATCTTCGGATTACCTGGAATAGCTAGTGTGACTGTCTTGGCATGACAGTCCAGAATCGCATGGTAAGGGGACAGCCAATCCATGCATAGAATCACATCGAAATCTACCATGCCCAGTAGTAATAGATCAACTCGGGTCTCCAGACCCCTAATAGTAACAATACATGATCGATATACCTGATCCACAACAACAGTATCCCCCGCTGGGGTAGACACATCTACGGGCAAGGCCAGAATACCACAGGTCATACCCAAAAGATGTGCAAAATAAGTAGAGACATAAGAATAGGTGCATCCGAGATCAAATAACACAGAAGCATCCCTGTGGCAGACTGAGATAATACCTGAAATGACCGTATCTAAAGCACTAGCATCCTTCCTATCCGGAAGAGCATAGAAACGAGTCTGGCCTCCACCAGTACGATCTTCACCCGTAGGGTGACCTCTGGATACCTGGCCACCAGTCCTACCCGACTGTGCTGGCACTGAAGAAATAGTAGTAGAAGATGAGGGCTGATCCCTCTGCTGAGACCGCTTACGAAGCCACTGAGGACACTCTCTCCTGATATGGCCCAAATCACCGCACTCAAAACAACGGCTCGAAGATGGAAGAAGGGGCTGCTGAGGACCCCTCGCTACAGATGAACCCTATGCTGAGGAAGCATGAGCAGAGCTCTGAGCTGGAAGAGCACTCAGTGCAGGCTGACTCTGCTGACGGCTCTGCTGACCCTGATAACCCTGATGGCCCTGACGACCACGATCTGATGAAACCCCACTGGACTCTACTCGTCCAGACTGATGAGACCTGAAAGAACGACCTCTGCTATGCTGAGACTGGCCCCTGGACGGAGCACCACTGTAACTGCCAGTACCACGAGGCCTCTTAGCCTCTCTCTCTTCCCGCTCTCTGTGGCGATCTGTCTCAATATGGCGGGCAGCATCAACCACCTCCTTAAAGGTAACTGCCGAAACTCTCTCCCTGTTCATCAAAATGCGGATGGGATAAATAAGGCCATCAATAAATCTCTGAATCCTCTCTCGGTCTGTAGGAACCATCCACATGGCATGATGGGCCAACTGTGTGAATCTTATCTCGTACTGATTAACCGTCATATCTCCCTACTTCAACCACTCGAACTGACATCGCAGCTCCTCTCTCTGAGACTGAGGCATGTACTTTTCCAAGAATACCGTGGAGAACTGCTGCCAAGTGAGGGGCACTGCCCCAGCGGGCCTACGCCTCTCAAAATCCTTCCACCACTGAAATGCTGCACATGTGAACTGAAAAGTGGTGAATGAAACACCGCTGGACTCTAGAATACCCGCGGTGCGAAGCATGCGCTGACATCTGTCAAAACAACCCTAGGCGTCCTCGCCCTCAGCACCGCTGAATGTCGGAGGTTTTAGCCTCTCAAATCTCTCCAAACGACGCTGCTCATCGTCGGGCATAACTGGAACCATATAAGCAGGAGCCGGTGCAACGGGCGCAACTGGCTGGACTGGCTCGGGTGTGCGGGCCACGGGGGTCTGATTGCCTCCCCTTGCCTGTGAAGAAGATGCTGCAGCAGTAGCTGCAACTACTTGAGCCAAGCCTGTGCACACTGATAATATCTGAGCCAAGGTCTCCTGAAGACCCGGTATCACAATAGGCACTGCCGGTGCCTGAGCCTGAGTTACCGGAGCATTTGCCGCTGGAATCTGGTCCTGAGCCTGGGCCACTGGTGCCGGAATCTGACCCTGAGTCTGGTCAGCTGGTGGGTCAGCAGGTGTTGGTGCTGCCGCCCTACCTCTACCACGACCACGGCCTCTGGGTGCCAATGGTGGTCGTCCGCCATGTCCGTTAGCTCGTGTTCTCGCCATCTGCGAGAGAATAGAATATGGAAAAATTTAATTTCATGATAACACAAATCACACGATATGAATCCAAGAAAATGAGGTTTTTCCTAATGTTTCTGTAGCCCTCCGAGGATAGATACGGACGTCTACGTACCGATCCGCGAAAGCCTACTAAACCGGCTCACGACTCGCAAGTCCTAAAAACCTAGGCTCTTATACCAACTTGTCACGACCCAAATCCGGTCGTGATGGCGCCCAACAATCAAGCTAGGCCAGCCGGACCAACTATTTCTGATTACATCGAATACCGGTCCCAAATGGACAACCCAAGAAGAATATATGAGTTTAAGAACTCCAATAATAATAATAATGGGCAAAATACTGACACTCCCAAAGATCCGGAGTCACAAGTCTAGAGCCTCTAACAAAACCCAACGGGAATAGAGAGTACTGTATAGAAATACTCAAGTCTGAATACAAAATACAAATAACAACTGGAAAGGAGAGGAGAAGCTAGGTTCTGCGAACGTAGGCGGCTACCTCAACAACTCGATATGACACTTCAAACGCTGGAAATGCCTGACTACTGCTCCTAAGTACCTGAGTCTGCACACAAAAGGTGCAGGGAGTAGGGGTGAGTACTAAGTACTCAGTGAGTAATAAATATATACACGTAGATGACAGTTAGAAATCTACAAAATACCACAGTATGAAGCTACACTATAGTCCGAATCTCATACGAACTACCATCAACAGTACAATTCAGCTACCACAGAGTAATTCAACAAATAAAGATGCAATGCAATGCACATAACCGCTACGGCGTGTAGGCCGATCCAATTTAACGTCGACGGTGCTCACTTGGGGTGGTTACAGACTCCAGAGGGGCTCCTACAACCCAAGTGCAATACTGCTGCGACGTGCAGCCCGATCCATCCTCAGTCCACATAAATCAAATAAGTCACAAAAACAGTTCATCTTCTAAATTTCCAATTTCCAGTTCACAATTTATGAAAATTACTTAACTTTCATTTAATTTGCAAAAGCCGGTGACTTAGTATTTCAAAAGGTGATTTCAATTTCCAGGACTGAGATCAATGATTTGAGCAAATATAGCTATCACATAAATATTGTCCTCTAAGGATGCTACAGATAGGCACAAGGCCCCCAAACAAGGCTTACCGCCCACAAACATATCAAATACAGTATATTTCCAACACTAATAGCATATTATTCACTTCCGGGATGGACCAAGTCTCAATCCCAAGTCACAATCAATCCCGCACCTGCCACGGTGTACGAGCCACGCCCTACTAGCGTCACAATGTGCTAAGCCGGGGTTTCGAACCCTCAGGCTACCATATACACAAACTACTCACCTCTAGCCGGTCGTAGACTCGTCCGCGATGCCTTTTCCTTTGAATTTAGCTCCCTCGTGCGTAGAATCTAGTCAAACCCCAATAATTATATCAAATACGGGTCAAAGAATCATAACCCATTTCAATTTACATGAAATTCGCATAAATACACTAAGTTGGTAAAACCCGACCCCGGGCCCACTGCTCGGAAAGTTTCGAAATTAGTACCAACGCGACCCTCGTCTCGCCACGAGTCCGTGCATATAAAATTTATCGAAATCGGAGTTCAAATAGCCTTCCAAATCCAAAAATCCCGTTTTCAATATATAGGCCACTTTTCTTCAAAATTCTACCCAATTTCATGAAGATTGATGTTAATTCTACCATAAAATGATGTTTTTGAGTCAAGAATCTTACCTCCGATGAATACCCAATGATTTCCCAGTGATTTCCTCGAGTTTTCTTCTCTCTAGGGCTCAAAATTGTGTTTTGGGGCTGTAAACCCGTAAGCCCTCTGTTCTGTGATATGAATTCACTGCCACAACATTTATACCTACGCGCTCGCGTGAGCTTACACGCGTTCGCGATGCCCAGTTCCCTTTTACTCTTCGCGAACGCGACGCCTACCACGCGTTCGCGATGTTCAACTCTGGCTTGCCCTACGCGAACGCGAACAATACCACGCGTTCGCGATGAACAAATTCCCAGTCGCCCAAAATCCTTCTACGCGTTCGCGACTCCCAGTCACGCGAACGCGAAGCTTAACTCCCTCTGACCTACGCGAACGCGACGCCCTTGTCGCGAACGTGATGCTTTAGCCCACCTGGCCTTCGCGAACGCGACCCATGTCACGCGAACGCGAAGGTCTAAATGACTGGGCAGAAACCTTGAGTTTTCTGCAGATTTTGCCAAGTCCCATATGCCCGGTTGATGGTCCGAAATCATCCCGAGGCCCCCGGGACCCCAACGAAAACCACCAACATACTCCAAAACATGATACGGACTTGTTCCAATCACAAAACACCATCCTAAACATCAAAATCACCATTTACACATAGATTGAAGCCTAAGTTTCTTCAAAACTTTCAAAACTAACATTCGATCCAAAACCAGATCAAACGATGTCCGAATGACCTGAAAATTTGCGGACATATCCAAAATCACATAACGAAGCTACAGAAATTGTCGGAATTCCATTCCGACCCCCGGATCAAAATATCACCTACCATCCGGTTTTCGCCAAAATTCAACCTTCGCCAATTCAAGCCTAAAACTACACCGGACCTCCGAATTCAATTCCGATTGTTCTCCTAAGTCATAAATGAACCCCCGAAACTAGTCGAATCATCGGAATCCGGTTCCGAGCACTCTAACTCAGTAGTCAACTCTAGGTTGACTTCCCATATTCAAGCTTTCTTCAAACGTACTATTTGCTTCATTTTCAACCCGAATCACTCCTAACTCACCCGATATATTCTAATACTGATTTAAAAGCATAAGATATGTAAATGCAAGGTAACGGGGTGGTAATTCGCGTAACGACAGGCCGGGTCGTTACACAGGTACATCATAGCAGGGCTGATTCTATTACGGTTCGGGAGTGCTTCTGGACAATCGAGGTAGCTGCCAGCGTTCGCAGGACCTGATTCTCCAGTTTGTCTATATTTTGTTCTGACCATCCCACAGTTGTGCACAGTTATATTCGCTATTTACACTTTGTATACTCTATAGAGGCTCATGACTCTTGACCCTTCGGTCTATGGGAGTTGGTATGTGTTGGGACTTGGTTCCCCTGTTTCGATATATCCATCACTGTTATTTTACAATTGTTATGCTTAAATCGGATAAGGCGAGCTCATAGCTCTATGATTGTTGTTGATTGGTCGGGCTGGCCTTGCAGTGTGCTGGGCGCCATCACGACCGGATTTGGGGTCGCGACAGTTACATAGACGAATATACATGTGCATTTAAAGAATTTTACTATAAAGGAATATATAGTATAGAGGAAAGTAAAGAAATAAGAAAATTATATTTTTCAAAATTACCAGAACCATTTAGTTCAAAAATATTAAAAGATTGGAATAATGCAGCATTACAAGATACTTTAGGAGCAAGAATTAAATACTTACAAAATTGGTTTGCAGAATTATGTGAAAAACATAAAGAAGAAATTAAAATGGAAAAAACGTTAATAAAAAACTTAGCATGTTGTAAAGATAAAACAACACCCCAGTTTGGATGTAATAAAAGATACTATAATAAAAATCATAATAAAATTAAGAAATATAAAAAGTATAAGTCAAAATTTTAGTGTAAAAAACCTAGACGAAGATATTATGTAAAGAAGTTTAATAACAAAAGGCAATACCGACCTAAGAAAAAATTATCAGAATGTAAATGTTATAATTGTGGAAAACTAGGACATTTAGCAAAAGATTGTAAAATACCTAAAAATCAAAGAGCTAAGCAAGTATCAGAAATAATAATAAACGACGAAGAATACGTACAAATGGAATACATAGACTATGAATTAGAGAGTAATGATAGTATATATGAATTATCAGAAAATGAATTAGAAAATGAATCAATACTAGAATCAGATAATGAAGACAATAAATTAACAGATGACTGAAAAAGAAATAAATATAATAACCCAAGAAGAATACCAAGATGAAGAATCTACAGAACAAAAAGTAATATTTGATGAAAATATATTTGAACAAATAAAAGGAAAAGAATTAGACTTAAGTGTAGAAAAAATATTAGATATACCAAAAATGAAAAATTAGTTCAAAAGAAGTAAAGAAGAATACTATATAATTAGCCGAAGAGAACATATAATAGATTGTAAATACACCAAAGGAAAAAGGGCATGATAATTAACATGATAATTATCATGCCCTAACATATTGATTGGGTTATGTACCATTGCCAATTTCGTGATTTTGAGTATTTTTCGAGTTCTTTCGATTGGGTTATGTACCATTAGCCTTTTTTGATATATTTGTAATGATTTTGGCTAGTTTTGACGTGCGTGGTTGTCGGTTCGAGGAGTTAAGGCATCGCGGGCATGAGTTTTCGCCGGTTCGAGGTGGGTAATACTTGTAAATGATGTCCTAAGGGTTAGTAAACCCCGGACTTGCACATCTTAGTGCTGTGTTGAGGTGACTTGCACGCCGGACAACGGGCGTGGGGTAGAGCACCATTGGGGATTGTGCCTTGGTCCGTCCCGCGTAATAAATAATAACACCTAATTGTTTGAAATGAAATTTACGCCTCAATAAAGATATTAATTATCATGAATTGGACTAATTATCATGCTTGGGCTTCGCGCCGATTATTTGAATCCTTCAGGGATTGGTATCATTGTCTTGATAACACTATGCACATTTTTATCTCAATTTAAAGTTTCAAATGGTATTTTGCTACTCAGCATTTTTTTATAAAGTTATGAAAAACTTGAACATGGTCTTAATGGCATTTCTAGCTGTGAGCTAATATGATACTATTGCCCGAGGGGCTTTCTTGATTATTTGTTAGACTAATTGGGGCCGAGGGCCATATGTTAGGGCATGATAATTTATGTGAGCATATGCATACACATGCATGGATCGGACTGCACGCCGCAGTGGTATATGGATCGGGCTGCGCGCCGCAGCAGGTGTGATATTGATATTGCGTTTGGGCTGTAGGAGCCCCTCCGGAGTCTGAACCCCCACAGTGAGCGCGGGCGCCTTTGCATGGATCGGGCTGTACGCCACAACATCATATGCATTGCATGGCATACATACATTGGTTTACGTGTACTACGTGGCAAAACATTTAGCACTCATACATTACTGGAACACATGCATTATTTGCCTTATTGAGCAGATCTCCTGGTGGTATTTCTTAAGGAGTGCTGAGCCCGAGGGGCTAATTTGAGTGCAGACCTGCAGTGCTTGAGATTGTACCCAGGTATTGGTATGTTACCATGAAAGAAAGAAGCTAAAAATGAGATTTCTAAATAAATTACTCCTATATGCTGAAAGGGGATAAAATGATAGTGTGTTGAAGTTTAAAGGTAATTCTGTATTGTGTAGCATGAGATAGTGCTTTGCGTGGTTTCCTTTCCTTCAGCATTATTTACTTTTATTACCGCTGAGTTGGAAGTACTCACACCCGACTCCCTGCACCTTGTGTGAAGATCCAGGTACATCACAGTAAAGCTGATTCTATTGCTGCTCGGGAGTGCATTTGGACAGTCGAGGTAGCTGCCAGCGTCCGCAGGACCTGACTCTCCAGTTTATCCTTGTTTTGTTCTGTCTATGCCACACTTGTGCACGGTTGTATACACCATCACAGTTTATAAATTCTGGTAGAGGCTCATGACTTATGACTCCTGATTCAGTGGGAGGTTTATACTGGTTTTGGGATATCTATCCCCGATGTGCTAGACATCATTTCATTATATTATTGTTGTTTATGCCTACAAAGGGTAAAGTGAGAGCTGATCGCTCTGTGTTATGAATGGTTGGTCGGGCTAGCCTAGCAATATGTTGGGCGCCATCACGACCGAGTTTTGGGGTCGTGACAAGTTGGTATCAGAGCCTAGGTTACTAGGCCTCATGAGTCTTGAACCGGTTAGTAGAGTCTCGTGGATCGGTACGGAGACGTCTGTATTTATCCTCGAGAGGCTGCAGAACCTTTAGGAAACACTTCACTTTCTTGGAATTCTTATCGTGCGTACTTGATTCGGCTTGAGATGTAATTCTTGAAATTCCTTCCACACGTTTGTATGCGCACTCGAGTGCTTAGTAATAAATTTGCCTTGATGGCTTGTGAATCCCCGATCGAAGGCGAGATATAATCTCCGTGATTTCATGTTGGGCCAGTCTAAAGGAATTGAGGCCGAATCTTCGCCTATGGCTTGAGCACCAAGGTGCTGATTTTGCGAGCTGGTATTATGAACTTATATGTTCAGTATTGTCCCTAATTTTGGAATGACGGCTAGATAGCCAGGTGATGTGTATCATGGTGGAAGGTGTGCTGAGATACTAAATTGAGGCAAAGCAGGTGGGTTATCTCTTGCGGAGTGCCCTTAGGTGAGATGATTCTTATGTGTAATTGAAAGGTATTTGATATGTGTTATGATTCAAGCAGGTGCAACGTATGTCAGTATATCAATTTTGATAATATAATTCGTGTAGTATTGAGATTAATGTTGTTGATATACATTGTGATGCCTTGTCGAGTTGTGGACGTGTTGTTAGGATGGTTTTGGTGATTCTCTGGCAGGTGGATAGGCCCAATTACAAAGGAAACTCTACCGAAATTTTTGAAAAATTTGGGACTTAGTAAACATTTTGTCGCCTAAAGAGTGGGCTTAACTGTAGTGTGAATGAATGCAAGAATTAGGGAAGAGTTAGAATTTTTGATGATTCGTGTCTCCGCAAGCTGGTGAAAGAGTGAGTTTAATCTCACCATGATATTACGACAACACTAAAGTATATGTGTTCTGATAAACATGGCTTCGAGCTAAGTTGAGGAGGTTTCCATTGATTAGCTGATTGCGCAGTTGTATGCTACGTTGGTTATGTCTTAAAGTACACTGACGAACCAGTTCTAGTTGCAGAAATTGAGCCGAGAATAGCACGAGTGAAGCAAGATTTTGACAAAAGTTATACGGTGCTTTCGTAGATGTGAGAAAATAATAGTATGTCTTGAGCTGTTGTTGGTAAGGAATGCTCAGTGAATTGAGGAGAATGATGTTTGTAGGTATTTGAATGAGATCATATCCTGTGGTGTCGGGGTGCTAATAAGGCACGAGTGGTTTTGTTCGTTAAGTGTGGTAATTTGCAGTTTCGATAAGAGTGGATGACTCTTGGGAATGTTATAATGTGTTCTAAGATGGTGTATGTGACTAAAGATAGTGTCTTCATTAGAAAAGATCAAGACTTGTGGTATTTTGTGATAACTACGAGACCCTAAGTATCAATATCAGGAAAGTAGTAGTAACGAATTCAGATTCGCGAGAAGTTCTTCAAAACAAAGTATTATGGAAGGTGATATTTCTGGGAGACATTGGAGAAAGTATTCAATGGCCTATGAGTATTAAAGAATGTGGCCTTATGTTTGAATCTCCTGTGGTGAGCCTGAATTGATGCATTGTAATGCTATAACAAGAGAGAAAAATCAAAATAATGATGTAAACCAAATATGAAGGTTGTGATGGTTGCTCTTGTGCGTTATAAAAAGAAATGGGAGTTATTATGGATCTTTGAAAGGTTATCGGACTAAGTTCAATGTGATCAGAATCGGCTTGAAGTCGATGAATAGATTTAATATGAATAATGGCTCTATATCAGGCCAGATGTATGCATTTTGTAATGCAGTCCTCATGAAAGAGTAGTTAGGTTGATTCTTTATTGTCAGATATCTCGCGTAGTGATGCCTTACGCTGTGTGATTTGTGAAAAGGCTCAAGAAATTGTTATGTGTTGAGAATCCGCGTAGGGATAATGTTACCTGAGCAGCTTGGCTACTGAAATTCAATTTCGTATATCACACATCAGTTGTGCTTGGTTTTGTAGTTATAATGCTAAATCCCCCTAAGGGATGATATTATGCACTTAGCATGCTTATGACCGATATTTGGTATTTGGTTATGATGAGCAGATTTGGCTCGATGTGTATCTCCTTATATGAGATCTGTGTGTGGATCGGGTGGCACGCCGCCATGGGTATGTTAACTGGATCGGGCTGCACGCCGCAACAATGTGATGTTGAGTATAATTTTATATATACTATTTCGTATGCCTTGTTCTTTGTTTTCTAAAGAAATTCCCCATTAATGCGTGGAATTGATAATTCATTCCAGAGTTTGTTTTCTTTTGTATTGCATTAGAATCGGTATCCTATTGGCACTTTGGGGCATCATATGCGATTTATAGTTATGTTTGGAGTGGCTTATTGCCCAGACAGTTCGTACGTGGAAAGACGAGATCATTGAAGTTGAGATCAATGGAATCTGAGTATGTGAAGTGAAATTATAGAACTAAGACAATTTTTTCGCTCAGAATGAGTTGATAATTCTTGTAAAGAGTATAGAACTAATAAATTGTTGTTTCAGTAGTAGTTATGAATGTGTTCAGGTCTCATCCGCTGTGTCAACATTGTAAGAATTTGAACAAGACGTGTGTATGTCATACAGAGCATGTGATGTATAGTGATTCCTTCTAAGTGATTAGTTAAAGAATCTTCGGATGATTAAGGAAACTGGTATTGCTAAGTGGAAGTGATTTGATGAGACTATATGTCTCAGAAAAGGGTAATGTGATTAAACTGATTATATATCAGTAGTATTGCGGCATGTTCTTGTTGGGTCTATTGGTGGTATTCGGGTCTGCTCGACAGGTAAACATTGAGCATCTGTCATGGGATGAATGATTATCAAATATGTGCGTGTATTGCACGGTGGAAATTGGATTAGGCATAAGTGTATTATATGGAGTTCTGATGTACAGGCTATGTGGTGACGTTGGAATTCAGACTGATTGTCTTAGTGTTGGGTGATTTTGAACTATTGCATTAAGGGCAATGTCATAAATGCCACGAGTTAAGTGGTGAAGTGCGATAGAATATATTTTAGTAGAATGAATTATATTTTAAAGAATCAGCGGACAGCTGGGAATGACCATTTTCTTAATTGGTTATTTGAGATGGATGTTAGTGCGGAGGTTGCTATCATTGATCCCATCCCGGTATGGAGGGAATTTTTTAATGCGTTTCTTAATGGTGCATGTATTATGCAGGTTGTGGTTAGGTCGTATTGAATGTGTCATGTCACCAGGATGGTGTGTTTGGTCAAAAGATATCGTGAGGATCATTAATGAATATAGACAGATTTGATTTCAGCATGTTTGATGGATAAATATCGAGATTTCGGTTCAAACGTTTGTTATGGTAATTGCTAGAGGATAAATGGCCTCATGAATGGGTGACCTGAGGAATGGATATGGTTTATCGATTGTTTTATTTACCATTGGCAATATATGAAAGTATTGGAATAAGTCTCTAGCTAATAAAAGGGTTTTCCATCGACATCTGGTTATCGTGGGCAGCTGTTGTGAATGGAAGTTATTGCTGCATGTGTTTGAGTTATGCGGTATAATATATGATTTCACCTGAGGTTGCAGGTATGGATTATTACAGTTGATTCGAGTTTATTCTGAGTAAAAATGTGAGGTTCTGATCTTGTGTAAGATTACAGAAGGTGAAATGTACTTCTATAGTTTATGGACTAGATGGATTGAGTAATTTCAGCTAAGTTGTGTTGTCGGACCTATATGAGATAGGGTGAAGTGGGATCACCGCGGGTTATATGCGGGGTAAAATTATTCAACTATTGGTGAATTTCTAGAACAACTCTGGGTCCGCTCAAGGACGAGCGTTTGTTTAAGTTGGGGAGAATGTGACGACCCGACCCGTTGTCTCAGGTGTAACCGCTCCGTGTTTCCCACATTGTGTTGCCTTATGTTTCATTATCAGTTTTGGCTGCGTTAGAATTAAATTGGAGTAATTTTGTTAAGAAATGAGAAACTTAGTCTCTTTTAAGAAGACATAAGTTGGAAAAGTCAATCTGATGTTGACTTATGAGTTAGAGTACTAGGAATCGAATTCTGATGATTCGATTAGCTCCGGATGATGAAATGTGACTTAGGAGCGCAATCAAAAGTAATTTTGGAGGTCCGGTGAAGAAGTTAGCATATTTTGGCGAAGTTAGTATTTTGGCGAATTCCGGTTGATAGGTGATATTCTTAAAGTTTAACATAAGCTTGAATTTGTTGAAAACGGACGATTTTGATGTTAACGATAGAGTTTTGATGATTGGAACAAGTTTGAATAAGGTTATAGGACGTGTTGGTACTTTTGATTGAGGTCCCGGGGGCCTCGGGTGAGTTTCGGGGTGGTTTCGGACCATTTCTAAGCCATTTTTAACTGCTGGTTTTTGGCTACAGCAGTTCTCTATGCGATCGCGGGGATTCGGTCGCGATCGCGGTGAGTAAAATCTGAGAAAAACCTTACTGAATCGCGATCGCGTAAAGCTCTTTGCGATCGCGAAGAAGGAATTTCTGTCGCGCAGGTCCTACTTCGGAAGCTCATATCTTTTTATCGACAAGGAATTTTGAGGTGATTCAATAACTAAAGTTGTAGATCATCTTATGTAGTTTTCAAAAGATAAAGAAATAGGGATTTGGATGTCTGTGTAAAACGTTATGGATGTTACACTATAGGCTGTCCGAGGAGGATATTTAATACACATGTATGCATTGGGAAGCATATATCTCCAAATTTATAAGGATTCAGGAAATGAGCAACAAATGAAAGTCATATCCCTATGTGTCTAGTTTCCAGAACATCAAACCATTTGTCATTTGGAGTTGTATGCAAAAAGTTATGACCATTATACTGAAGCATGTCCGGAAGAACCAGAATTTATGCACCGCGATCGCGAAGCCTTTCCCGCGATCGTGAAGGGTAATTTTTGGTCCAGAAATTTGTTCTCCGCGATCGCGAAGCATTTCCCGCGATCGCGATGAACAAAATGCCTGGGCAGAATGTTTTAAAACATTCCAGTCGCGAAAATAACCCATTTTTCCACCATTTTTGGTCACTCTTGAGAGCTTTTGGACGGGAAATGAAAGGGTTTCGACTGGGAATCATTGGAGGTAAGTTTTATGAGTTAATTACATGTTTTTATACAAGAATAATCCATGGAATTCATGAATTTATGGCTAAAAATCAAGAAAATAGGGCTTGGAGTAAAAATCTTGAATTTATTATTTGAAGGGCCATTTGTGGTCCGAATTGAGAGTTCTTGGTATGTACGGACTCGTGACGAGACGAGGATTCCAGAAATATAAATTTCATAATTTTTCGGAATGTGGGCCCGGGGCTCGGGTTTTGCCAATTTCGTGATTTTGAGTATTTTTCGAGTTCTTTCGATTGGGTTATGTTCCAATAGCCTTTTTGATATATTTGTACTGATTTTGGCTAGTTTTGACGTGCGTGGTTGCCGGTTCGAGGAGCTAAGGCGTCGCGGGCATGAGTTTTCGCCGGTTCGAGGTGGGTAATACTTGTAAATGATGTCCTAAGGGTTAGTAAACCCCGGACTTTGCACATCTTAGTGCTGTGTTGAGGTGACTTGCACCCCGGACAACGGGCGTGGGGTAGAGCACCATTGGGGATTGTGACTTGGTCCGTCTCGCGTAATAAATAATAACACCTAATTGTTTGAAATGAAATTGTCGCCTCAATAAAGATATTAATTATCATGAATTGGACTAATTATCATGCTTAGGCTTCGCGCCGATTATTTGAATCCTTCAGGGATTGGTATCATTGTCTTGATAACACTATGCATATTTTTATCTCAATTTAAAGTTTCAAATGGTATTTTGCTACTCGGCATTTTTTTTATAAAGTTATGAAAAACTTGAACATGGTCTTAATGGCATTTCTAGCTGTGAGCTAATATGATATTGTTGCCCGTAGGGCTTTCTTGATTATTTGTTAGACTGATTGGGGTCGAGGGCCATATGTTAGGGCATGACAATTTATGTGAGCATATGCATACACATGCATGGATCGGATTGCACGCCGCAGTGGTATACGGATCGGGTTGCGCGCCGCAGCAGGTGTGATATTGATATTGCGCTTGGGCTGTAAGAGCCCCTCCGGAGTCTGAACCCCCACAGTGAGCGCGGGCGCCTTTGCATGGATCGGGCTGTACGCCACAACGTCATATGCATTGCATGGCATACATATATTGGTTTACGTGTACTACGTGGCAAAACATTTAGCACTCATACATTACTGGAACACATGCATTATTTGCCTTATTGACCAGATCTCCTGGTGGTATTTCTTAAGGAGTGTTGAGCCCGAGGGGCTAATTTGAGTGCAGACCGGCACTGCTTGAGATTGTACCCAGGTATTGGTATGTTATCATGAAAGAAAGAAGCTAAAAATGAGATTTCTACATAAATTACTCACATATGCTGAAAGGGGATAAAATGATAGTGTGTTGAAGTTTAAAGGTAGTTCCGTATTGTGTAGCATGAGATAGTGCTTTGCGTGGTTTCCTTTCCTTCAGCATTATTTACTTTTATTACCGCTGAGTTGGAAGTACTCACACCCGACTCCCTGCACCTTGTGTGCAGATCCAGGTACATCACAGCAGAGCTGATTCTATGGCTGCTCGGGAGTACATTTGGACAGTCGAGGTAGCTGCCAGCGTCCGCAGGACCTGACTCTCCAGTTTATCCTTATTTTGTTCTATCTATGCCACACTTGTGCACAGTTGTATACACTATCACAGTTTATAAATTCTGGTAGAGGCTCATGACTTATGACTCCCTGATTCGGTGGGAGGTTTATACTGGTTTTGGGATATCTATCCCCGATGTGCTAGACGCCATTTCATTATATTATTGTTATTTATGCCTACAAAGGGTAAAGTGAGAGCTGATAGCTCTGTGTTATGAATGGTTGGCCGGGCTAGCCTAGTAATATGTTGGGCGCCATCACAACCGGGTTTTGGGGTCGTGACACCTAAATTTTAGAAAACCTTCGATTTGAATGGGCAAATGAACTTCGATTTCGATAAATTTTATATGCACGGACTCGTGTTGAGATAAGGAACCTGAATATATAACTTCTGTAATTTTTTGAGAAGCGTACCAGAAGTCGGGTTTTGGCAACTTGTGGGTTTTGGTGTATTTTGAGTTGTTTTGATTGGGTAATGCCCAATTGGCCTATTTTGATGTAATTCTATTGATTTTTATCAGATACTACACCTGTGGAGGCCGACATTCACGGCAAGAGAGTTGTCTCTTAGCGGTTTTGTACCGGAGTCAAGGTAAGTGGCTTGTCTAACCTCGCGTGGGGGAACCTTTACCCCTAGGATATTATGTGATAGTTTAGATGCCTTGTACGCGAGGTGACTGGCGTGTACATGCGCTAGTTGTTGTAACTCATTTTACTTGAATTGTCCAATTCGTGATATTCCTGTTCTTAATTATTAAATTGTGACCTATACCTGGTATTCGTTAGGGAAGTATGATTAGGTAGGATTTATCTGTCTAATTGCCTAATTGTCCTACTTGAACTTCTTGATAATTGTTGGCACTAGTCCTCGGTGAAGTTGTAGTTAAGCATATTATGTTTTATGTGTGCGTTTTCTTTATTTGTTATGTTGGGGGACTGCGGATTCAATTCCCGGAGATCCCAGGGCCGTGGGTTCGATTCCTAGAGACCCGGATTTGCTATTGTTTGTGGACTGCAGGTTCAATTCCCGGAGATCCAAGGGCTGCGAGTTCGATTCCCGGAGACCCGGAGTTTATTGATATATTATTGAGATACGGACTGCGGGTTCGATTCTCGGAGATCCTGAGATCATTGAGATACATCCTGTGGTATTGAGACATGGGTTGCGGGTTTGATTCCCGGAGACCCGGAGATACCGTTATTGGGACTGCGGGTTAAATTCCTGTAGCTCCTGGATTGTTGATTATAGAGTGGGACTGTGGGTTCAATTCCCACACATGCTGGACTTGTTAATTGAATTTTGTTACTTGTTGTTAGCTTAATTATAGACGGCTGTAGTAATCGTTTTATTGTTGTTATTTCAGAATTATTATCATTTAAACTGCTTATTATTATTATTATCATCTTGTAATCGTTTTCTCTCAGTAGGGCCCTGACCTTCCTCGTCACTACTCCATCGAGGTTAGGCTTGGCACTTACTGAGTACCGCCGTGGTGTACTTATGCTACTCTTCTGCACACTTTTATTGTGCAGATCTGTGATGACCCGGCCCATCGTCAAGGGAATTACCACCCCGTTATGTTGTAATTACATGTTTTATTCTTTTATATCAGTGTTAGAGTCTATCGGGTGAGTTAGGAGTGAATTGGATTGAAAATGAGGCATATAGCCTTTTTGAAGGAAACTTGAATAAGGAAAGTCAACCCGGAGTTGACTATTTGGTTAGAGGGCTTGGAATCGGATTCCTGATGATTCGGTTAGTTCCGGGAGGTGATGTGTGACTTAGGGGAGCGATCGAAATTGAATTTGGAGGTCCGGTGTAGAAATAGGCTTGAATTGGCTAAGGTTGAATTTTGGCGAAATCCGAACGGTAGGTGAGATTTTGATCCGGGGGTCGGAATGGAATTATGACAATTCCTGTAGCTTCGTTATGTGATTTTGGATATGTCCACAAAATTTCAGGTCATTCGGACGTCGTTTGGTCGGGTTTTTGATAGAATGTGTAATTCAGAAGTTTTGAAGAAACTTAGGCTTGAATCCGTGTGTAATTGGTGATTTTGATGTTTAGGATGGTGTTTTTATGATTGAAACAAGTTCGTATCGTGTTTTGGGGTATGTTGGTGGTTTTCGTTGGGGTCCCGGGGGCCTCGAGGTGAATACGGACCATCATCCGGCAATTGGAAGCAAGAAATGATCTGCTGTAAATTGTAGATCACTGGGCGAAATTTTAGCCTTCGCGTTCGCGAGGGCTATGCCGCGTTCGCGTAGGCTGGGGCCGGGTGACCATCACGTTCACAAGGGATGGTAACGCGTTCGCGTATTAGGGAGCTAGAACGCATCACGTTCGCGTGGAGTAAGGTCGCGATCGCGTAAGAGTAAAAGGCAGGGCATCGCGTTCGCGTGGACTGGGACGCGTTCGCGTAGAGTAAAAGTCCGGAGGCTGGGAAGTTGACCTTCGCGGACGCGTGACTTCACGTCGCGTTCGCGATGAAGGACTGGAATAAGGCATCTCATTCGCGTGAGAGGCGTCGCGAACGCGATGAAGAAATTTGACTGGCAGTGAGTTTAATTACAGAACAGAACCAGTCGCGAGTTTCATACCCCAAAACGCCATTTTTGAGTTCTAGAGAGAGAAACTCACGGGAATTGCTGGGAATTCATCGGGGATTCGTCGGAGGTAAGTTTTGTGGTTTAATTACATCATTTTAACATGAAATCCTTGGTTAAATTTCTGTAAATGGAAGATTAAAGGTGGGTTTGAGCCCTAGGCCTAAATTGAAGAAAAACACCGATTTGAGTGGGCAAATGGAGTCCGATTTTGGTAAATTTTATATGCCTAGACTCGTATTGAGATGAGGGTTCTGAATATGTGACTTTCGTGATTTTTCGAGAAGCGTGGCAAAAGTCAAGTTTTGACAACTTTGGGAATTTTGATGTAAATTGAGTTGTTTTGATTGGGTGTCGTCCCATTGGCCTAATTTGTTGTATTTCTACTATATTTGATCAGATTCTACGCGTGCAGAGCTTTGTTCTCATGGCAAGGGCATTGCGGAGTAGTCGTCGCGCTGTATTGAGGTGAGTAATAGATGTGGGTGATGACCAGCGGGTTCGAAACCCCGGTATACCACTTTGTGACGCTGTATAGCGGCGAGACACGTACTCTCATGTGAGTGCGGGGTCGATTGTGATTGGGGACTATGGCTTAGTCCGACTTGTTAGCACTGTGTTATGACATTGGCTATTCTTGAGTCGTCGAACCTCCTTCTCGGATGGTTGCATATTATATATTGTGATAATGGCCACTCTTGAGCCGAGGAACCCCCTTCTTGGGCGGTTGAGTATACTTGTGGGCCATGAGCCGGTTATTGGATCCCGCGAGGATCGTTATCATTGTCTTATCATATTGACATGCTAGTTTACTACTAGTCCGCAGCTATTTCTGTTATCATGCTATTTCCAATCTCTGGAACATGATATTACTGTTTTCAACTGAAAAATAATAAAAGATGATTTCAAAACTACTTTTGAGCCTGCGAGGCTGTATTTACATATTAGCTGACTGGTAGTGGATCGGGCTACACGCCGCAGCGGTACATATGTTGGATTGGACTGCACGCCGCAGTGATATTGTGCTTGGGCTGTAGGAGCCCCTCCGGAGTCTGAACCCCCAGAGTGAGCACGGGTACCCAAATTGGATCGGGCTACGCGCCGTAGCGGTCATATCATGCATTGCATTGCATTTAGCTACATCTGCTAGCTGTTATACTGTTTTGCTGGTACTTATTTGTACATGTACAGTTGATATTGATTCTATGACAGGGTATTTGATTACGGCTTTACATAGTGCTTTATTGCGGATTTCTTATCTGCGCTGTCTTACCCCTGTTTATTACCACTGAGTCTGGCAGTACTCATTTTACTCCCTGCACCTTGTGTGCAGATCCAGGTACCTCTCAGCAGTGATCCAGTAGCTGTGCGAGGCAACATCTGTTGGATATACGAGGTAGCTGCAGAGTCCGCAGGACCCGATATTCCTTCTTGCTGTCTTTGACTCTGTATTGATGTTTCTTTCCGTACTTGGTATTTGTAAAATATTATACACTTTTGTTCATTAGAGGCTCGTGACTCTTGACCCTTCGGTCTAGGGGAGTTGGTGTATTATGGGGCTTGGTTCCCCGTTTTTGTTATATGTATCGTTGTTGCTTCGTGATTTAATATGATTAAATGGGCTAAAGAGAGCTTCTAGCTCCGTTGTTGTTATTGATTGGTCATGCTGGCTTAGCAATGTGCTGGGCACCATCACGACCGGATTTGGGGTCGTGACAAGTTAGTATCAGAGCCTAGGTTTACTAGGCCTCATGAGTCTTGAGCCGGTTAGTAGAGTTTTGTGGATCGGTACGGGGACGCCTGTAGTTATCCTCGGGAGGCTGCGAACCTTTAGGAAAACTTCACTTTTCTTGAACTCTATCGTGCGATCTTATTGTTCTGAGAACTGAACTTCTATATTCTATTCTCTCGCAGATGGCGAGAACGCGAGCATCAGGACGAGGTGGACGACCTCCATTGCCACCTGTTAGAGGCCGTGGGCGCGGTCGTACTAGAGGTAGAGGTAGGGCAGCTGAGGCTGTGCCAGCTGACCCGCCCGTTGTACCAGTTCAGGAGCAGCCCCCAGTGGTTGATGCTCCAGCAGCCCCAGTTCAGGGCCAAACTGTATCTATTGCTATTCCTGGTCTTCAGGAGACTCTTGCTCATATATTATCGGTGTGTTCCTGTTTGGCTTAGGTAGTTTCAGCTACCGCTACTGCAACGACATCTCAAAAAGGGGGTGGTCAGCAGACCCCTGCAGCTCGCACACCTGAGCAGGCTGTTCAGGGACTTCAGACGCCAGAGGCGGTCCCCGCTCAGGTGGTTGCACTAGTTATTCCTCCAGCTACACCAGCTCCAGAGCATATGGTTCAGGCTATGCCCGATGATGAGCAGCGTCGTCTTGAGAGATTTGGTAGACTTCGACCACCCCATTTCAGTGGCGTTGAGGGCGAGGATGCCCAGGGTTTCTTGGATAAGTGTCAGAGGATGTTACGTACGGCTGGTATTCTTGAGTCCAGCGGAGTTTCAATTAC
Organism: Nicotiana noctiflora; assembly: GCA_032618575.1. Lineage (NCBI taxonomy): Eukaryota > Viridiplantae > Streptophyta > Magnoliopsida > Solanales > Solanaceae > Nicotiana > Nicotiana noctiflora. Next base: position 243,039 of record JASVEL010007424.1, read on the forward strand.
TACCTTTCAGTTCACTGGTCCCGCATTTGATTGGTGGGAAGAGTTTGAGAGGCGTAGGCCTGCGGGAGCAGCACCTCTCACATGGCAGCAGTTCTCTACTCTCTTTCTAGAGAAATATGTACCTCAGTCTCGTCGCGAGGAGCTACGTTGCTAGTTCGAGTGGTTGGTTCAGGGCGACATGTCTGTGACCCAGTATGAGCTCGGATTCACACGGTTGGCTAGGCATGCCACATGGATGATCCCTAATGATAGGGAGAGGATCAGGAGGTTCATTGATGGCCTCAATTACTCTATCCGCATTCTTATGACCAGAGAGCGAGTTCTGTCATCATCTTTTGAGCAGATTGTTGATATGGCACGCTCCATTGAGGCGGATCATTGCCGAGAGAGAGAGGAGCGGGAGGCCAAGAGGCCTCGTGGTTCTGGCAGTTTCAGTGGTGCTCCATCTAGAGGGCATTCCCAGCAGAGCAGAGGTCGCTCATCTAGACCTTCGCATTCAGGCCGCCCAGAGCAGAGCAGAGGTTCTTAGGGTCGTGGTCGACAGGGATTTCAGCAGGGTCAGTCATCACTTAGTGCCCTCCCAGCCCAGAGTGTAGCACCTACTTCTTCAGCCCAGGGTTCTTCTGCGGCGAGGGGTCCCCTTTAGTCCCCTTCTCCAGTACCAGGTGCATGTTACGAGTGTGGCAAGTTTGGTCACATGAGGAGACAGTGCCTTCGACTCCGTAGGGACAGGACTCAGCAGAGGGACCAACCCTCATCTTCAGCACCATCTCAGTCTAGTAGAGGTGGAGGTCACTCTTCTCATGGTCGCCCCAGGGGCGAGGAGAGATCTGGTGGAGGCCAGGCACGGTTCTATGCACTTCCTGACAGGCGTGATGCAGTTGCCTCCGATGCTGTGATTACAGGTATCATTTCTGTCTGTCACGGAGATGCCTCTGTTCTATTTGATCCAGGGTCCACATATTCTTACGTGTCCTCTTATTTTGCACATCATTTGGGTGCGACTCGTGGTAGTCTTGACTTACCCGTTCATGTATCCACCCCCGTGGGTGATACAATTGTTGTGGATCACGTCTATAGATCTTGTGTTATATCTATTTGGGGTTTGGAGACCCAGGCTGATTTGTTATTGTTGGGGATGGTGGACTTTGATGTTATATTGGGTATGGACTGGTGTGAGCACGTGATTTTTGCCCTACATGAGATTAACTCCCAAAAATTCAAAATAAAACTGTTTTTGTATCGTTGTAATATCTGTGGATTTTTTGTGTTAATTTTCTTACTATTTGTATTCTCGGTGTATGCATGTTTGATTGTTTAAATTAAGAAAATACAAAAATATATTGCGTGTGCATTCTCAGGTTTTAGTTTACAATTGAAAGTAATCAAGTCTATTTGACAAAAATAGAAAAATCACAAAATATGTATTTTTGTATTTTAGCGTTTAATATCCCAATTATGTGATTTTAGTTTAATTTAACTATAATAAGAACCTAATTAGGACTCTTATAAACCAATTTGATTTTTGTAATGTATTTTAGAGTTTTTGTTTTAATTAAGAATTAATAGATGGGAAATAGAGATAAAAAAGAGAGATGGCCAGATTTGGGCCATCCCCAGTCCAGGCAAAACCAGCCCAAATCGAATTCATCCTTGGTCCAAATCCAGTGGGTCTCTAAGACTAACGAAACGACGTAGCATGGTGTTAAAGCTACGTCATTTTAGCACCAACAGATCTCAACCATAAATCCATTCCTGATCCAACGGCTGAGATCTCATCGCCCCAACCCGTTTTGCCAGCGACCCGTTCCCCTTTGAGACCGACCCAGTCTCACTTAGTGAGACGATGCCGTTTGATATCCACCAAGAGATCCAGGCCATTGATTTCACTTGATCGAACGGTCAAGATTAAATCACCCCCCTTCGTATATAAGCTCGATCTCCACCCAGCCCCACCGATCCAAATACCCCCTCCTCACTATCGTCTCTCTCAGAGACGATGTCTCACAAGCACAACCCTAGCCGCCACCCTACCCTTTCGCCGTAAATCCGGCGGCAACAACGCCGCCGGCCACCAAATTAATACCGTAGAACCTCCTAGTCTCCCTCTATACGAATCCATCCTTCATTTACCTCGAATCACTTCGGAACTCCTCGAATCTTCATTTGAAGATTCGAGCCAAACTCGAACTAACGCCAAACCACCCCAAACTCACCCCAAACCCTCCCATGACCTCCCTCGTACCCCCACCGGCCTTGGTTTAGCTCGAATCTTACCAGGATTGTAAAAGCCCCAAATCTCGGCCATGAACCCTAGATGTCGATTTCTTCCTAATTGAGGTCTAATAGACCTTAGTTGGGATGTTTTCCTTGTTGAAAACATCTCAATTAAGGTCCATTGGCCTAAAAAACGAAAATTCCAAGTCCGAGTTGAATCCAAGATGGGTCCGAGATCCGTTCAAGTGCGGATTTTCTCCTTACATGGTATTTCTTTCTTTTCTTCATATTTTAGTATGTTAATGATGTGAATTTTATCCTTTGTTTCTTCTTTTAGTTTTCTGTTTTGTTCTTCATCTCCAAAGACCTTTTATTTGGTCGAATTGTATTCTGTTATTTGTTCGAATGTGCTTGTCATAGGATAGTTATTCGTTTCGATTAAGGTCGTTAAGCATTTAATTCATATTTGATTGGTTCTTTGTCTCTGCTTAAAGTATATGGAATCAAACCGTAGGTCGCTCATTTGTTATCAATTATGTATTTTGTCGTTGACTAATCAATGTGGTCGATTAGTCTCGTAGGCCTGGTTTATTAGCATTTTTAGGGCAGAATTGGACACTACAAATCACTGTTGAATCGAGAGGTCCTTTCTTTTGAACTGTTTGTGTAATTATGATTGAATTGGATATAGTTGCTGTTAGTTAAGGTCAAAGGGTGTAACCAATGAAGTATTAGAGCACATTAGGACTGCAGTTGGATTAGAATCTGGAGTTTGCTAATTTTAAAGTAAAGATTAACATAATTAACATTCCTTAAGTTTTAAAACTACCTTGCCCATGAGTTAAACTAGTGGAACCTGCTATTACAGCAGGGCATCCCACCAGGCTCTGCACTTAGGGAATTTTAAACATAAAACCCCATGTTTAGACAAGTTTAAGTGGGAAAACAGAGGGGATAGTGGGATGGCAGAGCAGGGATGGGCAAGGGTTTGAGTGGAGTTTTTTCTGGCCATCCAGGGTGGGGAGGGGTTCAAATATAAATACAGTGATAGGCAGACTAAAAAGATAGTCATACCTGGAGAGCAAAAACAGTTATAGAGAGCATTTTGGAGAAATACTCTAGGAAATACAGTGATAGAAAAGATTGAAAACAACTATTGTTCCATTGAACTTAGTTTTTCTTTGGTTTCTGTTATTCTATAAGTCTGCCTTTGAGGTTTTTTCCGGGGATTCATTTTGATATTCAAAACATACACCTAGGGGGATACCTACAGAGACATTAGAGGAAACATAGGGAGAGTTTTTGATTCTTCTTGAGTTGCCATTTGATTTCTGGTCACTGTTTCATTGGTTGCTATTTGGTGTCAAAGTTTGGCTACTGGTTCACTGAGTGTGGTGGTGTTTGATTATTTTTGGGTCGTTTGTTGCTGAGTGTTGTATCTGGTTCACTGAGTGTGGTGTTGTTGGACTACCACTGGTTTGTTGAGTATCTGTTCACTGGTTTGCTGAGTGACTGTGTTTGGGTTGCTGAGTGATTGTGTTTGGGTTGCTGAGTGACTGTGTTTGGCCGCTGTTAGTGCTGTGTTTTTGCTACTGGTGTGGTTTGTTTTTTGGTTGCTATTTGTTGCTGGGTTTTGGATTGCTTTCTCTTCTTCTGCTGTCTGCTGTTGTGTGTTGTTGCTGTTGGTTTACTTTACTACTGTTGTTGCTTCACTGCATAGCTGATCCCTAGTCTTCTACTTTGTCAATTTCCAGGTATTTTCTTCTCTCATGTTATATTGGTGCACATGAAGTGGAAATGGAAATAAAAATGCTCATTCCTTGGCTCCTCGAACACTGCCCGTTTGGATTGTTGTGTATTGATAATCGAATAAATGCTAAGTGTAATAGATTAATGTAGCTTTATTCTTATTTGCGCGTGTACGAATCATGGACTGTATAAATTTAAACTATATCTAGACTTTCAGAATGTTTGAACTTTATTAGTATTTGATCATTCTTAACATGTTCGAAACACTTATGATCTTTTAGGACAAATATATTCCTAGATTTAGATTTCTTTTGATATAGCATGTAAAGGAAAAGTTAAAAAATAACTTGTTAATTTCTTTCCTTTAATTTCGTTTCAGAATAACTTCAATTTTTAAAAAAAAGGTAAATGAATTAGAAGCCAGGTCTGTGGGTATACGAACTGTAAGTAATCATAAAATAGGTATAATTATGCTATTGTCCCATTACTAATAGTTAAACGTGCATTCTCAAGTAAATAATTGGAAACATTGATTTGTTCATGAATATCGGTAAAATCAAATAACCTGAACTTTAATCTAGAATTTGAATGGTCAATGTTCTGCTAATTGGTATAATGGCGTATTATTTGCCTTGTTTTAATTAGTGAAGGTATTAGGACCAGTTTACATTAACATTGGGTCTAATTGGTTCGGTTCTGCAATCATACGGACCTTCCTTTGGTATATTTTACCAGAAGCTTGGAACTTAGGCCCAAACTATGATATATCTGCCCTTAACGCCTTTGGATTAAATTTACGGGCTACTTGCAAGCCCAAAAATAATTAAAGACAAGTACTCTTATGAGTTCATGGGCTCAAACATAACACTATTAGGTAATATTGATTAACTAGGATTTCTTTTATTATTAGAGACAAAATAAAGAAACAAAACATAGTTTACTTTAAGATTAACCTTTAAATAAAAATGATAAATGCATGGCCCTCGTTTAAGTAATCTTGTTTATTCTTAGAATTCGAGGCGTGACAATAGGTTAAAATGGTACTAAGCCGGTGAATGTTTAATTGGTAAACTAAGGTAATTTTTTCTTAGTAACATTTATTAGGACTTTCTTTCCTTTTGATATAAAAATAAAGCAACAAAAAATTTAGTTATGCTAGGTATGACCTTAAATAATAACGAGACGAGCCTCGCCAAACGAAAATACACAATTGCGGGGCCCTCAAATTAGTTGTTACAAAAACTTAGACTCGGAAGGACCGTTTAGTGAATTTCACGGTCCTTTCCCAAAGTTAATAAGGATGATAAACTCTTTAGGCACGATTTGTAAGTAAATTACTCTCCTAAATACGGGTGCGCATTTATGTGACCCAAATCTTACTCTCGGCGAAACTGAAATACATTAAAGTCACAGGCGTACTGGTTGCGGTGTGACTCGAAATGTGTTTTCGTGACGTCGCAATTCTTCTAAAAATAAAAGCGGAGCATTAAAAATACCTAGTTAAAATATACAAAGAAATCAGATAAAAGCAAAAAAGTGCAGTTGAGCGACCGTGCTAAAACCACGGAATCCGGGAGTGCCTAACACCTTCTCCCGGGTTAACAGAGTTCCTTATCCAGTTTTCTAGTTTCGCAGACTATATTACAAAGTCATAAATTTCCTCGGTTCGGGATCAAACCGGTGACTTGGGACACCATTATTTTTCCAAGTGGCGACTCTGAATTTAATAAATTGATCCCGTCTCGATTGTCCTTTAATTGGAAAAACTCCCTCGTGCCCTCGCGGGCGCGTAAAAAGGAGGTGTGACAGCTGGTTGTCTCTGTACCACGCAATATTAGACTGTCATGCTAAGACAATTACGTTGGCCATTCCTGGTATTTCTCAGATTGAGTGGCGGGGTTCGACTGATTTTGTCCCTATCCGTGTCATTTCGTTCTTAAAAGCTCAGAAGATGGTTGAAAAAGGGTGTTTATCGTACCTAGATTTTGTGAGAGATGTGGGAGCTGAGTCTCCTAGCATTGATTTTGTACCTATTGTGAGGGACTTCCCAGATGTATTCCCCTCAGACCTGCCGGGCATGCCGCCGGACAGGGATATTGATTTTGGCATTGACTTGGTGTCGGGCACTCAGCCCATATCCATTCCTCCTTATCGGATGGCACCAGCTGAGTTGAAAGAGCTGAAAGAGCAGCTTCAGGAGCTTCTGGATAAGGGTTTCATCCATCCTAGTGTGTCCCCGTGGGGTGCGCCGGTGTTATTTGTTAAAAAGAAAGATGGTTCCATGCGAATGTGTATTGATTATAGGCAATTGAACAAAGTAACAGTGAAGAACAAGTACCCTCTACCGCGCATAGATGATTTGTTTGATCAGTTACAGGGTGCGAGGGTGTTTTCTAAGATCGATCTTCGTTCGGGCTATCATCAGCTGAAGATCGGGGACTCGGATATTATGAAGACTGCATTCAGGACCCGATATGGTCACTATGAGTTTCTTGTGATGTAGTTTGGGCTGACCAACGCCCCAGCAACATTTATGCATCTGATGAACAGTGTGTTCGAGCCCTATTTGGATTCATTTGTGATTGTGTTCATTGATGACATTCTAGTCTACTCCCGTAGTCAGGAGGAGCATGCTCAACATTTGAGTATTGTGTTGGAGAGATTGAGGGAGGAGAAGCTATATGCTAAATTCTCCAAGTGCGAGTTTTGGCTCGAGTCCGTAGCATTTCCGGGACATGTGGTGTCTCGTGATGGTATTCAGGTTGATCCGAAGAAGATAGAGGCGGTGCAGAGTTGGCCTAGACCGTCCTCAGCTACAGAGATCGGGAGCTTTCTTGGCTTGGCGGGATATTATCGCCGGTTTGTTCAGGGATTTTCATCCATTGCTTCTTCATTGACTAAATTGACTCAGAAGGGTGCACCATTTGTGTGGTCGGATGAGTGCGAGGAGAGCTTTCAAAAGCTCAAGACAGCTTTGACCACAGCTCCAATGTTAGTATTGCCATCAGCTTCAGGTTCATATACTGTTTACTGTGATGCCTCGAGAGTGGGGATAGGTTGTGTGTTGATGCAGGAAGGTAAGGTGATTTCTTATGCTTCTCGGCAGTTGAAGCCACATGAGAAGAACTATCCTATTCATGATTTGGAGCTAGCCGCCATTGTTCATGCCTTGAAGATTTGGAGGCACTATTTGTACGGCGTGTCTTGTGAGGTGTATACCAACCATCGTAGTCTTCAGCACTTGTTCAAACAGAAAGACCTTAATTTGAGACAACAGAGATGGCTTGAGTTTCTTAAGGATTATGACATTACTATATTATATCATCCGGGGAAGGCCAATGTGGTGGCCGATGCTTTGAGCCGGAAGGCGGTTAGTATGGGGAGCTTGGCATATATTCCAGTGGAGGAGAGGCCATTTGCTTATGATGTTCAGGTGCTAGCCAATCGGCTAGTGAGGTTAGATATTTCGGAGCCCAGCAGGGTATTGGCTTGTGTTGTATCTCGGTCATCTCTATATGATCATATTCGTGAGCGCCAGTATGATGATCCACATTTGGCTGTCCTGAGGGACGGAGTTCAGCATGATGATGCTAGAGATGTCACCATTGATAGTGACGGCGTATTGAGGATGCAGGGGCCAGATATGTGTGCCCAATGTTGATGGTCTTCGTGAGTTGATTCTGGAGGAGACCCATAGCTCGCGGTATTCTATCCATCCAGGAGCCACGAAGATGTATCATGATTTGAAACAGCACTATTGGTGGAGAAAGATGAAAATGGACATTGTCAGACATGTGTCACGGTGCCTCAACTGTCAGTAGGTTAAGTACAAGCATCAGAGGCCCGGTGGTGTATTTCAGAGCATTGTTATTCCTGAGTGGAAATGGGAGAGGATCACTATAGACTTTGTTACCGGACTCCCTCGGACAGCGAGGAAGTTTGATTCTGTTTGGGTGATTGTGGATAGGCTGACCAAGTCGGCTCACTTCATTCCAGTTAGCACTACCTACTCATCGGAGCGGTTGGCAGCGATTTTTATTCGAGAGATTGTCCGGTTGCATGGGGTCCCAGTGTCTATCATATCTGACAGGGGTACCCAGTTCACATCTCAATTTTGGAGAGCATTTCAATGAGAGATGGGTACGCGGGTTGGGTTGAGCACCGCATTTCACCCCCAGACAGACGGGCAGTCTGAGCGCACTATTCAGATCCTGGAGGATATGTTGCGAGCATGTGTGATTGACTTTGGTGGTTCATGGGATGAGTTCCTACCACTTGCTGAGTTTGCCTACAACAACAGTTATCAGTCGAGTATTCAGATGGCCCCGTACGAGGCATTGTATGGCAGATGGTGTAGATCCCCCGTGGGATGGTTTGAGCCTGGTGAGGATAGATTGATAGGGACTGAGTTAGTCCAGGATGCTCTAGATAGAGCAAAGTTGATCCAGGAGAGGCTTCGTACAGCACAGTCTCGCCAGAAGAGTTATGCGGACCGTAGAGTTCGAGAGTTGTCTTTCATGGTTGGTGACAGAGTATTGTTGAAGGTTTCACCCATAAAGGGTGTCATGAGGTTCGGGAAGAAGGGGAAGTTGAGTCCCAAGTACATTGGTCCTTTTGAGATACTCGGAAGGGTTGGAGAGGTGGCATATGAGTTGGTCTTGCCACCCATCTTATCCAGCGTTCATCCAGTATTCCATGTGTCTATGCTCCGGAAGTACATTGGAGATCCGTCTCATCTATTAGACTTCAGTACCATTCAGCTTGATGATGATCTATCCTATGATGCGGAGCCTATTGCTATTTTGGGTCGTCAGGTGAGAAAATTGAGGTCTAAGGAGATTGCATCAGTTAAGGTTTAGTGGAGAGGTCGACCCGTGGAGGAGGCCACTTGGGAGATCGAGCAGGAGATGCGGAGCAGATATCCTCACTTGTTCCAGACTTCGGGTATGTTTCTTGACCCGCTCGAGGACGAGCGTTTGCTTAAGAGGGGGAGAATGTGACGACCCGGCCCTTCGTCATGGGAATTACCACCCCGTTATGTTCTAATTACATGTTTATGCTTTTATATTAGTGTTAGAGTCTATCCGGTGAGTTAGGAGTGAATTGGATTGAAAATGAGGCATATAGCCCTTTTGAAGGAAACTTGAATAAGGAAAGTCAACCCGGAGTTGACTATTTGGTTAGAGGGTCCGGAATCGGATTCTGATGATTCGGTTAGTTCCGGGAGGTGATTTGTGACTTAGGGGAGCGAACGGAATTGAATTTGGAGGTCCGGTGTAGAAATAGGCTTGAATTGGCTAAGGTTGAATTTTGGCGAAATCTGAACGGTAGGTGAGATTTTGATCCGGGGGTCGGAATGGAATTCCGACAATTCCTGTAGCTTCGTTATGTGATTTTGGATATGTCCGCGAAATTTCAGGTCATTCGGACGTCGTTTGGTCGGGTTTTTGAAAGAATGTGTAATTCGGAAGTTTTGAAGAAACTTAGGCTTGAATCCATGTGTAATTGGTGATTTTGATGTTTAGGATGGTGTTTTTATGATTGGAACAAGTTCGTATCGTGTTTTGGGGTATGTTGGTGGTTTTAGTTGGGGTCCCGAGGGCCTCGGGGTGAATCTGGACCATCATCCGGCAATTGGAAGCAAGAAATGATCTGCAGTAAATTGCAGATCACTGGGCGAAATTTTAGCCTTCGCGTTCGCGAGGGCTATGCCGCGTTCGCGTAGGCTGGGGCCGGGTGACCATCGCGTTCGCGAGGGATGGTAACGCGTTCGCGTATGAGGGAGCTGGAATGCATCGCGTTCGCGTGGAGTAAAGTCGCGATCGCGTAAGAGGAAAAGGCAGGGCATCGCGTTCGTGTGGACTGGGACGCGTTCGCGTAGAGTAAAAGTCCGGAGGCTGGGAAGTTGACCTTCGCGGACGCGTGACTTCACGCCGCGTTCGCGATGAAGGACTGGAATAAGGCATCGCATTCGCGTGAGAGGCGTCGCGAACACGATGAAGAAATTTGACTGGCAGTGAGTTTAATTACAGAACAGAACCAGTCGCGGGTTTCATACCCCATAACGCCATTTTTGAGTTCTAGAGAGAGAAACTCACGGGCATTGCTGGGAATTCATTGGGGATTCGTCGGAGGTAAGTTTTGTGGCTTAATTACATCATTTTAACATGAAATCCTTGGTCAAATTTCTGTAAATGGAAGATTAAAGGTGGGTTTGAGCCCTAGGCCTAACTTGAAGAAAAACACTGATTTGAGTGGGCAAATGGAGTCCGATTTTGGTAAATTTTATATGCCTAGACTCGTATTGAGATGAGGGTTCCGAATATGTGATTTTTGTGATTTTTCGAGAAGCGTACCGAAAGTCGGGTTTTGAAAACTTTGGGAATTTTGATGTAAATTGAGTTGTTTTGATTGGTTGTCGTCCCATTGGCCTAATTTGTTGTATTTTTACTGTATTTGATCAGATTCTGCGCGTGCGGAGCTTGGTTCTCGTGGCAAGGGCATTGCGGAGTAGTCGTCGCGCTGTATTGAGGTGAGTAATAGATGTGTGTAACGACCCAACCGGTCGTTTTTAGCTACGGCGCGTCATTCAGCAGTTTGAGGCCATGAGCAGCTTCATCTCAGGTATATTGACTTGTGTGTATGGTCAGAATTAAAAATTCAAGAAGTTTGGAGTCAAATTTAAATGAAAATTCTCATTTCCGAAGCTTAAAATTGAAGAAATGAACTAGGATTGAAATTTTGAGTATACGACCTCGGAATTGGGATCTAAAGGTTCCAACAGGTTCATATGATGATTTCGGACTTGGGCGTATGCCCGGATCGGGTTTTGGATAACCCGGGAGCATTTTGGCGCATATTATGGAAGATAGCATTTTAGAAGAAATTGCATCAGTTTGGCTTAAAATGCATTTTAGTGTTATTGATGTCCGTTTGGGATTCCGAGACTGGGAGTAGCTCCGTATGGTTATTCCTGGATTTGGGAGCGCGATCGGAAGTGAATTCGGAGGTCCGTAGGTCATTTTGGAGTCGTTTGGCTAAAGATAGAAAATTGAAGGTTTTTGAGAAAATTTGACCGGAAGTGTCGAACTCGAAATGAAAATCTTATGGTTCGGATAGCTTTGTTAGGTGATTTGGGACTTAGGAGTGTGTCCGGAATATTTTTGTGATGACCGGTGTAGAATTAAGCTTGAATTGGCAAAGTTAATATTTTGGCGAATTCCGGTTGATAGGTGAAATTTTGATCCGACGGTCGGAATGGAATTCCGAAAATTTCTGTAGCTCTGTTATGTCATTTTGGACTTGTGTGCAAAGTTTGAAGTCAATCGGACTTGATTTGATAGGTTTCGGCATCGGAAATAGAATTTGGAAACTTCAAAGTTCATCAAGCTTGGATTGGAGGTTAATTCATAATTTTTGCATTGTTTGATGTGATTTGAGGCCTCGAGCGAGTCCATAATGTGTTTTGGGACTGGTTGGTGTTATTGGTCGGGGTCTCGGGGTCTCGGATGTGTTTCGGATGCCCAACGGGTCATTTTTGGAAGATTTTTGCCGTTTTGAGCATAAATGTAATGATCCAAAGGTCTAATTTTAGTTCTAGAGATCCAAATTTGATTTCGAGACTTCGAGAATTTAAATCATGAATTATAGGGCTGATCTGGAAATTTTGGTTTAATTTCATCGAGTCGCGATTGGGTTTTTGACGCGAAATGTGAGTTAATTGTTTAACGAGCGAAATTGATGTTAGACTGAGCAACTGAGATCCAAATTCAGTTTTGTTTGGACCACTGGATCCGTATCGAAATTACGGAGCCATAGGAAAAAGAATTGTCGAATTTCCAGTTCGTATGATGGAGTTAGGACCATTTTCGTGCAAAATGGCTGTTCTGCAATTTTTTTGAAAAAGCTGTTGCATTTTATGAATAGTGAAGAGTAACCGCGCGTGAAGAGTAACCGCGCGGGTGAACAGTGAACAGTGTCCCACGCGCATGAACAGTGTCCGCGCGTGAACAGTACCGACGAAAATTTTGGGCAGTATATCCGCGATTTTGGGTCATTTTCCTCCATTGTTTTAAGCAACTTGAGAGCTTTTAGACAGAAATTGACGGGGAATCGCTGGGATATCATCGGAAAATCATCGGGGGTAAGTTTCTTGGCCTTAATTCGTTAGTTTATCGTGAAATCCGTGATTATTTCACTGTTAATGGAGGATTAATGGAGAGTTTTAGCGCTAGGCCTAAATTATAGAAAATCATTGATTTGAATGGGCAAACGGAGTCCGATTTTGATAAATTTTATATGCACAGACTCGTGTTGAGATAAGGAATCCGAATATATAACTTTTGTAATTTTTCTAGAAGTGTACCAAAAGTCGTATTTTGGCAACTTGTGGGTTTTGGTGTATTTTGAATTGTTTCGATTGGGTAATGCCAAATTCGCCTATTTTGATGTAATTCTATTGATTTTTATCAGATACTACACCTGTGGAGGTCGATATTCATGGCAAGAGAGGTGTCTCTTAGTGGTTTTGTACCGGAGTCGAGGTAAGTGGCTTGTCTAACCTCGTGTGAGGGAACTTTCACCCCTAGGATATTATGTGATAATTTAAATGCCTTGTACGAGAGGTGACGGGCGTGTACATGCGCTGGTTGTTGAAACACACACTTTACTTGAATCGTCAAATTCGTGATATTCCTGTCCTTAGTTGATTAATTTATGATATTTACCTGGCATTCGTTAGGGAAGCATGATTAGATAGGATTTATCTGTCAAATAGCCAAATTGTCTTACTTGAACTTCTTGATAATTGTTGGCACTAGTTTTCAGTGAAGTTGTAGTTAAGCATATTATGTTTTCTCTGTGCTTTTTCTTTATTTGTTTTGTTGGTGGACTGCGGGTTCAATTCCCGGAGATCCAAGGGCTGCGGGTTCGATTCCCGAAGACCCGGAGTTTATTGATATATTATTGAGATATGGACTACGGGTTCGATTCCTAGAGACCCAGAGTTTATTGATATATTATTGAGATATGGACTGCGGGTTCGATTCCCGGAGATCCTAAGTTATTGGTAGGGACTGCGGGTTCGATTCCCGGAGATCTTGAGTTATTGGTAGGGACTGCGGGTTCGATTCCCGGAGATCCTGAGTTATTGGTAGGGACTGCGGGTTCGATTCCCGGAGATCCTGAGTTATTGGTAGGGACTGCGGGTTCGATTCCCGGAGATCCTGAGTTATTGGTAGGGACTGCGGGTTCGATTCCCGGAGATCTTGTGCTATTGATATATTATTGAGACATGGGCTGCGGGTTCGATTCCCGGAGACCCAGGGGTACTGTTGATGGGACTGTGGGTTCAATTCCCACAGGTCCTGGACTTGTTAATTGAGATTGTTACTTGTTGTTAGCTTAATTGTACACGGTTGCAGTAATCACTTTATTGTTGTTATTTCAGAATTATTATCATTTAAACTGCTTATTATTGTTATTATCATTTTGTAATTGTTTTCTCTCAGTAGGGCCCTGACCTTCCTCGTCACTACTCCATCGAGGTTAGCCTTGGCACTTACTGAGTACCGCCGTGGTGTACTCATGCTACTCTTCTGCACACTTTTGTTGTGCAGATCCAGGTACATCAGGATAGGCCCATACTAGGTGATTCAACAGTACATTTGGAGACCTTGAGGTATGATCTGCTACTTCCGCGGATCCGGAGGCCCTCCTTCTATTCTAATAGTATTAGTAGATGTTTTCCTTCATTTCGTTGTTAGATACTCTTTACACATAGATCCACAGTTGTATACTCTCTTTTAGTTTGTGTTGCCCGTGGGATTCCGGGTCTTGGTGGTGTTTTATACATTGTGTTTGACGGGTGTATGTGCCAAGCGGCACAGATTACATTTCCTTTTTATATTATTTTTTCCGCTATTTATTATTTAATGTTTATAAACTTGTATATTTCGCAACGTGTTAGGCTTACCTAGTCATGGGGACTGGGTGCCGTCATGACATGTTCACGATTGGTGAACTAGGGTCGTGACAAGTTGGTATCAGAGCTCTAGGTTCGTAGGAGTCACGGGACACAGACCGGTTACTTAGATTCTCACTGATCGATACGGAGACGTCTGTATTTATCTACGATGGGCTATGTAACTGTTTAGCAAACTCTTCAATTCTTGGAATTCCTTATCGTGCGCCATTTATTTAGTTGGAGCCTATGTCATATGTTCTTTTGCATCCACTCGTGTATTGAAATTTCGCGCTCGGTATTAAGTATGCGCCGACGGTTCGTGACGCTGCAGAAGGATGTCAAGGGAGTCAAGAATTTGCTCAACCATTATTACCGCATGCCATCCATATCGATAATGCAAGAGAATTGAGAGATCTTCAATTGTGCACATAGGGGTGCACTAGGTTCTGACATTCGGTTGATAAGTACGGTCTTGAGAAGGTTTACTTAACTGCCTAATCGTCACGGTAATGATAGAATCACAAGGTGGATATAGATCTAAAGATAGTTGGTGGTAATAAAGACTATATGGTTCACATGAGATATCAATTTAGCGAAGGATTCAGCCAGCAGAGATACTGGGGGAAATGAGTTTAGCTGTCTTAAGAAGGACATGTACCAAACGAATGTCTTGGGCTTGTCTTATGATGAAGGCGTATGAATGTTAGAAGCTAGTATCATGGATTAGCAAGATGTACCTTAAGGCTTCGTGCCAAGTGAAAGGATTTCACTATCAACGATCAAATTATGGGTCATGTGTCATATCAGATTTGGCCTGCGATGTATTTAGGTGCTATTCAAAACGTTCTTGAAAATTTGCGGATGGGCAAGAGTTGAGGCTCGTATGGTATGATGTTGGGACTTTAGATGTCCCTGTGTCCCTAATAAACTCTACATTGTATTATCAGCAGGGAAAAAGCTTCGACAAAGGCTACATGGTGCTTCGTAGGTGTGTGAGAATCATAGTATGTTTTAAGATGTCGTCGGTAGAGAATGCTCGGTGCATGGAGCGGGGTGATGTTTGTTTGTATTGGAATGAGGTCATACCCTATGGTGTCAGAGTGCTAATAGAGCACAGGTCGTTATGTTCGTTGGATCAAGTGAACTGCAGTTGAATAAGAGTAAATGACTTGAGAGAATGGTTCTGATGTGTTCGAGAGTTGTGTAATAGTGGCCTTGAGCTAAGTGGGAGAGTCCCACCGCTTACGATTGGGTCGCATGGTTAATTACCTGCGTGAATTCTGGGTATTAGCATTAATGGGCTATTGCAGCTATAGAAAAGGACCATGAGTGGTAATTGAGTATATGAATTGTTGAATGCATGTTATGGCTAGCCTTATTGGCTCATGTTCAAACTTGAGGGAAAATTCGTGATTTATGCCTCGTATAGGTGCATGCTTCGAGGGAAGTGATCCCGTTGGGTGCTTTATTGAGAGGGTATTCATATGTTATAAAATTGAGTAGAGTTGGTTGCATATTGGGACAAGTCAGGGGTGGATGGCTCTCAATAGAGGTCCTAGTGAATTCAAGAGGTAAAGTGTGGTGGCTGATAATACTGAGACTACAAGTACAGTTGGGAGTCAAATTTTTGAAGCAACTTACGAAGAAGGGCACAACACGTTCTATGATGTTTTGACTTGTGGTGTAGTATTTGAGATACATGAAATGGCCGTCATTCTGGAGATAGCATGGCCTTATGATTTAAGGTCACTCGGGGTGAGTGCGGTTGGAATACGTTAGGTATTGAAGGGAGATATTAACATTTCTAAGGCAAACCAGGATAAACTGGAAGGAAGTAGATTGATTAGCCATAGTTGAGTTGGCATATCGATGTCAATGATCGGTTCATGCAACGTGATCGAGTTATGCATGTGATTGTGGCGGTGCATTTGAGGCTTGTCGGCCGCAGTGATTGATGGCATTCTTAAGTATTCTTCTGTTAGGTCCTGTTATGAGTAGGCGGACCTTGGAAAGGGTTATGGTGGCTTGGACCACTACTTAGAGATTGGCATATTCAACGGTTATGAGAACTCGCCTGTGTATTGCTATAGTTCTCCTGAAATGAGTTAAATGGAAAGTCTTATGTGATGAAGTATTAGCCTATCATCAGTTCTAGAGTTGTGATGGAAATCGTGTCTATCGTATATCAGCACGTGAGGTGCAGTGAGTGGTATGGAATAAGAAGTAAGAACCAAGGTCGCAGTTTGGTCAATGAATGTGATATAAAGAGATCGAATGAGCAGGAAAGGAGTTTCAGTGTTTGAGTAAGATGGGTATTAACGTCAGTATCACTTGAGATCAGTGTTCTGTGGGAAAGGCTTTGCATCCCGGTTAGGGACTCCTGATCGCTTTTCACTATTAGTGCAGCCGGTGGTTTGAATATGTAGGCCCGTTTAATTATTCGGAAGATGGTGGGAGCTTGTCCCACAAGAAGATTGTATAGGTGTGACATGTAGTCACTTGATTGGTTAGAAATTTAAACCAAGTATGAGGATTTTGGTGATATCATCCATTTGAGAATTTATGCCTGGAGGGCACTCTGCTTATTGGGTTATAGACCTGTGAAATATTATTGACTTAGCTTGGCACGACCAGGATAGATTTAAGGTCGGTGGATAGATTTAAATGTGGAAGTGAGCCTTGCGTCAGGTCGGTTGTGTTTCTTCCAGCAATGCGCCCTTTATGGAGGGATAGTCGCTGTCTTATTTCGTGGTTAGTTAATTCATGTAAAGATATATTGCGCCGTATGAATGTGAGATGGCTTGGTAAGTTCCTTATGTGTTGAGGTTCCGCTCAGCGGTGATGTTATTTGAGCATGATGGCTCTCGAGACTCGGATAATATATCGCACATCAGTTGTGCTTGAGTTTGTAGCGTATAGCGCTATATGTTTCCTTGTGTCTGATATCATGCACCTTAGTGTGCTTATGATCGATATTCAGCATTTTGAGGTGATGAGCTATTCAGCTCGACGTATGGCTCCTTGTGTGAGTTTTATACAGGGATCGGGTGGCACACCGCCATGGTTATATTGTTTGGATCGGGTGGCACGCCGCCATGGTTATATTGTTTGGATCGGGTGGCACGCCGCCATAGTTATATTGTTTGGATCGGGTGGCACGCCGCCATGGGTATATTGTTGTGATCGGGTTGCACGCCGCAACAGTGTGATGTTTATTTCAGTGTCCATAATTGCTTTTATGTGTTCTGTTTCCTATTTTTCTGAGGAAGTCCATGTTAGTGTGAGAGTTGAATAGTTCTCTCTAGTGTTCGCCTTCCTTTTGTATCACGTACGAATTAGTAGCATATTGGCACATTGTGTCATCTTGCAGGACTTTTGATTATGTATGAGGTGGCTTATCGCCTGAGCAGTTCGTAATGGTTGAGGTGAGATCATTGAATTCGAGATCAGTGTAATCCGAGCATATGAAATAAATTAAGGGGCTAAGACCATTGTTTAGTTCAGAATGAGGTAATGGTTCTTGTCAAAAGTATAGACTGAATGATTTGTTGACTTGGCAACTAAATATGAATTCCAGCACATCTCTTCCGTCGTATCGGTGTTGTAAAAGCTAGAGCAAGACCTATGTAGGTCATGAGATGCAATGAGAGCATCAGATTTGTGGAATTTCGACTATTATATTTAAAGAATATTATTGTAGTCCCATGAGTAAAGTGATGCAAAGTGTGACTTCAGCAAAGTTATGCAGTCATGTATGGGTACAGCGTGTGAATAATGATATGGTTGTCGTATGATGGAAACATGCTAGACAGGAAATTCCGGATGTTGGAATTGGGTCTAATGGCTTATTTACTCGAATAAAGGAGTACATCTATAGAGTTATCGAGCTAATGTGCTCAAATGAGTTGTGGAAGCGCAGGAAGTTGCATGAGATGTTAAACCAGTGATTTCAGACTACTTCAGTGTAGTTCTCAGCATGTTCGAGGACGAACGTATGTTTAAGTGGGGGAGATTGTAACGACCCAACCGGTCGTTTTGAGCTACGGCGCATCATTCAGCAGTTTGAGGCCATGACCAGCTTCATCTTAGGTATATTGACTTGTGTGTATGGTCAGAATTAAAATTCAAGAAGTTTGGAGTCAAATTTAAATGAAAATTCTCATTTCCGAAGCTTAAAATTGAAGAAATGAACTAGGATTGAAATTTTGAGTATACGACCTTGGAATTGGGATCTAAAGGTTCCAACAGGGTCATATGATGATTTTGGACTTGGGCGTATGCCCGGATCGGGTTTTGGATAACACGGGAGCATTTTGGCGCATATTATGGAAGATAGCATTTTAGAAGAAATTGCATCAGTTTGGCTTAAAATGTATTTTAGTGTTATTGATGTCCGTTTAGGATTCTGAGACTGGGAGTAGCTCCGTATGGTTATTCTGGATTTGGGAGCGCGATCGGAAGTGAATTCGGAGGTCCGTAGGTCATTTTGAAGTCGTTTGGCTAAAGATAGAAAATTGAAGGTTTTTGAGAAAATTTGACCGGAAGTGGAAATTTTGATATCGAACTCGAAATGCAAATCTTATGGTTCGGATAGCTTCGTTAGGTGATTTGGGACTTACGAGTGTGTCCGGAATATTTTTGTGGTGACCGGTGTAGAATTAAGCTTGAATTGGCAAAGTTAGTATTTTGGCGAATTCCGGTTGATAGGTGAAATTTTGATCCGACGGTCGGAATGGAATTCCGAAAATTTCTGTAGCTCTGTTATGTCATTTTGGACTTGTGTGCAAAATTTGAAGTCAATCGGACTTGATTTGATAGGTTTCGGCATCGGAAATAGAAGTTGGAAACTTCAATGTTCATCAAGCTTAGATTGGAGGTTAATTCATAATTTTTGCATTGTTTGATGTGATTTGAGGCCTCGAGCGAGTCCATAATGTGTTTTGGGACTGGTTGGTGTTATTGGTCGGGGTCTCGGGGGTCTCGGATGTGTTTCGGATGCCCAACGGGTCATTTTTGGAAGATTTTTGCCGTTTTGAGCATAAATGTAATGATCCAAAGGTCTAATTTTAGTTCTAGAGATCCACATTTGATTCCAAGACTTCGAGAATTTAAATCATGAATTATAGGACTGATCTGGAAATTTTGGTTTAATTTCATCGAGTCGCGATTGGGTTTTTGACGCGAAATGTGAGTTAATTGTTTAACGAGCGAAATTGATGTTAGACTGAGCAACTGAGATCCAAATTCAGTTTTGTTTGGACCACTGGATCCGTATCGAAATTACGGAGCCATAGGAAAAAGAATCGTCGAATTTCCAGTTCGTATGATGGAGTTAGGACCATTTTCGTGCAAAATGGCTGTTCTGCAATTTTTTTGAAAAAGCTGCTGCATTTTATGAATAGTGAAGAGTAACCGCGCGTGAACAGTAACCGCGCGGGTGAACAGTGAATAGAGTCCCACGCGCATGAACAGTGTCCGCGCGTGAACAGTACCGACGAAAATTCTGGGCAGTATATCCGCGATTTTGGGTCATTTTCCTCCATTGTTTTGAGCAACTTGAGAGCTTTTATACAGAAATTGACGGGGAATCGCTGGGATATCATCGAAAAATCATCGGGGGCAAGTTTCTTGGCCTTAATTCGTTAGTTTATCATGAAATCCGTGATTATTTCACTATTAATGGAGGATTAATGGAGGGTTTTAGCCCTAGGCCTAAATTATAGAAAATCATTTGATAAATTGTATATGCACAGACTCGTGTTGAGATAAGGAACCCGAATATATAACTTTCGTAATTTTTCTAGAAGTGTACCGAAAGTCGTATTTTGGCAACTTGTGGGTTTTGGTGTATTTTGAATTGTTTCGATTGGGTAATGCCCAATTGGCCTATTTTGATGTAATTCTATTGATTTTTATCAGATACTACACCTGTGGAGGTCGATATTCGTGGCAAGAGAGTTGTCTCTTAGTGGTTTTGTACCGGAGTCGAGGTAAGTGGCTTGTCTAACCTAGTGTGGGGGAACTTTCACCCCTAGGATATTATGTGATAATTTAAATGCCTTGTACACGAGGTGACGGGCGTGTACATGCGCTGGTCGTTGTAACACACACTTTACTTGAATCGTCAAATTCGTGATATTCCTGTCTTTAGTTGATTAATTTATGATATTTACCTGGCATTCGTTAGGGAAGCATGATTAGATAGGATTTATCTGTCTAATTGCCAAATTGTCTTACTTGAACTTCTTGATAATTGTTGGCACTAGTTTTCGGTGAAGTTGTAGTTAAGCATATTATGTTTTCTCTGTGCTTTTTCTTTATTTGTTGTGTTGGTGGACTGCGGGTTCAATTCCCGGAGATCCAAGGGCTGCGGGTTCGATTCCCGAAGACCCGGAGTTTATTGATATATTATTGAGATATGGACTACGGGTTCGATTCCTAGAGACCCAGAGTTTATTGATATATTATTGAGATATGGATTGCGGGTTCGATTCCCAGAGATCCTGAGTTATTGGTAGGGACTGCGGGTTCGATTCCCGGAGATCCCGAGTTATTGGTAGGGACTGCGGGTTCGATTCCCGGAGATCCTGAGTTATTGGTAGGGACTGCAGGTTCGATTCCCGGAGATCCTAAGTTATTGGTAGGGATTGCGGGTTCGATTCTCGGAGATCCTGAGTTATTGGTAGGGACTGCGAGTTTGATTCCCGGAGATCTTGAGCTATTGATATATTATTGAGACATGGGCTGCGGGTTCGATTCCCGAAGACCTAGGGGTACTGTTGATGGGACTGTGGGTTCAATTCCCACAGGTCCTGGACTTGTTAATTGAGATTGTTACTTGTTGTTAGCTTAATTTTACACGGTTGCAGTAATCACTTTATTGTTGTTATTTCAGAATTATTATCATTTAAACTGCTTATTATTGTTATTATCATTTTGTAATTGTTTTCTCTCTGTAGGGCCCTGACCTTCCTCGACACTACTCCATCGAGGTTAGCCTTGGCACTTACTGAGTACCGCCGTGGTGTACTCATGCTACACTTCTGCACACTTTTGTTGTGCAGATCCAGGTACATCAGGATAGGCCCGTACTAGGTGATTCAGCAGTAGATTTGGAGACCTCGAGGTATGATCTGCTACGTCCGCGGATCCGGAGGCCCTTCTTCTATTCTGATAGTATTAGTAGATGTTTTCCTTCATTTCGTTGTTAGATACTCTTTACACATAGAGCCACGGTTGTATACTCTCTTTTAGTTTGTGTTGCCCATGGGATTCCGGGTCTTGGTGGTGTTTTATACAGTGTGTTTGACGGGTGTATGTGCCAAGCGGCACAGATTACATTTCCTTTTTATATTATTTTTTCCGCTATTTATTATTTAATATTTATAAACTTGTATATTTCGCAACGTGTTAGGCTTACCTAGTCGTGGGGACTGGGTGCCGTCATGACATGTTCACGATTGGTGAACTAGGGTCGTGATAAGTTGGTATCAGAGCTCTAGGTTCGTAGGAGTCACGGGACACGGACCGGTTACTTAGATTCTCACTGATCGATACGGAGACGTCTGTATTTATCTACGAGGGGCTATGTAACTGTTTAGCAAACTCTTCAATTCTTGGAATTCCTTATCGTGCGCCATTTATTCAGTTGGAGCCTATGTCATATGTTCTTTTCCATCCACTCGTGTATTGAAATTTCGCGCTCGGTATTAAGTATGCGCCGACGGTTCGTGACGCTGCAGAAGGATGTCAAGGGAGTCAAGAGTAACCGCGCGTGAAGAGTAACCGCGCGGGTGAACAGTGAACAGTGTCCCACGCCCATGAACAGTGTCCGCGCGTGAACAGTACCGATGAAAATTCTGGGCAGTATATCCGCGAATTTCGGTCATTTTCCTCTATTTGTTTTAGCAACTTGAGAGCTTTTAGACAGAAATTGATGGGGAATCCCTGGGATATCATCGGGAAATCATCGGGGGTAAGTTTCCTGGCCTTAATTCATTAGTTTATCGTGAAATTCGTGATTATTTCACTGTTAATGGAGGATTAATGGAGGGTTTTAGCCCTAGGCCTAAATTATAGAAAATCATTGATTTGAATGGGCAAACGGAGTCCGATTTTGATAAATTTTATATGCACAGACTCGTGTTGATATAAGGAACCCGAATATATAACTTTCGTAATTTTTCTAGAAGTGTAACGAAAGTCGTATTTTGGCAACTTGTGGGTTTTGGTGTATTTTGAATTGTTTCGATTGGGTAATGCCCTATTGGCCTATTTTGATGTAATTCTATTGATTTTTATCAGATACTACACCTGTGGAGGTCGATATTCGTGGCAAAAGAGTTGTCTCTTAGTGGTTTTGTACCGGAGTCGAGGTAAGTGGCTTGTCTAACCTCGTGTGGGGGAACTTTCACCCCTAGGATATTATGTGATAATTTAAATGCCTTGTACGCGAGGTGACGGGCGTGTACATGCGCTGGTTGTTGTAACACACACTTTACTTGAATCGTCAAATTCGTGATATTCCTGTCCTTAGTTGATTAATTTGTGATATTTACCTGGCATTCGTTAGGGAAGCATGATTAGATAGGATTTATCCGTCTAATTGCCAAATTGTCTTACTTGAACTTCTTGATAATTGTTGGCACTAGTTTTCGGTGAAGTTGTAGTTAAGCATATTATGTTTTCTCTGTGCGTTTTCTTTATTTGTTGTGTTGGTGGACTGCGGGTTCAATTCCGGAGATCCAAGGGCTGCGGGTTCGATTCCCGGAGACCCGGAGTTTATTGATATATTATTGAGATATGGACTGCGGGTTCGATTCCCGGAGATCCCGAGTTATTGGTAGGGACTGCGGGTTCGATTCCCGGAGATCATGAGTTATTGGTAGGGACTGCGGGTTCGATTCCCAGAGATCCTGAGTTATTGGTAGGGACTGCGGGTTCGATTCCCGGAGATCCCGAGTTATTGGTAGGGACTGCGGGTTCGATTCCCGGAGATCCTGAGTTATTGGTAGGGACTGCGGGTTCGATTCCCGGAGATCCCGAGTTATTAGTAGGGACTGCGGGTTCGATTCCCGGAGATCCTGAGTTATTGATATATTATTGAGACATGGGCTGCGGGTTCGATTCCCGGAGACCCAGGGGTACTGTTGATGGGACTGTGGGTTCAATTCCCACAGGTCCTGGACTTGTTAATTGAGATTGTTACTTGTTGTTAGCTTAATTGTACACGGTTGCAGTAATCACTTTATTATTGTTATTTCAGAATTATTATCATTTAAACTGATTATTATTGTTATTATCATTTTGTAATTGATTTCTCTCAGTAGGGCCCTGACCTTCCTCGTCACTACTCCATCGAGATTAGCCTTGGCACTTACTGAGTACCGCCGTGGTGTACTCATGCTATTCTTCTGCACACTTTTGTTGTGCGGATCCAGGTACATCAGGATAGGCCCGTACTAGGTGATTCAGCAGTACATTTGGAGACCTCGAGGTATGATCTGCTACGTCCGCGGATCCGGAAGCCCTCCTTCTATTCTGATAGTATTAGTAGATGTTTTCCTTCATTTCGTTGTTAGATACTCTTTACACATAGAGCCACAATTGTATACTCTCTTTTAGTCTGTGTTGCCCGTGGGATTCCGGGTCTTGGTGGTGTTTTATATAGTGTGTTTGACGGGTGTATGTGCCAAACGGCACAGATTACATTTCCTTTTTATATTATTTTTCCGCTATTTATTATTTAATGTTCATAAACTTGTATATTTCGCAATGTGTTAGGCTTACCTAGTCGTGGGGACTGGGTGCCGTCATGACATGTTCACGATTGGTGAACTAGGGTCGTGACAATGTGGGTGATGACCAGCAGGTTCGAAACTCCGGTATACCACTTTGTGACACTGTATAGCAGCAAGACACGTACTCTCATGTGAGTGCAGGGTATATTGTGATTGGGGACTATGGCTTAGTCCGACTTGTTAGCACTGTGTTATGACATTGGCTATTCTTGAGCCGTCAAACCTCCTTCTCGGATGGTTGCATACTATATATTGTGATATTGGCCACTCCTGAGCCGAGGAACCCCCTTCTTGGGAGGTTGAGTATACTTGTGGGCCGTGAGCCAGTTATTGGATCCCGCGAGGATTGTTATCATTGTCTTATCATATTGACATGTTAGTTACTACAAGTCCGTAGATATCTCTATTATCATGTTATTTCCAATCTCTGGAACTTGATATTATTGTTTTCAACTGAAAAATGATAAAAGATTTTTGAAGGAAACTTGAATAAGGAAAGTCAACCCGGAGTTGACTATTCGGTACATATGTTGGATCGGACTGCACGCCACAGTGATATTGTGCTTGGGCTGTTGGAGCCCCTCCGGAGTCTGAACCCCCACAGTGAGCATGGGTACCCAAATTGGATCGGGCTACGCGCCGTAGCGGTCATATCGTGCATTGCATTGCATTTAGCTACATCTGCTAGCTGTTATACTGTTTTGCTGGTACTTGTTGGTACAGGTACAGTTGATATTGATTCTGTGACAGGGTATTTGATTACAGCTTTACATAGTGCTTTATTGCGGATTTCTTATCTGCGCTGTCTTACCCCTGTTTATTACCACTGAGTCTGGCAGTACTCATTTTACTCCCTGCACCTTGTGTGCAGATCCGGGTACCTCTCAGCAGTGATCCAGTAGCTGTGCGAGGCGACATCTGTGGGATATACGAGGTAGCTGCAGAGTCCGCAGGACCCGATATTCCTTCTTACTGTCTTTGACTCTGTATTGATGTTTCTTTCCGTACTTGGTATCTTGTAAACTATTATACACTTTTGTTCATTGGAGGCTCATGACTCTTGACCCTTCGGTCTAGGGGAGTTGGTGTATAATGGGACTTGGTTCCCCGTTTTCGTTATATGTATCGTTGTTGCTTCGTGATTTAATATGATTAAATGGGCTAAAGAGAGCTTCTAGCTCCATTGTTGTTATTGATTGGTCAGGCTGGCTTAGCAATGTGCTGGGCGCCATCACGACCGGATTTGGGGTCGTGACAAGATCCAGGTACATCAGGACAGGCTCACACCAGGTGATTCAGCAGCGCTTTGGGAGACCTCGAGGTATGATCTGCTACGTCCGCGGATCCGGAGGCCTTCCTTCTATTCTAGTGCTAGTAGATGTTTTTCCTTCATTCCGTTGTTAGATACTCTTTATACATAGAGCTACAGTTGTATGTTCTCTTTTAGTCTACGTTACCCGTGGGATTCCGGGTCTTGGTAGTGTTTTATACAGTGTATTTGATTGGTGTATGTGCCAAGCGGCACAGATTACATTCCTTTTTTTTCTCATTTCCCGCTAATTCTTATTAAATGTGCATAAGCTTGTATATTCCGCAATGTGTTAGGCTTACCTAGTCGTGAAGACTGGGTGCCATCACGACATGTTCACGATTGGTGAACTAGGGTCGTGACAATCATGCTAGTAAATCTTCTGAGATAAATCCTTTTCTTAATGCTCTGGTTGTATGTTGTCTTTCTGGATTTAGTAGAGACATAATCCATTTTTGGATTTCTTCGATATCCGATTGTCGTTGTTCCGTTGAATTTGAATATATTAATAACTGGTCTCTTGAATAATAACTCCAAATAGCATTTCCGTTTAGATAATTATGTGCTAGCTCATTGATGATTGTAGATATTCCAATAATCCTTTTGTTTGCATAAAAGTTGGGTATTTCGCATTTAGGTATTTCTTGTTGTTGTCCTATCTCTTCTGGTATAAGCATATCTTTTGTGAGTCCTATCTTGATTACTTGTATGACTGGTTATATTTCATCATACAATATTTCTGCTAGTGCGGTATAGAATTTTATAAAGAATAGGTTTCCTTTTGTAACTCTTTTGAAATTTATAAATGCCTTGTATAATTCTGGTATAGTTGATATCTCCTATCCGTCATATGTGTATACTGTACTTAATTGTCACGACCCAAATCCGTCGTGCTGGCGCCCAACAATCAAGCTAGGCCAGCCAGATCAACAATTTAATTATCACAACGATATCGGTCCCAAATTGACAACCCAAGAAGAATATATGAGTTTAAGAACTCCAATAATAATAATAAAGAACAAAATACTGACACTCCCAAAGATCCGGAGTCACAAGTCTAGAGCCTCTAACAAAAACCAACAGGAATAGAGAGTACTGTATAGAAATACTCGAGTCTGAATACAAAATACAAATAACAACTGGAAAGGAGAGGAGAAGCTAGGTTCTGCGAACGTGGGCAACTACCTCATCAACTCGATATGACACTGCAAACGCTGGAAATGCCTGTCTACTGCTCCTGAGTACCTGAGTCTGGACACAAAAGGTGCAGGGAGTAGGGGTGAGTACTAAGTACTTAGTGAGTAATAAATATATAAAAGCGGCTGAAAGTAGGAAATCCAAAAATACCACAAAATGAAGCTACCCTAGAGTCCGAATCTCCTACGAACTAGCATCAACAGTACAATTCAGCTACCATAGAGTAATTCAACAAATAAAGATGCAATGCAATGCACATAACCGCTACATCGTGTAGCCCGATCCAATTTAACGTCGACGGCGCTCACTGGGGGTGTGTACAGACTCCGGAGGGGCTCCTACAGCCCAAGCGCAATGCTGCTGCGGCGTGCAGCCCGATCCTCATATCAACCACTGCGGCGTGCAGCCCGATCCCATGCTCAGTCCACAATAAGCAAATAAGTCACAAAACAGTTCATTTTTCTTAATTCCAGTTTCCAATTCATAATTTATGAAAAATACTTTAACTTTATTAAATTTGCAAAAGCCGGTGACTTAGAATTTCAAAAAGGTGATTTCAATTTCCAGGACTGAGATCAGTGATTTAAGCAATTATAGCTATCATAAATATTGTCCTCTAAGGACGCTACAGATCGGCACAAGGCCCCAAACAAGGCTTACAACCCACAATTATATCAAATATAGTGTATTTCCAACACTAATAACATATTATTCATTTCCGGGATGGACCAAGTCTCAATCCCTAGTCACAATCAATCCCGCACCTGCCACGGGGTGCGAGCCACGCCCTACTAGCGTCACAATGTGCTAAGCCGGGGTTTCGAACCCTTAGGCTACCATATACACAAACTACTCACCTCTAGCCGGCCGTAGACTCGTCCGCGATGCCTTTTCCTTTGAAATTCGCTGCCTCGTGTGTAGAATCTAGTCAAATAACAATAATTATATCAAATACGGGTCAAAGAATCATAACCCACTTCAATTTACATGAAATTCGCATAAATACACCAAGTTGGTAAAACCCGACCCCGGGCCCACTGCTCGGAAAATTCTGAAATTAGAACCAACGCGACCCTCAGCTCGCCACGAATCCGTGCATATAAAATTTATCAAAATCGGAGTTCAAATGGCCTTCCATATCCAAAAATCCCGTTTTCAATATTTAGGCCACATTTCTTCAAGATTTCAACCCAATTTCATGAAGATTGATGTTAATTCTACCATAAAATGATGTTTTTGCGTCAAGAATCTTACCTCCGATGAATACCCGATGATTTCCTAGTGATTTCCTCGAGTTTTCTTCTCTCTAGGGCTCAAAATTGTGTTTTGGGTTAATGAACCCGTGAGCCTTCTGTTCTGTGATTTAATTCTCCGCCAGACCCATTTACCTTACGCGATCGCGACTCGCCTCACGCGATCGCGATGTTCAAAAATCCAGACTCACGCGATCGCGACTCGCCTCACGCGATCACGATGTTCAAACATCCGGCTTCACGCGATCGCGTCTCTCTTCCTGCGATCGCGTAGCACAAATTTCCCTGGACCCCATTTCTCTTATATGCGATCGCGTAGATGCTCATGCGATCGCGATGGCCACCCGGTTAACTCTACGCGATCGCGACTGGTGCTCCTGCGATCGCGATGGCCTAGCCCCCAACCCTACGCGATCGCGTCCCCTCCCCGCGATCGCGGAGAGCAAAATCCTGCTGCATTTATGACAGCAACCAGCCTTCTTATTTTTTCAAAAAATGGTCCGTTTGGACCCCCGGATTCATCCCGAGACCCCCGGGACCCCAACGAAAACCACCAACATACTCCAAAACACGATACGAACTTTTTCCAATCATAAAAACACCATACTAAACATCAAAATCATCATTTACACGAATTCAAGCCTAAGTTTCTTCAAAACTTTCAAAACTAACATTCAGTCCAAAACCCGATCAAACGATGTCCGAATGACCTGAAAATTTGCGGACATATCCAAAATCACATAACGAAGCTATAGAAATTGTCGGAATTCCGTTCCGACCCCCGGATCAAAATATCACCTACCATCCGGTTTTCGCCAAAAATCAACATTCGCCAATTCAAGCCTAAAACTACACCGGACCTCCGAATTCAATTCCGATTGCTCTCCTAAGTCATAATTGATCCCCCGGAACTAGTCGAATCATCAGAATCCGGTTCCGAGCACTCTAACTCAATTGTCAACTCTTGGTTGACTTCTCATATTCAAGCTTTCTTCAAACATGCTATTTGTTTCATTTTCAATCCAAATCACTCCTAACTCAACCGATATATTCTAATACTGATTTAAAAGCATAATATATGTAAATGCAAGGTAACCGGGTTGTAATTCCCATAACAACGGGCCGGGTCGTTACATTCTCCCCAACTTAAACAAACGCTCGTCCGCGAGCGGGTTAAGAAACATACCTGGAGCATCAAACAAGTAAGGATATCTGCTCCGCATCTCCTGCTCGGTCACCCAAGTTGCTTTCTCCACGGGACGACCTCTCCACTACACTTTCACTGAAGCTATGTCCTTGGATCTCAGCTTACGAACCTGTCGACCCAAAATGGCTACTGGTTCCACATCATAAGTCAAATCCTCATATAGCTGTATCGTCCTGAAATCTAACACATGAGACGGATCTCCGACATACTTCCGGAGCATAGATACATGGAACACCGGGTGAACTCCCGACAAACTAGGTGGCAAAGCAAGCATATAAGCCACCTCCCCAACTTTCCTAAGCACCTCAAAAGGTCCAATGAACCTTGGGCTCAACTTTACTTTCTTTCCAAACCTCATAACACCCTTCATAGGTGAAACCTTCAGCAACACCTTCTCGCCCACTGAATAAGACACATCTCGGACCTTCCGGTCCGCATAACTCTCCTGACGCGACTGAGCTGTGCGAAGTCTCTCCTGAATCACCTTCACCTTGTCTAAGGCATCTTGGACTAACTCTGTCCCCAACAACCTAGCCTCGCCGGGCTCGAACCAACCGACTGGAGACCTACATCGTCTCCCATATAAAGCTTCATACGGCTCCATCTGAATACTGGACTGATAGCTATTATTGTAAGCAAACTCCGGCAAAGGCAAATAATCAGCCCATGAACCACCAAATCAATGACACAAGCACGCAACATATCCTCTAATATCTGAATAGTACGCTCGGACTGCCCATCCGTCTGTGGATGAAATGCTGTGCTCAGCTCTACCTGTGAACCCAACTCTCGCTGAAATGTCCTCCAGAACTGAGATGTGAACTGGGTACCTCTGTCTGATATAATAGAAAAGGGAACTCCATGCAATCTCACTATCTCACGGATGAATATCTCTGCCAACCGCTCTGAGGAATAAGTAGTACACATTGGGATGAAGTGAGCTGACTTGGTCAACCTATCCACCACCACCCAGACCGAATCAAACTTCCTTGCTGTCCGAGGGAGTCCACTAACAAAGTCCATAGTAATCCTTTCCCACTTCCACTCGGGAATATCAATACGCTGGAATACACCACCAGGTCTCTGATGCTCACACTTAACCTGCTGACAATTTAGACACCGAGCCACATGGCTCACAATATCTTTCTTCTTTCTCCACCAGCAATGCTGCTTCAAATCCTGATACATCTTCGCGGCTCCTGGATGAATAGAATACCGCGAACTGTGGGCCTCCTCCAATATCAACTCACGAAGGCCATCAACATTGGGCACACATATCCGGCCCTGCATCCGCAATACACCATCCCTATCAATAGTGACATCTCTGGCATCATCATGCTGAACTTATCCTTAAGGACAAGCAAGTGTGGATCATCATACTGGCGCTCTCGAATACGATCATATAAAGAAAAACAAGCTACTACACAAGCCATCACCCGACTGGGCTCAGAAATATCCAGCCTCACCATCTGATTAGCTAACGCCTGAACATTAACTGCTAGGGGTCTCTCCCCAACTGGAATATACGCCAAACTGCCCATACTAATAGCCTTCCGGCTCAATGCATCAGCCACTACATTGGCTTTCCCGGGATGATACAAAATAGTAATAGCATAGTCTTTAAGCAACTCAAGCCATCTCCGCTGCCTCAAATTTAGATCTTTCTGCTTAAACAAATGCTGAAGGCTGCGGTGGTCCGTATATACATCACAAGATACACCATATAGGTAATGCCTCCAAATCTTCAAGGCATGAACAATAGCAGCTAACTCCAAATCATGAACATGGTAGTTCTTCTCGTGGGGCTTTAGCTGACGAGAAGCATATGCAATAACTCTACCCTCCTGCATCAACACACAACCGAGTCCAACTCTAGAAGCATCACAATACACCGTATATGACCCCGAAGCTGATGGTAACACAAGTACTGGAGCGGTGGTCAAAGCCTCCTTGAGCTTCTGGAAGCTCTCCTCACATTCATCAAACCACACAAATGGAGCATTCTTCCGTGTCAACTTAGTCAATGGTGAAGCAATAGATGAGAAACCCTGAACAAACTGGCGATAATAGCTTGCCAAGCTGAGAAAACTCCGAATCTCTGTAGCTGAGGAAGGTCTGGGCCAATTCTGTACTGCCTCGACCTTCTGTGGATCAACCCGAATACCATCACTAGACACTATATGTCCCAGAAAACCGACAGTATCAAGCCAGAACTCACACTTAGTGAATTTCGCATAGAGCTTCTCTTCTCTCAACCTATGCAATACCACCCTCAAATGATGTGCATGCTCCTCCTGGCTGCGTGAATACACTAGAATATCATCAATAAACACAATCACAAAAGAATCAAGGTACGGCCGAAATACACTATTCATCAAGTGCATGAATGCAGCTGGGGCATTAGTCAACCGAAAGACATTACCAGGAACTCGTAGTGCCCATATCGCGCCCTGAACGCTGTCTTCATAATATTCGAGTCCCTAATCTTCAACTGATGATAGCCCGATCGAAGATCAATCTTAGAAAATACACTAGCTCCCTGGAGCTGATCAAATAGGTCCTCAATACGAGGTAATGGGTACTTATTCTTCACTGTTACCTTGTTCAGCTGCCTGTAATCAATGCACATTCTCATTGTGCCATCTTTCTTCGTCACGAACAACACCGGTGCACCCCAAGGTGACACACTCGGACGAATGAAACCCTTATCTAAGAGTTCATAAAGTTGTTCCTTCAATTCTTTGAACTCCGCTGGTGCCATGCGATAGGGAGGAATAGAAATGGGCTGAGTGCCCGGCACCAAGTCAATACCAAAATCAATATCTCTTTCAGGCGGCATGCCCGGCAGGTCTGCTGGAAATACATCCGGAAACTCCCTCACAATGGGGACCGAATCAAGACCGGGTGTCTCGGCCTCAACATTTCTAATGAAGGCCAAATAAGATAAACAACCCTTGCCAATCATTCGTTGGGCCTTTATATAAGAAATCACCCTGTCGGACACATAATCAGTCAAGCCATGCCACTCGATCCTCGGATTACCTGGAATAGCTAGTGTGACTGTCTTGGCATGACAGTCCAGAATCGCATGGTAAGGAGATAGCCAATCCATGCCTAGGATAACATCGAAATCTACCATGCCCAGTAGTAATAGATCAACTCGGGTCTCCAGACCCCCAATAGTAATAAAACAGGATCGATATACCTGATACACAACAACAGTATCCCCCACCGGGGTAGACACATGTACGGGCAAATCAAGAATACCACGGGTCATACCCAAATGATGTGCAAAATAAGTAGAGACATAAGAATAGGTGGATCCGGGATCAAATAAGACAGAAGCATCCATGTGGCAGACTGAGATAATACCTGAAATAACCGCATCTGAAGCACTAGCATCCTTCCTATCTGGAAGAGCATAGAAACGAGCCTGGCCTCCACCAGTATGATCCTCACCCCTAGGGCGACCTGTGGATACCTGGCCACCGGTCCTAGCCGACTGAGCGGCGCTGAAGAAACAGGAGTAGAAGACGAGGGTTGATCCCTCTGCTGAGACCTCTTGCGAAGCCACTAAGGACACTCTCTCCTGATATGGCCCAAGTCACCGAAGCCAAAACAACGGCCTGAAGATGGAAGAAGGGGCTACTGAGGACCCCTCGCTACAGATGAACCCGGTGCTGAGGAAACAGGAGCATAGCTCTGAGCTGGAAGAGCACTCAGTGCAGGCTGACTCTACTGACAGCTCTGCTGACCCTGATAACCCTGATGGCCCTGACGACCACGATCTGATGAAACCCCACTGGACTCTGCACGTCCAGACTGATGAGACCTGAAAGAACAACCCCTGCTATACTGGGGTTGGCCCCTAGACGGAGCACCACTGAAGCTGCCAGAACCACGAGGCCTCTTAGCCTCTCTCTCTTCCCGCTCTCTGCGGCGATCTGTCTCAATATGACGGGCAGCATCAACCACCTCCTCAAAGGTAACTGCCGAAACTCTCTCCCTGGTCATCAATATGCGAATGGGATAAATAAGGCCATCAATAAATCTCCGAATCCTCTCTCTGTCTGTAGGAACCATCCACATGGCATGACGGGCCAACTGTGTGAATCTCATCTCGTACTGATTAACCGTCATATCTCCCTGCTTCAACCACTCGAACTGACGTCGCAGCTCCTCTCTCTAAGACTGAGGTACGTACTTCTCCAAAAATACCATGGAGAACTGCTGCCAAGTGAGGGGCACTGCCCCGGCGGGCCTACGCCTCTCGAAATCCTCCCACCACTGAAATGCTGCACCTGTGAACTGAAAAGTGGTGAATGAAACGCCGCTGGACTCTAGAATACCCGCGGTGCGAAGCATGCGCTGACATCTATCAAGAAAACCCTGGGCGTCCTCGCCCTCAGCACCACTGAATGTCGGAGGCTGTAGCTTCTCAAATCTCTCCAAACGACGCTGCTCATCGTCGGGCATAGCTGGAACCATATAAGCAGGAGCTGGTGCAACGGGCGCAACTGGCTGGACTGGCTCGGGTGTGTGAGCCACGGGGGTCTGATTCCCTCCCCCTGTGAAGAAGATATCGCGGCGATGGCTGCAACTACCGAGCCAAGCATGTGCACACCGATAAGATCCGAGCCAAGGTCTCCCTGAAGACCCGGTATCACGATGGGCACTGCCGGTGCCTGAACCTGAGTTGCCGGAGCGTCCGCCGCCGGAATGCGGTCCCGAGTCCGGGCCACCGGTGCGAGGAATCTAACCACGAGTCCGGTCGGTCGGTGGGTCGGCGAGTGCTTGGTGCTGTCTGCCCTACCTCTACCACGACCACGGCCTGCGGGTGCCAATGGTGGTCGTCCGCCACGTCCGCTAGCACGTGTTCTCGCCATCTGCGAGAGAATAGGATATGGAAAAATGTAATTTCATGATAACACAGATCGCACGATATGAATCCAAGAAAATGAGGTTTTTTCTAAAGTTTCTGTAGCCTTCCGAGGATAGATACGGACGTCTACGTACCGATCCGCGAAAGCCTACTAAACCGGCTCATGACTCGCGAGTCCTAATAACCTAGGCTCTAATACCAACTTGTCACGACCTAAATCCGTCGTGATGGCGCCCAACAATCAAGCTAGGCCAGCCAGATCAACAATTTAATTATCACAACAATATCAGTCCCAAAATGGACAACCCAAGAAGAATATATGAGTTTAAGAACTCTAATAATAATAATAAAGAACAAAATACTGACACTCCCAAAGACCAAGAGTCACAAGTCTAGAGCCTCTAACAAAAACCAACAGGAATAGAGAGTACTGTATAGAAATACTCAAGTCTGAATATATATATATAAATAAAACTGGGATAAAGAGTAGCCAGGTCCTGCGAATGTCAGCAGCTACCTCAACAAGTCTGATAACTCTGTAAAACGAGACTCCTCAGCTAAACCTCCAGCGTACATGAATCCGCACACAAAGGTGCGGGGAGTAGGGGTGAGTACTAAGTACTCAGTGAGTAAAAAGTATATAAAATGTCTGAAGGTAAGAAATTCACAAAATACCACAATATGAAGCTACCCTACAGTCCGAATCTCCTACGAACTAGCATCAACAGTACAATTCAGCTACCACAGAGTAATTCAACAAATAAAGATGCAATGCAATGCACATAACCGCTACGGCGTGTAGCCCGGTCCAATTTAACGTCGACGGCGCTCACTGGGGGTGTGTACAGACTCCGGAGGGGCTCCTACGGCCCAAGCGCAATACTGCTGCGGCGTGCAGCCCGATCCTCATATCAACCACTGCGGCGTGCAGCCCGATCCCATGCTCAGTCCACAATAAGCAAATAAGTCACAAAACAGTTCATTTTTCTTAATTCCAGTTTCCAATTCATAATTTATGAAAAATACTTTAACTTCATTAAATTTGCAAAAGCCGGTGACTTAGCATTTCAAAAAGGTGATTTCAATTTCCAGGACTGAGATCAGTGATTTAAGCAATTATAGCTATCACATAAATATTGTCCTCTAAGGACGCTACAGATCGGCACAAGGCCCCAAACAAGGCTTACAGCCCACAAAAATATCAAATACAGTGTATTTCCAACACTAATAACATATTATTCATTTCCGGGATGGACCAAGTCTCAATCCCCGGTCACAATCAATCCCGCACCTGCCACGGTGTGCGAGCCACGCCCTACTAGCGTCACAATGTGCTAAGCCGGGGTTTCGAACCCTCAAGCTACCATATACACAAACTACTCACCTCTAGCCGGCCGTAGACTCGTCCGCGATGCCTTTTCCTTTGAAATTCGCTGCCTCGTGTGTAGAATCTAGTCAAATAACAATAATTATATCAAATACGGGTCAAAGAATCATAACCCACTTCAATTTACATGAAATTCGCATAAATACACCAAGTTGGTAAAACCCGACCCCGGGCCCACTGCTCGGAAAATTCCGAAATTAGAACCAACACGGCCCTCATCTCGCCACGAGTCCGTGCATATAAAATTTATCAAAATCGGAGTTCAAATGGCCTTCCAAATCCAAAAATCCCGTTTTCAATATTTAGGCCACATTTCTTCAAGATTTCAACCCAATTTCATGAAGATTGATGTTAATTCAACAATAAAATGATGTTTTTGAGTCAAGAATCTTTCCTCCGATGAATACCCGATGATTTCCTAGTGATTTCCTCGAGTTATCTTCTCTATAGGGCTCAAAATTGTGTTTTGGGTTAATGAACCCGTGAGCCTTCTGTTCTGTGATTTAATTCTCTGCCAGACCCATTTACCTTACGCGATCGCGACTCGCCTCACGCGATCGCGATGTTCAAAAATCCAGACTCATGCGATCGCGACTCGCCTCACGCGATCGCGATGTTCAAACATCCGGCTTCACGCGATCGCGTCTCTCTTCCTGCGATCGCGTAGCACAAATTTCCCTAGACCCCATTTCTCTTCTACTCGATCGCGTAGATGCTCATGCGATCGCGATGGCCACCCGGTTAAATCTACGTGATCGCGACTGGTTCTCCTGCGATCGTGATGGCCTAGCCCCCAACCCTACGCGATCGCGTCCCCCTCCCCGCGATCGCGGAGAGCAAAATCCTGCTGCATTTATGACAGAAACCAGCCTTCTCATTTTTTCCAAAAATGGTCCGTTTGGACCCCGGATTCATCCCGAGACCCCTGTGACCCCAACGAAAACCACCAGCATACTCCAAAACACGATACGAGCTTGTTCCAATCATAAAAACACTATACTAAACATCAAAATCATCATTTACACACGAATTCAAGCCTAAGTTTCTTCAAAACTTTCAAAACTAACATTCAATCCAAAACCCGATCAAACGATGTTCGAATGACCTGAACATTTGCGGACATATCCAAAATCACATAACGAAGCTATAGAAATTTTCGGAATTCCATTCCGACCCCCGGATCAAAATATCACCTACCATCCGGTTTTCGCCAAAAATCAACCTTCGCCAATTCAAGCCTAAAACTACACCGGACCTCCGAATTCAATTCCGATTGCTCTCCTAAGTCTTAATTGATCCCCCAGAACTAGTCGAATCATCCGAATCCGGTTCCGAGCACTCTAACTCAATAGTCAACTCTTGGTTGACTTCTCATATTCAAGCTTTCTTCAAACATGCTATTTGTTTCATTTTCAATCCAAATCACTCCTAACTCACCCGATATATTCTAATACTGATTTAAAAGCATAATATATGTAAATGCAAGGTAACCGGGTTGGAATTCCCGTAACAACGGGCCGGGTTGTTACATTAATAGTCCATAACTATAGCATGTTTTTACTAGGTTGGCATTTGTTTTTGGTTGTGCTATTAGCCTATTGTATTGTCACGACCCCAAATCCGGTCGTGATGGCGCCCAGCACATTGCTAAGCCAGCCCTGACCAATCAATATCAACAACGGAGCTAGAAGCTCTCTTTAACCCATTTAAGCATTTCAAAATATGAAACAATAGTAATATTTATACCAACAGCGGGGAGACCAAGTCCCAAAATATACTAACTCCCATAGACCGAAGGGTCAAGAGTCATGAGCCTCTAAAGAACATAAGTGTAATAAAGTTTATAACAACTCAGTGCGGAAAGGAAAGACAACAAGATAAGAAATGACGGCTAGAATGGGAGTCAGGTCCTGCGGACGCTGCAGCTACCTCGACTATCCCGCACAATGCCTCCAAGTAGCTATCGAATCAAGTCTGCTGAGAGGTACCTGGATCTGCACACAAGGTGCAGGGAGTAAAATGAGTACTGCCAGACTCAGTGGTAATAAACAAGGGTAAGACAGCGTAGATAAAAAATCCGCAATAAAGCACTATGTAAAACTATAATCAGCTACCCTGTCACAGAATCAATATTCACTGTACCGGTACCAACAATTTCCAATAAATAGCATAACAGCTAGCAGATGTAGCTAAATGCAATGCAATGCATGATATGACCGCTACGGCGCGTAGCCCGACTCCAATTTTGGGTACCCGTGCTCACTGTGGGGGTTCAGACTCCGGAGGGGCTCCTACAGCCCAAGCACATCTCATAGAGATATTCCTGCGGCGTGCAGTCCGATCCAACATATATCTCGCTGCGGCGCGTAGCCCGATCCACTACTAGTCAGCTAATATGCAGATACAGCCTCGCAGGCTCAAAAGTAGTTTTTGAAAACTCTTTTTATCATTTTTCAGTTGGAAAACAGTAATATCAAGTTCCGGAGATTGGAATTAGCATAATAACAGAAATAGCTGCGGACTAGTAGTAAACTAGCATGTCTATATGATAAGACAATGATAACAATCCTCGCGGGATCCAATAATTGGCTCACGGCCCACAAGTATACTCAACCGCCCAAGAAGGGGGTTCAACGGCTCGAGAATAGCCAATAATACAGTATCAACAGGTCGGACTAATATATAGTCTCCAGTTCATGATCGACCCCGCACTCTCAAGAGTGTGCGTGTCTCGCCGCTATAGAGCGTCACAAAGTGGTATACCGGGGTTTCGAACCCGCTGGTCATCACCCACATCTATTACTCA
The DNA here is from genome assembly GCA_032618575.1 of Nicotiana noctiflora. Classification (NCBI taxonomy): domain Eukaryota; kingdom Viridiplantae; phylum Streptophyta; class Magnoliopsida; order Solanales; family Solanaceae; genus Nicotiana; species Nicotiana noctiflora. The sequence continues at coordinate 280,810 of JASVEL010007424.1, forward strand.
CCTCAATACAGCGCGACGAAAGCTCATGCCCGTGACGCCTTAGCTCCTCGAACCGGCATCCACGCACGTCAAAACTAGCACAAATCAGCACAAATATATCAAATAGTCTAATGGAACATAACCCAATCGAAAGAACTCGAAAAATATCAAAAATCACGAAATTGGCAAAACCCGAGCCCCGGGCCCACATCTCGAAAAATTATGAAACTCACATTTTCGGAATCCTCGTCTCTCCACGAGTCCGTACATACCAAGAACTCCCAATTCGGACCACAAATGGTCCTTCAAATCCCCATTTTAAGATTTTTGCTCAAAGCCCTAATTTTCTTGATTTCTTACCCAAATTTAGAGAATTAATGGAAGATTCTTTGATAAAATCATGTATTTAACTCATAAAACTTACCCCCAATGATTCCCCGTCGAAATCCCTTCAATTCTCGTCCAAAAGCTCTCAAGAATGACCAAAAATGGTGGAAAAATGGGTTGATTTCGCGACTGGAATGTTTTAAAAACATTCTGCCTAGGCATATTACTCATCGCGATCGCGGGAATGGCTCTGCGATCGCGGAGAACAAAATTTGGCCCAAAATTTACCCTTCGCGATCGCGGGAAAGGCTTCGCGATCGCGGTGAACAAACTCCGGTTCCTCCGGACAGGCTTGAGTATAATGGCCATAACTTTTTGCACACAACTCTGAATGATGAATGGTTTGATGTTCTGGAAACTAGACACATAGGGCTATAACGTTTATTTGATGCTCATTTCCTGAAGCCTTATACATTTCTAGATATAAGCTTCCCAATTTATACATGTGTATTAGAGATCCTTCTCGGACACCCTATAGTGTAACGTCCATAACTATTTACATAGATGTCCAAATCACTATTGCTTTATCTTTCTGAAAACTAGACACGATGTGCTACAACTTTCGTTTTTGAATCACCTTAAAATTCCTTTTAGATAAAACGATATGAGCTTCCGAAGTAGGATCAATGCACAGAAGTTTTCCTTCTTCGCGATCGCGGAGCATTTCACGCGATCGCGATTCATTAATACTTTTCGCACATTTTACTCACCGCGATCGCGTCCCATTGTCTGCGATCGCGTAGAACACTGCTACAGACATAAACCAGCAGTTAAAAATGGCCTAGAAATGGTCCGAAACCACCCCGAAACTCACCCGAGGCCCCCGGGACCTCAACCAAAAGAACCAACACGCCCTATAACCTTATTCGAACTTGTTCCAATCATCAAAACTCTATCGTTAACACCAAAATCGTCCGTTTTCAACAAATTTAAGCTTAAGTTTAACTTTAACTTCAAAAATTCACATTCGATCAAAAACCCGACCAAACGATGTCCGAATGACCTGAAAATTTGCAGGCATATCCAAAATCACCTAACGAAACTACTGCAACTGTCGGAATTCCATTCCGACTCCCGGATCAAAATCTCACCTATCGATCGGATTTCGCCAAAATTCAACCTTTGCCAATTCAAGCCTATTTCTACACCGGATCTCCAAATTCAATTCCGATTGCTCTCCTAAGTCATAAATGTCACGACCCCAAATCCGGTCGTGATGGCGCCCAGCACATTGCTAAGCCAGCCTGACCAATCAATATGAACAACGGAGCTAGAAGCTCTCTTTAACCCATTTAAACATTTTTTATTTACGAAATAACATTGATACATATAACGAAAATGGGGAACCAAGTCCCATAATACATCAACTCCCATAGACCAAGGGTCAAGAGTCATGAGCCTCTACTGAACATGAGTGTATAATGGATTACAAGATACCAAGTGCGGAAAGAAATGTCAATACAAAATCAAAAGACAGTAGGAAGGAATATCGGGTCCTGCGGACTCTGCAGCTACCTCGAATATCCACAGATGTCGCCTCGCACAGCTACTGGATCACTGCTGAGAGGTACCTGGATCTGCACACAAGGTGCAGGGAGTAAAATGAGTACTGCCAGACTCAGTGGTAATAAACAAGGGTAAGAGAACGCAGATAAGAAATCCGCAATAAAGCACTATGTAAAGCTATAATCAGCTACCCTGTCATAGAATCAATCTTCACTGTACCTGTTCCAACAAATACCAATAAATAGCATAACAGCTAGGAGATGTAGCTAAATGCAATGCAATGCATGATATGACCGCTACGGCGTGTAGCCCGACTCCAATTTTGGGTACCCGTGCTCACTGTGGGGGTTCAGACTCCGGAGGGGCTCCTACAGTCCAAGCACATCTCATAGAGATATCCCTACGGCGTGCAGTCCGATCCAACATATATCTCGCTGCGGCGTGCAGCCCGATCCACTACTAGTCAACTAATATGCAGTTACAGCCTCGCAGGCTCAAAAGTAGTTTTTGAAAACTCTTTTATCATTTTTCAGTTGGAAAACAGTAATATCAAGTTCCAAAGATTGGAATTTGCATAATAACAAAAATAACTGCGGACTAGTAGTAAACTAGCATGTCTATATGATAAGACAATGATAACGATCCTCGCGGGATCCAATAACTGGCTCACGGCCCACATGTATAATCAACCGCCCAAGAAGGGGGTTCCTCGGCTCAAGAGTGGCCATTATCACAATATATATATATGCAACCATCCGAGAAGGAGGTTCGACGGCTCTTGAATAGCCAATAATACAGTATCAACAGGTCGGACTAATATATAGTCTCCAGATCATGATCGACCCCGCACTCTCAAGAGTGTGCGTGTCTCGCCGCTATACGGCGTCACAAAGTGGTATACCGGGGTTTCGAACCCGCTGGTCATCACCCACATCTATTACTCACCTCAATACGGCGCGACGACTACTCCGCAATGCCCTTGCCACGAGAATCAAGCTCCGCACGCGTAGAATCCGATCAAATACAGTAGAAACACAACGAATTAGGCCAATGGGACGACACCCAATCAATATAACTCAATTTACATCAAAATTCCCAAAGTTGTCAAAACCCGACTTTCGGTACGCTTATCGAAAAATCACGAAAGTCACATATTCGGAACCCTCATCTCAATACGAGTCTAAGCATATCAATTTTACCAAATTCGGACTCCATTTGCCCATTCAAAACCTTGATTTTCTAAAGTCCAAGCCTAGGGCTAAATCCTCCATAAATTACCCCAAATTCCTCCATTTTCATGATATAATTGCATAATATTACCAATACTAATCATAGTTTAAGTCCATAGATGATTACCTGATGATTTCTCTTGAATTTCTCTTCAAAATCGCCCAAATCGCCTCTAAAGCCGAGACCCAAAATGTGTGAAATGTTCTGAAATTTTTCTAACTTCTGATACACTTACTTACAGCGATTTTCGCTTCTGCGGAATATTTTCCGCTCCTACGCACCCGTATCCGCGACCAAAGGGTCGCTTCAGCGGCTCCAGGCCTAGCCGGCCATTTCCGCTTCTGCGAGCAAAGGTGTGACGACCCAAAGGGGTCATCACTTATTTTATTAATAATTTCGAGCTTCGAGGCCTTGAAAACCTCATTCTATGTTGCCTCGATTTACGTGCACGATCCGAGCATGTAGCCGGAAAGATTTTGTGATAGAAAATATAAATTCTATGAGAAATGTGGATAAAAATGATATTAATATTGATATGGTTGACTTCGGTCAACATTTTTGGTAAACGGATCCGGACCCGAGATTGGATGGTCCCGAGAGGTCCGTAGGAAAATATGGGACTTGGACATGTGTCCGGAGTCGAATTCGGAGGCCTAGAGCCCAAGTTATGAATTTTTATGTGAAATTGTTTTTGATGCAATTATTAAAGGAAATAAATTGATAGACATTGGTATCGGGCTCGTATTTTGGTTCCGACGCCCGGTACAAGTCTTAAATATTATATATGTGATTTCTGTAAAGTTTGGTGACATTTGGATGTCGTTTGAGATGTTTTGGACCTTGAGTTCCAAGTTAAGAAGTTTTGAAAATCAAAACTATGAAAACCATGAGTTTGGGGCTTGATTTGATTGAAACGAAGTGATATTGGTGATATGATTGCACGAACAAGTCCATAATGTGTTTTTGAGGTTGTGTACATGTTTGGTTTGGAGCCCGGGGGCTCGGGTAAAGATTTGATAGGCCGTTGGTTAAATTTCTGAATTTTGAACTGCTGGTTTTTTTCACCCAGCTGTTGGCTTCGCAATTGCGAAGAATTTCTCGCAATTGCGAAGGTGACAGACCAAGGCAGGGTTCGCAAATGCGAACCCTTGATCGCAAATGCGAAGGGCGTCCAGGAAGGCTTGGGTTCGCAATTGCGAACATAACCTCGCAAATGCGAGGCCTTCACTGCCTAGCCATGCTTCGCAAATGCGAAGCATTCTTCGCAAATGCGATGCCTCACTGCTAAGCCATGCTTCGCAAATGCGAAGCCTTCTTCGCAAATGCGAAGGAGCCTTGTTCACAAATGCGAACAAATGTTCGCAAATGCGAACTTTCCACCCTTAGCTTATTTTTTCAAACTCCAGAAATTGGTCGGGGTTCGCAATTGCGAACCCATGTTCGCAAATGCGAACACAGAGACCTGAAAAACACGAATTTTCAGTCATTTCTTCATTTTTCACAAAACCAAAACACCCATTTGCGACTCTTCAAGGATTTCTTCTTCATCAAAACGATTGTAAGTCACTTTTTACTTAATTCTTTCAATTCCTAACATCATTAAACATGTTTTTCATTAGAAATCAAATGTTTTCATAGTAAAATTCTTGTTTTTGTTAGAAAATAGGGTTTTTCATAAATTGGGGAATTGGACCTCGAATTGAGGTCCGATTTTGAAACAAATTATATACGTGAACTCGTGGGGGGATGGGTAATCGGATTTTGATCCTAACCCCGAATTCCGATCATGTGGGCCCGGGGTTGAAATTTACTATTCATGGCAGAATGTTGTAAAAGTGTTATTTGGTATTAAGAATTAGTTTGTTGAGTAGAATTGATGATATTAAATCAATTGTGTATAGATACGGTTGGATTGGAGCCAAATTGAAAGAAAAGACATTTCCACGGATTGGATTGTTCATAAGCATTTGAGGTAAGTGTTTGTTCTATCCTAGCTTGAGGGAATAGGATTATGTGTTATGTGTTATGTGATCGAGTGCGGTGTATGGGCCGTGGTGACGAGCATCCATACACCTGGCGTCTAGTATGACCGTGAGTCTTTGGGAAAATGATTATTTGAGATATATTACAGATGAAATATTATTATTCTTCCTTGTTAGGACTTGTTGTGAAGAAAATTATTGATTGCCCTTGATGGGACGGTTTATGAATTACTGTTTCTTTCTTTGCCCTTAACCTGTGATTGTTATTTGGGTGAGGAAGAGAGATAATGCACGAAGGGTGATGCCGTGCCATGTTTATTATTGATTATGCACGAAGGATCATGCCGTGCCATGTTTATTATTGATTATGCACGAAGGATCATGCCGTGCCATGTTTATTATTGATTATGCACGAAGGATCATGCCGTGCCATGTTTATTATTGATTAGGCACGAAGGATCATGCCGTGCCCTATTATTGATTATGCACGAAGGATCATGCCGTGCCCTATTATTGAACCATGTACGAAGGATCATGCCGTACTATGGACGTGAGGATGAGAGTAAAAGCACGAAGGGTGATGCCGTGCAACTGTTTGCTATTTCTTCAATTGATATTACTTGTGTTTACATTACACTTTGTTTTTCCTTGTGAAATTATTAACTGTGGTTAATTGTTGAATTCTTTAAGATGTTCCTTATTGTGTTAATACTTGATTATTTCTTGTTATTTTGTGGTACATATATATATATATTGAATTGCACAGGTTTATGTGGGTGTCTGGTCCTAGGCTTGTCACTACTTCGCCGGGATAGGCCGGGCACTTACCAGCACATGGGGTCGGTTGTGCTGATGCTACACTTCTGTGCATTTTTGCACAGGTCCAGGTTACGATCAGGAGCAGCAGCAGCAGCAGCAATAAATAGATCGCGTGGGAGTTGATCACATTTGAGACCGAGGTAGCTTGCAGACGTCCGCAGGCCCGGCGTCTCTTTCTTTAATTATGTTAATAGCTGTAGTCTCATTGTTCCGAGACAAACAGAATTATGTTATATTTCCTTCAGACTTTATGTGTAGTATTCCATAGTAGTTTGTGAGTTGGTGACTCCAAGTCTTGGGTAGAGGATTTCAGTCTGATTTTTACCGTGTGATTTATTATTTCCATTTCGATAAAGTATTTCGCATTTATTTAATTAAGATTGTGTTAAAAATAGAATAGTATGAATATAGTGGCTTGCCTAGCTACCACGAGTAGGCGCCATCACGATCCCGATATTGGGGGAAAAATCCGGGTCGTGACAAAAGGTTTCAAACTGGGTAGAACCAAGACAGAATACTTGAAGTGCAAGTTCAGTGACGAGACCCATGATACAGACGTAGAGGTTAAGCTTGATGCTCAAGTTATTCGCGGACCATGCCCAATTTCTCCCCGTCCGCTTCTGCGATCACTGGCTCGCACCAGCGACCCCGCTTCAGCGGAATGGCTTCCGCTTCTGCGTAACCAGCCGCTCCTGCGCATCTCGTCCGCTTCTGCGGACACGCTCCTGCGTCCAAAATTCCGCAGGAGCGGAAACAACAGAAGCAGGATCCCAACCTGCAATGTTTCCACAATTTTCTCCCGTTTAACCATCCGAAAACACCCCGAGGCCCCCGGGACCTCATCCAAACATACCAACACATCTTAATACCTCATTCGAACTTGCTCCAATCCTCAAAGCACGTCTAACAACATCAAAACCCATAATTCGCATCGAATTCAAGCCTAAATTCCTTAAAACATTCCAAATTACACATTCAATCAAAAACCCGACCAAACGACGTCCGAATGACCTGAAATTTTGCAGGCAGCACATCCAAAATCACCTAACGGAGCTACTGCAACTGTCGAATTCCATTCCGACTCCCGGATCAAAATCTCACCTACCGTTCGGATTTCGCCAAAATTCAACCTTAGCCAATTCAAGCCTATTTCTACACCGGGCCTCCAAATTCAATTCCGATCGCTCCCCTAAGTCACAAATCACCTTCCGGAACTAACCGAATCATCGAATTCGATTCCGAGCCCTCTAACCAAATAGTCAACTCCGGGTTGACTTTCCTTATTCAAGTTTCTTTCCCAAAGGCTATATGCCTCATTTTCAATCCAATTCACTCCTAACTCACCCGATAGAACTTAACATTGATATAAAATCATAAAACATGTATTTACAACATAACGGGGTGGTAATTCCCGTGACGACGGGCCGGGTCGTCACAATAAATGATCCCTCGAAACTAGTCGAATCATCAGAATCCAATTCCGAGCACTCTAACTCGATAGTCAACTCTAGGTTGACTTTCCATATTCAAACTTCCTTCAAACATGCTATTTGCTTCATTTTTAATTCAATTCACTCCTAACTCACCCGATAGGTTCTAACACCGATATAGAAGCATAAGATATGTTAATGCAAGGTAACGGGGTGGAAATTTCCGTAACGACGGGCCGGGTCGTTACATTCTCCCCAACTTAAACAAACGCTCGTCCTCGAGCGGACTCGGAGTTGTACTAGAAGCCACCCAATAGCTGAATGACCTTACCAAGCATAATTTCAGGCGATCATATGTCACCCTATCTCACATAAGTCCAAAAACACCATATAGTCAGAATTTCACAGACCATCTGAACCATAAATCACATTGCACTTTATGAAATCATATGCCAAATGCAAATCCCATGCCTATACTCGGGATACACTCGAATCCACTGCAATAACCCATATTCATTACTCCGGGTGAGATCATATGCTGTATCGGCAACCCAAATAACTCGAGACGATAGTCTCTAATCACAACAACCGGCCACAATAACCAAATACTAGCTGAAAACCTCTTTCATTAGGTAGAGTCTTATTCCAACACCTCCATATCCTGCCCACGGTAGCTGAAGCACGCGATATACCGAACCCATCTCTCAGGTTAACCATTCGTGAATCTATTTCCCTTTTAAAACTGATACTACAATAGGTTTCGGAGCCAAACCTTGATTTTTACCTTTCTAACAAGCTAAGATCTAATATGCTCGTATTCATTAATGACTCCAACGATCATTTCGATTATAACACACCGCACTGGTGATAAGACACCTCAACACCGGCCTAAGCCACGACGAGCACAACATAGGCTCCAATAGAAATGTATGCACACAGTCGAGTCATGACAGCTCAATTCATGACAATTGTCTCCAGCAAATAGAGCTGCAATTCAATTCCTCTGTGCCATCATAACATAGAACTGAGATCGCGTCTCACATTATAGAAATAGAGTACCTGAATCCTCCTCGAGAGGTCATAACATCACGTAGCCTTGTCGCGATTCGTGATTCTACCCCAACATTATTACTCATGAAGCACCTCAAGCCACTAAGCTCAAAACGGTTAGCCACGCACAGATCTAGGTCTTGAACCCAAGCAATCAACCTCACCCACGGTGAAATCATTAACCTATGCTATTAAATCCCGAAAGGACACAACCGATGTGCCATTCGCCAATCGATACTCAAAATGGTCTTTTCCTCAGAAGTGGGGAAGTATTGTATACCAGTAGCATATAATTAACTATATTTTCACAATATTCTGTTGCGGCGTGCAACCCGCTCCAATGACATACCCGTGGCGGCGTGCCACCCGATCTAGATACCATACCTCTGGCGGCGTGCCACCCGATCCAAGTAACCCTCGTCAAATAAATACGCGTCGAGTCAAGTTGCTCATCATAATAAACATATATAGCCTCAAGTTTGGCCATAAGAAACGCATCCGACAAAGTTCCTCAATACCAGAACTAATCAATGGTAGATACTTCTACACTAACATCCGCCACTAAGGTCCAACTGACAAAGCAATGCCTACCAGCCGTCCGCTGGTCCTGTGTACAACTACTCTGCTGGAGCATACTCTGATGCTCTCTGCTACGCAATTTGTGTCATTTCCCAACATCGTCCATATCACATTTGTCTAGACGACCTGTCTTATGTCAACCAGTCTGTAATAAGGTATCATAACCCAAATTCATCATATCAAGCTAAGAGAGAGCCACTAGGGCTTCCGATTTCCAATAATCATAAAACGATGTCGATACACGCGATATACAACCACTACATAGGCGGATTACGAGGACTTCTAGTCTCCAACACATATATAACACATGAATCGCTATACCTGGTTCCACACTCCACCGTACGAATACATAACGCACATCAAGCGTCCATTCATACCACGACGGCCATTTAGAAATTTCACTATGCCATCAACGATTCAGTTATTATAGTCGATCCAACAAGAGAATACCACCATACAACTGGATATCATCATTTTACATTACCTTGTCCTTTTTGGATCATATTCCCTGCCAAGTTAATAGAATAGCAGTATCATTTTCTTAAATTATCAGAAAGATCGATTCTTAATTCACCTGCAGCTGTCCGCGCTGCTCAATAATTTTATTGACTTCCCATATATTATGAACTGATCTCAAAACCTAGAATATACCATTATCAACTTTTCCATAACTCATCGCATATACAATACCATACTAAAATAACATGGAAATTCTTATCCCTTTCCTACGCCGCAAACATCGACGCACTCAACTGGTCAAGGACTTTTATGATCCCATATAGAGAAAACTCATTACACATTCCAAGCTTTGCATACCAACATGAAAAATACACTCATTTTTCAAACCATATTAAAACATATCATAAACTCTTTCTCCCAATCACATTGCATAAGTTTAACTGCCAGGACTGAGTCCTTATACCTATATCAAGTTACACAACTGCCAGCACTCAAGAGCTTTGTTGCAATGTCTGCAAGACTCATTACTTCAACCACATACCAGAAATCAATTGTATTTCTTTTTATACCATTTTAATTTATTAACAAGTTGTTCCATTTACCCAGTTTCCTTTCCGATTCATCTTTAACTCAATATTAGCGCTTACTGTAACACCATAATACATCAACTCCTGTTACCACACTAGATTTGTACATAAGACCCATAGGCCACTGAATACTCCCTCAATGTTTCCCAAAAGTACCACATTCTACCATACTTTATTTTGATTAACTTCCCGCGATTTTTTTTTTTAAATTGTTATCATTACTTCCCAATATGGATACCTAGAATCCCATCATTCACATGATATAACACAAGCCTTGATCTTCTCTAACGAAACCGCCATCTTTAGCCACATACACAAATCTTAAGGCACCCGACTGTTACAAGCAAAATCTTGAACACTGCAAAACCATTCTCGGGCATCATTCACCCTTATTCAGCTGTAATTCAACTGTCCTATTAAGTAGAACCACTCATGTTTTGTTAGAACTCTGACATCGCAGAACATGATTACTTACGGATACAATCAGCTATCTTTATTTTCTATACGGTGAATATTCTTTACCAACAACAGTTCAAAACGCCCTAGTACTTCATCAGATCTACGAAGCACCATAACCTTTACCAGAATTTCCCAACATACTTAGAGACAGAATCAACATAGCACACAATAGTGCAATCAGTTAATCAATAGCAACCTCCCCAACTTAGCTCGAAGCCATTCATCAAAGCACTTTCAACCACTCATATCAGTATTACTCAAGTGATGCCGAAAATGTCACAATGAGAGACTCAAGTCATTTACAAGCCTTGACAGAGACTCGAATCATCAGAGACCTTAGCTCTTCTGCAATTCTTGCATATATACACGCACCACCAATGAGCCCACTCTCTTTAGGTGACAGAAATCTTTCTAAGTCCCAAATTTTCCAAAACTTTCGGCAGAGTTCCCTTTGTAAATTGGCCTATCCACCTGCCAGAGAATCACCAAAACCATCCTAGCAATACATTCACAACTCGACAAGACATCACAATGCATATCGACAACATTAGTCTCAATACTACACAAATCATATTATCATATTTGGTACATGAACATGCGTTGTACCTGCTCGAATCATAACACATATCAACTACCTTTCAATTACACATGAGAACCAATCCACCTATCTCGCCTCAATTTAGCATTTCAGCACAATACCTTCCACCAGGATACACATAGCATAATCATTTTAGTCTTCCCGAGTTTGAACTCGTTCCACTACACATAAGGCACTTATATTACTGAGCGCTCGATGCATACACAGACGTGCGGAAGGAATTTCAAAAGCATATCTCAAGCTGAATCAAGTACGCACGATAAGAATTCCAAGAAATGTGAAGTGTTTCCTAAAGGTTCGCAACCTCCCGAGGATAAGTACAGGCGTCCCCGTACCGATCCACAAGACTCAACTAACCGGCTCAAGACTCACGAGGCCTAGTAAACCTAGGCTCTAATACCAACTTGTCACGACCCCAAATCCGGTCGTGATGGCGCCCAACACATTGCTAAGCCAGCCTGACCAATCAATATCAACAACGGAGCTAGAAGCTCTCTTTAACCCATTTAAGCATTTCAAAATATATGAAACAATAGTAATATTTATACCAACAACGGGGAGACCAAGTCCCAAAATATACTAACTCCCATAGACCGAAGGGTCAAGAGTCATGAGCCTCTAAAGAACATAAGTGTAATAAAGTTTATAACAACTCAGTGCGGAAAGGAAAGACAACAAGATAAGAAATGACAGGTAGAAGGGAAGTCAGGTCCTGCGGACGCTGCAGCTACCTCGACTGTCCCGCACAATGCCTCTAAGTAGCTACCGAATCAAGTCTGCTGAGAGGTACCTGGATCTGCACACAAGGTGCAGGGAGTAAAATGAGTACTGCCAGACTCAGTGGTAATAAACAAGGGTAAGACAACGTAGATAAGAAATCCGCAATAAAGCACTATGTAAAGCTATAATCAGCTACCCTGTCACAGAATCAATATTCACTGTACGTACCAACAATTACCAATAAATAGCATAACAACTAGCAGATGTAGCTAAATGCAATGCAATGCATCATATGACCGCTACGGCGCGTAGCCCGACTCCAATTTTGGGTACCCGTGCTCACTGTGGGGGTTCAGACTCCGGAGGGGCTCCTACAGCCCAAGCACATCTCATAGAGATATTCCTGCGGCGTGCAGTCCGATCCAACATATATCTCGCTGCGGCGTGCAGCCCGATCCACTACTAGTCAGCTAATATGCAGATACAGCCTCGCAGGCTCAAAAGTAGTTTTTGAAAAACTCTTTTTATCATTTTTCACTTGGAAAACAGTAATATCAAGTTCCAGAGATTGGAATTAGCATAATAACAGAAATAGCTGCGGACTAGTAGTAAACTAGCATGTCTATATGATAAGACAATGATAACGATCCTCGCGGGATCCAATAACTGGCTCACGGCCCACAAGTATACTCAACCGCCCAAGAAGGGGTTCAACGGCTCGAGAATAGCCAATAATACAGTATCAACAGGTCGGACTAATATATAGTCTCCAGTTCATGATCGACCCCGCACTCTCGAGAGTGTGCGTGTCTCGCCGCTATACAGCGTCACAAAGTGGTATACCGGGGTTTCGAACCCGCTGGTCATCACCCACATCTATTACTCACCTCAATACAGCGCGACGAAAGCTCATGCCCGCGACGCCTTAGCTCCTCGAACCGGCATCCACGCACGTCAAAACTAGCACAAATCAGCACAAATATATCAAAATAGGCTAATGGAACATAACCCAATCGAAAGAACTCGAAAAATATCAAAAATCACGAAATTGGCAAAACCCGAGCCCCGGGCCCACATCTCGAAAAATTATGAAACTCACATTTTCGGAATCCTCGTCTCTCCACGAGTCCGTACATACCAAGAACTCCCAATTCGGACCACAAATGGTCCTTCAAATCCCCATTTTAAGATTTTTGCTCAAAGCCCTAGTTTTCTTGATTTCTTACCCAAATTCAGAGAATTAATGGAAGATTCTTTGATAAAATCATGTATTTAACTCATAAAACTTACCTCCAATGATTTCCCGTCGAAATCCCTTCAATTCTCGTCCAAAAGCTCTCAAGAATGACCAAAAATGGTGGAAAAATGGGTTGATTTCGCGACTGGAATGTTTTAAAAACATTCTACCCAGGCATATTACTCATCGCGATCGCGGGAATGGCTCTGCGATCGCGGAGAACAAAATTTGGCCCAAAATTTACCCTTCGCGATCGCGGGAAAGGCTTCGCGATCGCGGTGAACAAACTCCGGTTCCTCCGGACAGGCTTCAGTATAATGGCCATAACGTTTTGCACACAACTCTAAATGATGAATGGTTTGATGTTCTGGAAACTAGACACATAGGGCTATAACGTTTATTTGATGCTCATTTCCTGAAGCCTTATACATTTCTAGATATAAGCTTCCCAATTTATACATGTGTATTAGAGATCCTTCTCGGACACCCTATAGTGTAACGTCCATAACTATTTACATAGATGTCCAAATCACTATTGCTTTATCTTTCTGAAAACTAGACACGATGAGATACAACTTTTGTTTTTGAATCACCTTAAAATTCCTTGTAGATAAAAAGATCTGAGCTTCCGAAGTAGGATCAATGCACAGAAGTTTTCCTTCTTCGCGATCGCGGAGCATTTCACGCGATCGCGATTCATTAATACTTTTCGCACATTTTACTCACCGCGATCGCGTCCCATTGTCCGCGATCGCGTAGAACACTGCTACAGACATAAACCAGCAGTTAAAAATGGCCTAGAAATGGTCCGAAACCACCCCGAAACTCACCCGAGGCCCCCGGACCTCAACCAAAAGAACCAACACGCCCTATAACCTTATTCGAACTTGTTCCAATCATCAAAACTCTATCGTTAACATCAAAATCGTCCGTTTTCAACAAATTTAAGCTTAAGTTTAACTTTAACTTCAAAAATTCACACTCGATCAAAAACCCGACCAAACGATGTCCGAATGACCTGAAAATTTGCAGGCATATCCAAAATCACCTAACGAAACTACTGCAACTGTCGGAATTCCGTTCCGACTCCCGGATCAAAATCTCACCTATTGATCGGATTTCGCCAAAATTCAACCTTAGCCAATTCAAGCCTATTTCTACACCGGATCTCCAAATTCAATTCCGATTGCTCTCCTAAGTCATAAATGATCCCTCGAAACTAGTCGAATCATCGAATCCGATTCCGAGCACTCTAACTCGATAGTCAACTCTAGGTTGACTTTCCATATTCAAACTTCCTTCAAACATGCTATTTGCTTCATTTTTAATTCAATTCACTCCTAACTCACCCGATAGGTTCTAACACTAATATAGAAGCATAAGATATGTTAATGCAAGGTAACGGGGTGGAAATTTCCGTAACGACGGGCCGGGTCGTTACATGTATCCTTGTAGTTTTTGGGTTATGAAGTCTTGGGTTGGTTCTCTGGTAGTTTTCGATCTTGGATTGAGGTTTAGATATGTCTGTATTTTGTGAATATTTTCTATATATGATCTGGTTATATGATTGTAAGCTTTCTTTTCTTGGTTTAGGCTTTCTAAATATGATGTCATTTGTGGAGGTACGAATAATGGGTCTTTTGGTATTTTGGGTATGTATGGTTTGTCAAATATTTTGTTCATGTTCGTATTTCTAACTCCTTTCTTTGTAGATGAACTTCCTGTAGCTGTAACTGAACAAACGTTATGGGTTTTTAGGTGTTTCCCAACGTCACCTTGTAGCTCTGGAATTTTATAGTCTTCCGATTGACTTATATCCGCATCTTTAGAGTCATGCTGCCTGACTTAGATTTTTGGCATCTTCTAGCTTTTGTATTCTTGTTCCCATATTATCCATTTGAGAGGATAATTTCTCAAGGATTGAGATTATATCTTTTGTTGTATCTATTTCTTCAGTTTGTGTAGCTTTGTCTTGATAGGTAGTCTGCAATCATATTTTTGTTAGTACTAATTACTTCAATTGTAAATGTAAAATTCAGTATATTCAATACAAGCCTTCATATTTCCTTTGTTGTAACTGAATCTTGTATCTTCCTGGTTAGCCACCATTTTACTTGTGTATTATTTGTTCTTATAATAAACTTATTATATACAATATATGGTTCAAATGCCAATAAACATTTATATACTTCATCTAATTCCTTTCTATTGATTTCCCATTTTATCTCCGGGTTTGTGAATGTTCTTGA
Source organism: Nicotiana noctiflora (assembly GCA_032618575.1). Lineage (NCBI taxonomy): Eukaryota > Viridiplantae > Streptophyta > Magnoliopsida > Solanales > Solanaceae > Nicotiana > Nicotiana noctiflora. The sequence continues at coordinate 296,081 of JASVEL010007424.1, forward strand.
ATAATACCTACAATGATGTTCTATTTTTTCTTTATCATACCTGTATTTTAATACTCCTCCATAGCTTTTTTCACTTGCATCCGATTCTACTATATATGTAAATTTTTTATCTTCATCTGGGAAGTATAGTTTTGGTAGATTTTTACATATTTGTTTTACTTTTCTTACTTGTGTTTTATCTTCTTCACTAAAGTGATACTCTATATCCTTTTTTAAATTTTTCTGCAATGGTTTTAAAGTCTCTGCTAATTTTGGTATATATTCTCTTACTTGGTTTACTAATCCTAAAAATGATTGTAGTTTCTTTTTTGTATCTAATTGTTCATTTAAATTTATTATCTTTTGTACTATATGAGTTTGCATTTTAATTCCACTTTTATCTATTTCAATTCCTAGAAATTCTATTTGATTTTTCATTATTTCTGCCTTTTTTCTACTTAAGCTTATTCCCGATATTTCTATAATATGTATAAATTTTTCTAATAATTTTATATGCTCATCTTGTGTTTTTGAATATAATAATATATCATCAATATATATTATGCAATTTTCTAATTGTTTGAAATAGTTATCCATAAAATGTTGATATCTACCTGGTGCATTTTTATATCCAAATGGTAATACGTTCCATTCATAAAATCCTTGGGGTACTGTAAATGCTGTTAATTTTTTGGATTCTTCTTCTAACTTTAAGTGGTAAAATCTCTGATTTACAATCAAATTTACTAAAATAGTTATATCCTTGGATTTGTCTTATTTCTAGTATTTTGTTTGGTATTGGGTAGTTATATGTTTTGGTTTTTGCATTTAGGTTTCTATAATCTATAACCATTCTACTTTTTCCTCTTTTTTATTCACTATGTTTATTTACTATAAATGCTGGACTTGTATGTTTACTATTACTTTCTTGTATATAACCTTGTTCTAGTAATTCGTCAATGTGTATTTTAAATTCATTTAAATCTTTGAAATTGTATTTTAAAGGTTTTTGTGTTATTATACTATTTTCATCAATTAGCTCTATTTTTACCTTTGTTTTATGTTTTTCCCAACCTTGTAATTGGTTTTCACTATACAATGGTTCTAGTTTTTCTTGAATTATTTTAACTGTATTTATTGAAAAAATAATTAATTCTATTTTATTAGTATCTTCTTTTTCATTTTCTAATTTTTGTGTTATTTTCTCACTTCCTTTTATCCAATCAGTTGTTTTTCTTTTCTTTTTTAGAACTCTTTTTACTCCTATTTTTTGTTTACATGGTGTTGTAAACCACCAATGTGTTTTAGTTATTACATGTGGGTATAGTTTATCTAAGAATGGTATTCCTAGTAAAATATATCTTTTGGGTAATTCAAAATTGTATATTTCTTCTATAGTAAGTATTTTATCCCATATTTGTATTTTTATATTTTTTGATTTGTGGGTAATTATGCTTTCCTTCATTGTTAAATCCTGTTACTGGTAAGGGTGTTCTAAGTTTTTCCCATTTCTCTTCTGGTAGGCAATTATATCTACATAAATTTACTTCTGATCCTCTGTCTATCATAGGTGTGTAGTATCTATTGTAGTATCCTTCCACTATTATTTTTACTAATATATGTATTTTCATATTTATAATATAGTTCTTTTTATTGTTACTTTCTTATTTTCATATTGTATGATTAGTTGTTCATTATCTAAGTTGTATGGTTTAACTTTTTCTAGCCATTTTATTCCTAATATAATATTTTTATCTCCTTGGTATATTTTAAATCTTATTATCATAATTATTCCTCCTATAATTATTTCTTTTTCCGCTATTTCTTCATTAGTTATCATTCCTTTAGGTAATTCGGGGTATAATTTTTTACTAGTTAGTATCTCATCTTCTGTGATTAATTCTCTTGTTATATAGTTTTCTTCTTGTCCTGTATTTATTAGTATTAAGTATTTTTTTCCATTCATTACTCCTGTTATGTAATAATGATGATGTTTTATTTCTCCTCGTAATTGCTCTATAAGTTTAGGTATTTTATATCCTACCTTATCTGATGTGCTTGTTTTATTTGATGATGTTTGTCCTACTTCAAAACTTAATCTTTTTGATGTGCTTAATCTTTCTTTTACTATTTCTAAATCTTCTTCTATGTCTAATTCATTATAACTATATTCATTGTTATCTATAACTGTAACTATTCTTTCAAAAGGATTTTCTATCTTTATTTTGTTTATTTTATTTCTTGCCATTATCTTATGTTTAGTTGTTAATATATATAAGTTTTTACATCTTGCTGTAAATATCTTACTACCTGGGGTTAATTCTATTCCTGACATTTTCCAGTATAATACAAGTGATTTGTCTATATTTTTATCATTTATTGCTACTGAGTAGTTAGCACTAATTATGAACTTAAATTTTTGGTATATCAAATTTCCTCGTACTGCACTTATTATACTTTTTTCTATAGGTTGTATAATTTTAACATCTGCTAGATAAATTTCTATTGGTGTATCTATCCCTTCTCTAAAACATGCTTTTATTAATATTTCTGTTCCTCCTAGATGTACATATTTAATTGGGTTTTTTGCCCTTATATCCTGTATTTCTTTATTTATTATTCGTTTATTTATTATTGGTATTTTAGCTTTTCCTTTGGTATATTTACAAGTCTATTATGTGTTCTCTTTGGCTAATTACATAGTATTCTTCTTTACTTCTTTTAAACCAGTTTTTCATTTTTGGTATATCTAATATTTTTTCTACACTTAAGTCTAATTCTTTTCCTTTTATTTATTCAAATATATTTTCATCAAATATTAATTTTTGTTCTGTAGATTCTTCATCTTGGTATTCTTCTTGTGTTATTATATTTATTTCTTTTTCAGTCATCTGTTAATTCATTGTCTTCATTATCTGATTCTAGTATTGATTCATTTTCTGATAATTCATATATACTATCATTGATTTCTAATTCATAGTCTATGTATTCCATTTGTACGTATTCTTGGTCGTTTATTATTATTTCTGATACTTGCTTAGCTCTTTGATTTTTAGGTATTTTACAATCTTTTGCTAAATGTCCTAGGTTTCCGCAATTATAACATTTACATTCTGATAATTTTTTCTTAGGTCGGTACTGCCTTTTGTTATTAAATTTCTTTACATAATATCTTCGTCTAGGTTTTTTATACTTAAATTTTGACTTATACTTTTTATATTTTTTAATTTTATTGTAATTTTTATTATAGTATCTTTTATTACATCCAAACTGGGGTGTTGTTTTATCTTTACAACATGCTAAGTTTTTTATTAACGTTTTTTCCATTTTAATTTCTTCTTTATGTTTTTCACATAATTCTGCAAACCAATTTTGTAAATATTTAATTCTTGCTCCTAAAGTATCTTGTAATGCTGCATTATTCCAATTTTTTAATATTTTTGAACTAAATGGTTCTAGTAATTTTGAAAAATATAATTTTCTTATTTCTTTACTTTCTTCGATACTATATATTCCTTTATAGTAAAATTCTTTAAATGCACGTGTATATTCGTCTATGTAACACATATTACATATTGCTAATTTTTGTCACGACCCGGATTTCCCACCATCGGGGGTCATGATGGCGCCTACTAGTGGAAGCTAGGCAAGCCAAATATTACTTACACCTCCATTAATTACCAAATTCTTATTAAGACATTAAAATTAAAAACATATAAATTCCAGCGGAATAATTAAACTTAGCGGAAGACTTAGTCAATCTTATCAAATATGATAAAGAAAACCCAAACATGATACACTACCCAAGATTGGTGTCACAATACTCACGAACATCTAAGAATAACACACATAATTATCTAAAAGAAACATAAGTTGTTTATCTCGAATATATGAGATAACAGAATGAAAAACATAGATAGAAGAGACAACGGGTCCTGCGGACGCATGTAAGGCTACCTCGTAGTCTCAGTAGTCGGAAAATCCATAATCGCTACTGCCGCTGCTGCTGTCCGTAACCTGTATCTGCGCAAAAAGAGCGCAGAGTGTAGTATCAGCACAACCGACCCCATGTGATGGTAAGTGCCTGGCCTATTCCAGTGAAATAGTGACGAGACTAAGGTCAGTCACCCACATCTACTAATTGATTGCATATATATATATATATATATATATATATATATATATATATATATATATATATATATATATATATATATATATATATATATATATATATATATACAAAACACTTATAAGGAAAGACTCTGCTCTGAAATAACAGTCAATAACTCATGATATCCAGAGTAATCTAGTCAACAGAATAAATCTTACTTTCATGTCTCAATTCCTTTTTCATTTCATATCTCGTGGTAGGCGTACCACCCGCTCCTAACTATAACAGTAATTATATCTTGTGGTAGGCGTACCACCCGCTCCCAACTATATCAATAGATTATATCTTGTGGTAGGCGTACCACCCGCTCCCAAATATATCAATAGATTATATCTTGTGGTAGGCGTACCACCCGCTCCCAAATATATCAATAGATTATATCTTGTGGTAGGCGTACTGTGACGACCCGGCCCGTTGTCACGGGAATTACCACCCCGTTATGTTGAAATTGTACGTTTTATGCTTTTATATCAGTGTTAAAGTCTATCGGGTGAGTTAGGAGTGATTTGGATTGGAAATGAGGCATATAGCCTTTTTGAAGGAAACTTGAATAAGGAAAGTCAACCCGGAGTTGACTATTTAGCTAGAGGGCTCGGAATCGGATTCTGATGATTCAGTTAGTTCCGGGAGGTCATTTATGACTTAGGGGAGCGATCGGAATTGAATTTGGAGGCCCGGTGTAGAAATAGGCTTGAATTGGCTAAGGTTGAATTTTGGCGAAATCCGATCGGTAGGTGAGATTTTGATCCGGAGGTCAAAATTGAATTCCGACAGTTGCAGTAGCTCCGTTAGGTGATTTTGGATGTGCCTGCAAAATTTCAGGTCATTCGGGCATCGTTTAGTCGTGTTTTTGATCGATTGTGTAATTCGGAATGTTTTAAGGAATTTAGGATTGAATTCGATGTGAATTATGGGTTTTGATGTTGTTAGACGTGTTTTGAGGATTGGAGCAAGTTCGAATAAGGTATTAGGATGTGTTGGTGTGTTTGGATGGGGTCCCGGGGGCCTCGGGGTATTTTCGGATGGCTAAACGGGAGAAAATAAGGAAAATTGCAGGTTTGGGATTCTGGTTCTGTTGTTTTCGCTCCTGCGGAAATGGGGGCGTGTAATGACCCGGCCCATCGTTACGGGAAATTACCACCCCGTTATGTTGTAATTACATGTTTTATGATTTTATATCAGTGTTAGAGTCTATCGGGTGAGTTAGGAGTGAATTGGATTGAAAATGAGGCATATAGCATTTTTGAAGGAAACTTGAACATGGAAAGTCAACCTGGAGTTGACTATTTGATTAGAGGGCTCGGAATTGGATTTTGATGATTCGGTTAGTTCCCGGAGGTGATTTATGACTTAGGAGAGCAATCGGAAATGAATTTGGAGGTCCGGTGTAGTTTTAGGCTTGAATTGGCTAAGGTTGAATTTTGACGAAATCCGAACGGTAGGTGAGATTTTGATCCGGGAGTCGGAATGGAATTCCGACAGTTGCAGTAGCTCCGTTAGGTGATTTTGGATATGGCTGCAAATTTTTAGGTCATTCGGACATCGTTTGGTCGGGTTTTTGATCGAATGTGAATTTTTGAAGTTAAAGTTAAACTTAAGCTTGAATTTGTTGAAAAAGGACGATTTTGATGTTAACGATAGAGTTTTGATGATTGGAACAAGTTTGAATGATGTTATAAGAGGTGTTAGTACTTTTAGTTGAGGTCCCGGAGGCTTCGGGGTAAATTCGGATGCCCAACGAGTCATTTTTGGAAGATTTTTGCCGTTTTGAGCATAAATGTAATGATCCAAAGGTCTATTTTTAGTTTTAGAGATCCAAATTTGATTTCGAGACTTTGAGAATTTAAATAATGAATTATAGGACTGATCCGGAAATTTTGGTTTAATTTCATCAAGTCGCGATTGGGTTTTTGACGCGAAACATGAGTTAATTGTTTAACGAGCGAAATTGATGTTGCACTGAGAAAATGAGATCCAAATTCAGTTTTGTTTGAACCACTGGATCCGTAACAAAATTACGGAGCCATAGGAAAAAGAATCGTCAAATTCCGAGTTCGTATGATTGAGTTATAGCATTTTTAGTGAAATAAAAAGCTGCTGCAATTTTCTGGGGCAAATCTGTTATTTTCGCTTCTGCTGTCACGACCCCAAATCCGGTCGTGATGGCGCCCAGCACACTGCTAGGCCAGCCCGACCAATCAACAAAAATCATAGAGCTATGAGCTCGCCTTATCCCATTTAAACATAACAATTGTAAATTAACAGTGATGGATATATCAAAAAACGGGGGGACCAAGCCCCAACGCATACCAACTCCCATAGACCGAAGGGTCAAGAGTCATGAGCCTCTACAGAGTATACAAAGTGTAAATAGTGAATATAATTGTGCACAAGTGTGGGATGATCAAAACAAAAATACAGACAAACCGGAGAATCAGGTCCCGCGAACGCTAGCAGCTACCTCGACTGTCCAAAAGCACTCCCGAGCCGCAATAGATTCAACTCCACTGTGATGTACCTAGATCTGCACACAAGGTGCAGGGAGTCGGGTGTGAGTACTTCCAACTCAGCAGTAATAAAAGTAAATAATGCTGAAGGAAAGAAAACCACGATAGGCACTACCTCATGCTACACAATACAGAACTATCTTTTTATTCCTTTCAAGCATATGTGAGTAGATTATTTAGAAATCTCAATTTTAGCTACTTTCTTTCATAATAATATATCAATACCTGGATACAATCTCAAGCAGTGCAAGTCCGCACTCAAATCAGCCCATCGGGCTCAGCACTCCTTATCAATTTACACCAGGAGATCTGGTCAATAAGGCAACTAATGCATGTGTGCCAGAAATGTATGAGTGCTGAATGTTATGCCACGTAGTACACGTAAACCAATGTATGTATGCCATGCAATGCATATGACCGCTATGGCGTGTAGCCCGATCCAATTTGGGTACCCGTGCTCACTGTGGGGGTTCAGACTCCGGAGGGGCTTCTACAGCCCAAGCACAATATTAATATCACACCTGCTGCGGCGCGCAGCCCGATCCGTATACCACTGCGGCGTGCAGTCCGATCTATGCATGTGTATGCATATGCTCACATAAAATGTCATGTTCTAACATATGGCCCTCGGCCCCAATCAGTCTAACAAATAATCAAGAAAAGCCTTACGGGCAACAATATCACATTAGCTCACAGCTAAAATATTATTAAGACCTTGTTCAAGTTTTTCATAACCTTATAAGAATGCTAAATAGCAAAAATACCATTTAAAACCTTAAATTAGAATAAAATATGCACGGTGTTATCAAAACAGTGATACCAATCCCTGAAGGACTCAAATAATTGGCACGAAGTCCAAACATGATAATTAGTCCAATTCACTTCAACAATTAGGAGTTATTATTTATTACGCGGGACGGACCAAGTCACAATCCCCAATGGTGCTCTATCCCACGCCCGTTATCCGGCGTGCAAGTCACCTCAACACAGCACTAAGATGTGCAAGTCCGGGGTTTACTAACCCTCAGGACATCATTTACAAGAATTACCCACCCGAACCGACGAAAGCTCATGCCCGCGACGCCTTAGCTCCTCGAACCGGCATCCACGCACGTCAAAACTAGCACAAATCAGCACAAATATATCAAAATAGGCTAATGGAACATAACCCAATCGAAAGAACTCCAAAAATATCAAAAATCACGAAATTGGCAAAACCCAAGCCCCGGGCCCACATCTCGAAAAATCTCGAAACTCATATTTCCAGAACCCTCGTCCCGCCACGAGTCCGTACATATAAAATTTACTAAAATCGGAGTTCAAATGGCCTTCCAAAACTAAAAATCCCGTTTTTAATATCTAGGCCACATTTCTTCAAGATTTCAACCCAATTTCATGAAGATTGATGTTAATTCTACCATAAAATGATGTTTTTGAGTCAAGAATCTTACCTCCGACGAATACCCGATGATTTCTCAGTGTTCTCCTCGAGTTTTCTTCTCTCTAGGGCTCAAAATTGTGTTTTGGGTATAAGAACCCGTGAGCCCTCTCTTCTGCAATTAACTCACTGCCAGACGTTTTTACTCTACGCGTTCGCGATGCACCTCACGCGAATGCGATGGCCTGTTTGATTACTTCATTGCGAACGCGACGCCTTATCACGCGTCCGCGAAGATCATTTCCCTAGCTGCCGGATTTCTTCTACGCGAACGCGTCTACCCTTCACGCGTACGCGATGGTCTCCACCTTTCTCCTACGCGAACGCGGCCTTATTCCACGCGAACGCGATGCGTTCCAACTTCATCTTACGCGAACGCGTTACCATCCCACGCGAACGCGATGACCAATATGCCCCAGCCTACGCGAACGCGGGCCTTGCCCTCGCGAACGCGATGGCTTAATTTTTGCACAGTGGTCTGCAAATTTACAGCAGACTTCCAAGTTCCAAAAATGCCAGATGATGGTCCGGATTCACCCCAGGCCCCCGGGACCCCAACGAAAACCACCAACATACTCCAAAACACGATACGGACTTGTTCCAATCATAAAAACACCATCCTAAACATCAAAATCACCAATTACTCATGGATTCAAGCTTATGTTTCTTCAAAACTTCCGAATTACACATTCAATCAAAAACCCGACCAAACGACATCCAAATGACCTGAAATTTTGCAGGCATATCCAAAATCACCTAACGGAGCTACTGCAACTGTCGGAATTCCATTCCGACTCCCGGATTAAAATCTCACCTATCGATCGAATTTCGCCAAAATTCAACCTTAGCCAATTCAAGCCTATTTCTACACCGGATCTCCAAATTCAATTCCGATTGCTCTCCTAAGTCATAAATGATCCCTCGAAACTAGTCGAATCATCAGAATCCGATTCCAAGCACTCTAACTCGATAGTCAACTCTAGGTTGACTTTCCATATTCAAACTTCCTTCAAACATGCTATTTGCTTCATTTTTAATTCAATTCACTCCTAACTCACCCGATAGGTTCTAACACTGATATAGAAGCATAAGATATGTTAATGCAAGGTAACGGGGTGGAAATTCCCGTAACGACGGGCCGGGTCGTTACATTCTCCCCAACTTAAACAAACGCTCGTCCTCGAGCGGACTCAAAGTTGTACTAGAAGCCACCCAATAACCGAATGACCTTACCAAGCATATATCCGGGTGATCTACGTCACCCTATCTCACATAAGTCCGAAAACCCCACATAGTCAAAATTTCACAGACCATCTGAACCATAAATCACATTGTACTTTCTGAAATCATATGCCAAATGCTAATCCCATGCCTATACTCAGGATACACACGATCCAACTGTAATAACCCATATTCACTACTCCGGGTGAGATCATATGATGTATCAAACAACCCAATCACTCGAGACAATAGTCTCTAATCACACAATTTCCCATGATAACCAAATACCAACCGAAAAACCCTTTTTCATTAGATAGAGTCCGATTCCAACACCTCCATACTCTACCCACGGCAGCTGAAGCACGAGATATACCGAACCCATCTCTCAGGTTAACCATTCGTGAATCCATTTCCCTTTTAAAACTGATACCACAATAGGTTTCGGAGCCAAACCTCGATTTTTACCTTTCTAACAAGCTAAGATCCAATATGCCCGTATTCATTAATAACTCCAACGGTCATTTCGATTATAACACACCGCACTAGTGATAAGACACATCAACACCGGCCTAAGCCACAACGAGCACAACATAGGCTCCAATAGAAATGTTTGCACACACCCGAATCATGACAGCTCAAATCATGACAATTGTCTCCAGCAAATAGAGCTGCAATTCAATTCCTCTGTGCCATCATAACATAGAACTGAGATCGCGTCTCGCATTATAGAAATAGAGTACCCTGAATCCTCCTCGAGAGGTCATAACATCACGTGGCCTTGCCACGATTCGTGATTCTATCCCAACATTATTACTCATGAAGCACCTCAAGTTACCAAGCTCAAAAAGGTCAGCCACGCACAGATCTAGGTCTGAACCCAAGCAATCAACCTCACCCACGGTGAAACCATTAACCTATGCTATTAAATCCCGAAAGGACACAACCGATGTGCCATTCGCCAAGCGATACTCAAAACGGTCTTTTCCTCAGAAGCGAGGAAGTATTGTATACCAGGTAGCTTATAACTAACTATATTTTTACAATATTCTGTTGCGGCGTACAACCCGCTCCAATGACATACCCGTGGCGACGTGCCACCCGATCTAGATACCATAGCTGTGGCGGCGTGCCACCCGATCCAAGCATAAATCTTGCAAAGGAAATGCATATCGAGTCGAATTTTCTCATTATAGCAAACATATATATACATATAGCCTCAAACTCGGCCACATGAACGCATCTGACAACGTTTCTCAATACTGGAACTGAATCAATGGTAGATACTTCTACACTAACATCCGCCACTAAGGTCCAACTGACAAAGCAATGCCTACCAGCCGTCCGCTGGTCCTGTGTACAACTACTCTGTTGGAGCATACTCTGATGCTCTCTGCTACGCAATTTGTGTCATTTTCCGACATCGTCCATATCACATTTGTCTAGACGACCTGTCTTATGTCAACCAATCTGAAATAAGGTATCATAACCCAAATTCATCATATCAAGCTAAGAGAGAGCCACTAGGGCTTCCGATTTCCAATAATTACGAAACGGTGTCGATACACGCGATATACAACCACTGCATAGGCGGATTACGAGGACTTCTAGTCTCCAACACATATATAACACATGAATCGCTATACCTGGTTCCACACTCCACCGTACGAATACATAACGCACATCAAGCGTCCATTCATACCACGACGGCCATTCGGAAATTTCACTATGCCATCAACGATTCAATTATTATAGTCGACCGAACAAGAGAATACCACCATACAACTGGATATCAGCATTTTACATTACCTTGACCTTTTTGGATCATATTCCCTGCCAAGTTAATAGAATAGCAGTATCATTTTCTTAAATTATCAGAAAGATCGATTCTTAATTCACCTGCAGCTGTCCGCGCTGCTCAATAATTTTATTGACTTCCCATATATTATGAACTGATCTCAAAACCTAGAATATACCATTATCAACTTTTCCATAACACATCGCATATACAATACCATACTAAAATAACGTGGAAATTCTTATCCCTTTCCTACGTCGCAAACATCAACGCACTCAACTGGTCAAGGACTTTTATGATCCCATATAGAGAAAACTCATTACACATTCCAAGCTTTGCATACCAACAGGAAAAATACACTCATTTTTCAAACCACATTAAAACACATCATAAACTCTTTCTCCCAATCACATTGCATAAGTTAAAACTGCCAGGACTGAGTCCTTATACCCATATCGAGTTACACAATTGTCAGCACTCAAAGGCTTTGTTGCACAATATCTGCAAGACTCATTACTTCAATCACATACCAATAATTAGTCGTATTCCTTATCATACCGCTTCGGTTTATTAACAAGTTGTTCCATTTACCCAGTTTCCTTTCTGATTCATCTTTGATTTAATATTAGCCATTACTGTAGCACCATAACACATCAACGCATTCCACACGAGACTCATACATAAGACCACACGGTCTAAGACATATAGGCCACTGAATACTCTCTCAATATTTCTCAGAAGGATCACATCCTACAATACTTTATTTTGAAGAACCTCTTGCGATTTGAATTCGTTATCATTACCTTCCCATACGGTTACATAGACTCCCATCATTCACATAATATAACACTAGCCTTGATTTTTCTCTAACGAAACCGCCATCTTTAGCCACAAACACAAAACTTAAGGCACTTGACTGTTACAAGCAAAATCTTGCACACTGCAAAACCATTCTCGGGCATCATTCACCCTTATTCAGTTGTAATTCAACTGTCCTATTGAGTAGGACCACTCGTCCCTTGTTAGAACTCTGACAATGCAGATCATGATTATATACAAACACAATTAGCTATCTTAACTTTCTATACACCGAACATTCTTTATCAACATCAGTTCAAACATCCTAGTATTTCTTCACATCTACGAAGCACCATAACCTTTATCAAAATTTCCCAAACATACCTAGAGACAGAGCCAACACAGCACACGACAGTGCGATCAGTTAATCAATATCAGCCTCCCCAACTTAGCTCGGAGTCATACATCAAAGCACTTTCAGCTACTCATAGCATTCTTACTCAAATGATGCCGAAATATTAATATGAGATTAAACTCAAGTCATTTACAAGCCTTGACAGAGACTCGAATCATCAGAGACCTTAGCTCTTCTGCAATTCTTGCAGATATACATGCACCACCAATAAGCCCACTCCCTTTAGGTGACAGAAATCTTTCTAAGTCCCAAATTTTCCAAAAATTTCGGCAAAGTTTCCTTTGTAAATTGGCCTATCCACCTGCCAGAGAATCACCAAACCATTCTAACAATACATCCACAACTCAACAAGATATCACAATGTATTTCAACAATATTAAATCTCAATACTATACGAATCATATTATCATAATTTATACTTGAACCTGTGTTGTACCTGCTCGAATCATAACACATATCAAAATCACTTTAGTCTTCCCGAGTTTAAACTCGTTCCACTACACATAAGGCACTTTACCTTCCAATTACGAGATATGATAATTATTTCTCACGCCTATAGCTAGGGCTACATATCAAATCACAATAAGAACCGAATACCTTACAGCTCTCCCATTATCAAACTGCCATTTGCACAATAAGGATCAGTACCGATCGTATGAACTTCATAATACCGACTCGCAAAATTAATACCTTGGTGCTCAAGCCATAGACAAGGATTCGACCTCAAGTCCTCCCGACTGGCCCAACATGAACTCATGGAGATTATATCTCGCCCCTCGATCGGGGAATTGCAAGCCATAAGTCAATTATATTACTGAGCGCTCGATGCGTACACAGACGTGCGGAAGGAATTTCAAAATTATATCTCAAGCTGAATCAAGTGCGCACGATAAGAATTCCAAGAAATGTGAAGTGTTTCCTAAAGGTTCGCAGCCTCCCGAGGATAAGTACAGGCGTCCCCGTACCGATCCACAAGACTCTACTAACCGGCTCAAGACTCACGAGGCCTAGTAAACCTAGGCTCTGATACCAACTTGTCACGACCCCAAATCCGGTCGTGATGGCGCCCAGCACACTGCTAGGCCAGCCCGACCAATCAACAAAAATCATAGAGCTATGAGCTCGCCTTATCCCATTTAAACATAACAATTGTAAATTAACAGTGATGGATATATCAAAAAACGGGGGGACCAAGCCCCAACGCATACCAACTCCCATAGACCGAAGGGTCAAGAGTCATGAGCCTCTACAGAGTATACAAAGTGTAAATAGTGAATATAACTGTACACAAGTGCGGGATGATCAGAACAAAATACAGACAAACTGGAGAATCAGGTCCTGCGAACGCTGGCAGCTACCTCGACTGTCCAAAAGCACTCCAGAGCCGCAATAGAATTAGCTCCACTGTGATGTACCTGGATCTGCACACAAGGTGCAGGGAGTCGGGTGTGAGTATTTCCAACTCAGCAGTAATAAAAGTAAATAATGCTGAAGGAAAGAAAACCACGATAGGCACTACCTCATGCTACACAATACAGAACTATCTTTTTATTCCTTTCAAGCATATGTGAGTAGATTATTTAGAAATCTCAATTTAACCTACTTTCTTTCATAATAATATACCAATACCTGGATACAATCTCAAGCAGTGCAAGTCCGCACTCAAATCAGCCCATCGGGCTCAGCACTCCTTATCAATTTACACCAGGAGATCTGGTCAATAAGGCAACTAATGCATGTGTACCAGTAATGTATGAGTGCTAAATGTTATGCCACGTAGTACACGTAAACCAATGTATGTATGCCATGCAATGCATATGACCGCTACGGCGTGTAGCCCGATCCAATTTGGGTACCCGTGCTCACCGTGGGGGTTCAGACTCCGGAGGGGCTCCTACAGCCCAAGCACAATATTAATATCACACCTGCTGCGGCGCGCAGCCCGATCCGTATACCACTGCGGCGTGCAGTCCGATCCATGCATGTGTATGCATATGCTCACATAAAATGTCATGTCCTAACATATGGCCCTCGGCCCCAATCAGTCTAACAAATAATCAAGAAAAGCCCTACGGGCAACAATATCACATTAGCTCACAACTAAAATATTATTAAGACCTTGTTCAAGTTTTTCATAACCTTATAAGAATGCTAAATAGCAAAAATACCATTTAAAACCTTAAATTAGAATAAAATATGCACGGTGTTATCAAAACAGTGATACCAATCCCTGAAGGACTCAAATAATTGGCACGAAGTCCAAACATGATAATTAGTCCAATTCACTTCAACAATTAGGAGTTATTATTTATTACGCGGGACGGACCAAGTCACAATCCCCAATGGTGCTCTATCCCACGCCCGTTATCCGGCGTGCAAGTCACCTCAACACAGCACTAAGATGTGCAAGTCCGGGGTTTACTAACCCTCAGGACATCATTTACAAGAATTACCCACCCTGAACCGACGAAAGCTCATGCCCGCGACGCCTTAGCTCCTCGAACCGGCATCCACGCACGTCAAAACTAGCACAAATCAGCACAAATATATCAAAATAGGCTAATGGAACATAACCCAATCGAAAAAACTCCAAAAATATCAAAAATCACGAAATTGGCAAAACCCAAGCCCCGGGCCCACATCTCGAAAAATCTCGAAACTCATATTTCCAGAACCCTCGTCCCGCCACGAGTCCGTACATATAAAATTTACTAAAATCGGAGTTCAAATGGCCTTCCAAAACTAAAAATCCCGTTTTCATTATCTAGGCCACATTTCTTCAAGATTTCAACCCAATTTCATGAAGATTGATGTTAATTCTACCATAAAATGATGTTTTTGAGTCAAGAATCTTACCTCCAACGAATACCCGATGATTTCTCAGTGTTCTCCTCGAGTTTTCTTCTCTCTAGGGCTCAAAATTGTGTTTTGGGTATAAGAACCCGTGAGCCCTCTGTTCTGCAATTAAACTCACTGCCAGACGTTTTTACTCTACGCGTTCGCGATGCACCTCACGCGAACGCGATGGCCTGTTTGATTACTTCATTGCGAACGCGACGCCTTATCACGCGTCCGCGAAGATCATTTCCCCAGCTGCCGGATTTCTTCTACGCGAACGCGTCTACCCTTCACGCGTACGCGATGGTCTCCACCTTTCTCCTACGCGAACGCGGCCTTATTCCACGCGAACGCGATGCGTTCCAACTTCATCTTACGCGAACGCGTTACCATCCCACGCGAACGCGATGACCAATATGCCCCAGCCTACGCGAACGCGGGCCTTGCCCTCGCGAACGCGATGGCTTAATTTTTGCACAGTGGTCTGCAAATTTACAGCAGACTTCCAAGTTCCAAAAATGCCGGATGATGGTCCGGATTCGCCCCAGGCCCCCGGGACCCCAACGAAAACCACCAACATACTCCAAAACACGATACGGACTTGTTCCAATCATAAAAACACCATCCTAAACATCAAAATCACCAATTACTCATGGATTCAAGCTTATGTTTCTTCAAAACTTCCGAATTACACATTCAATCAAAAACCCGACCAAACGACGTCCAAATGACCTAAAATTTTGCAGGCATATCCAAAATCACCTAACGGAGCTACTGCAAATCTGTCGGAATTCCATTCCGACTCCCGGATCAAAATCTCACCTATCGATCGGATTTCGCCAAAATTCAACCTTAGCCAATTCAAGCCTATTTCTACACCGGATCTCCAAATTCAATTCCGATTGCTCTCCTAAGTCATAAATGATCCCTCGAAACTAATCGAATCATCAGAATCCGATTCCGAGCACTCTAACTCGATAGTCAACTCTAGGTTGACTTTTCATATTCAAACTTCCTTCAAACATGCTATTTGCTTCATTTTTAATTCAATTCACTCCTAACTCACCCGATAGGTTCTAACACCGATATAGAAGCATAAGATATGTTAATGCAAGGTAACGGGGTGGAAATTTCCGTAACGACGGGCTGGGTCGTTTCGCTTCTGCGATGAACAGTACCCACAGGAGCGGGTGAACAGTGACTTTTCGCTTCTGCGATGAACAGTTCCGCAGAAGCGGTGAACAGTAAATCGCACATGCGGTGAACAGTAACCGCAGATGCGAAAATCGCTGGGCTTTTAATTGGGGCAGTCCGAGAGTTTCTTCATTTTCGGAGCTAGGGAGCTCGGATTGAAGCGATTTTCGAAGCGATTTTCACCATATGGATGGGGGTAAGTGTTCTATATCCAAAAGTGATTATATTCAATGATTCCTGGTTATTTTTCATCAAGTATTAGTGATTCAAATGGAAGAAATTGGAGAAAATTTGTAAACTTTTCAAAAACAAAAATTTAGGATTTGAAGGGTCATTTGTGGTCCGATTTGGGAGTTCTTGATATGTACGGACTCGTATCGAGATGAGGGTTCCGAATATGTAACATTCATAATTTTTCGAGAAGCGTACCGAAAGTTGAGTTTTGGCAACTTTGGGAATTTTGATGTAAATTAAGTTGTTTTGACTGGGTATCATTCCATTGGTCTAATTTGATGTGTATTTATTATATTTGATCAGATTCTACATGTGCGAAGCTTGATTCTCATGGCAAGGGCATCGCAGAGTAGTCGTCGCGCCGTATTGAGGTGAGTAATAGATGTGGGTGATGACCAGCGGGTTCGAAACACCGGTATACCACTTTGTGACGCTGTATAGCGGCGAGACACGCACACTCTTGAGAGTGCGGGGTCGATTATGAATTGGAGACTATAGTTTAGTCCGACCTGTTGATACTGTGTTATTGGCTATTCTCGAGCCGTTGAACCTCCTTCTCGGATGGTTACATACTGTAATGTGATATTGGCTATTCTCGAGCCGTTGAACCTCCTTCTTGGACGGTTGAGTATGTTTGTGGGTTGTGAGCCAGTTATTGGATCCCGCGAGGATCATTGTCATTGTCTTATCATATAGACATGCTAGTTTACTACTAGTCCGCAGCTATTTCTGTTATTATGCTAATTCCAATCTCTGGAACTTGATATTACTATTTTCCAACCGAAAAATGATAAAAGAGTTTTCAAAAACTACTTTTGAGCATGCGAGGCTGTATCTGCATATTAGCTGACTAGTAGTGGATCGGGCTGCGCGCCGCAGCGAGAGATATATGTTGGATCGGACTGCACGCCGCAGGAATATCTCTATGAGATGTGCTTGGGCTGTAGGAGCCCCTCCGGAGTCTGAACCCCCACAATGAGCACGGGTACCCAAAATTGGAGTCGGGCTACGCGCCGTAGCGGTCATATCATGCATTGCATTGCATTTAGCTACATCTGCTAGCTGTTATGCTATTTATTGGTATTTGTTGGTACATGTACAGTGAATATTGATTCTTTGACAGGGTAGATGATTATAGTTTTACATAGTGCTTTATTGCGGATTTCTTATCTGCGCTGTCTTACCCTTGTTTATTACCACTAAGTCCGGCAGTACTCATTTTACTCCCTGCACCTTGTGTGCAGATCCAGGTACCTCTCAGCAGTGATCCAGTAGCTGTGCGAGGCGACATCTGTGGGATATATGAGGGTCCGCAGGACCCGATATTCCTTCTCACCGTCTCTTGATTTTGTATTGACTTTTCTTTCCGCACTTGGCATCTTGTAAACCTTTATATACTTATGTTCAGTAGAGGCTCATGACTCTTGACCCTTCGGTCTATGGTAGTTAGTATATTTTGGGACTTGGTTTCCCCGTTGTTGGTATACGTATTACTATTGTTTCATATTTTGAAATGCTTAAATGGGTTAAAGAGAGCTTCTAGCTCCGTTGTTGATATTGATTGGTCAGGCTGGCTTAGCAATGTGTTGGGCGCCATCACGACCGGATTTGGGGTCGTGACAAGTTGGTATCAGAGCCTAGGTTTACTAGGCCTCATGAGTCTTGAGCCGGTTAGTAGAGTCTTGTGGATCGGTACGGGGACGCCTGTACTTATCCTCGGGAGGCTGCGAACCTTTAGGAAACACTTCACATTTCTTGGAATTCTTATCGTGCGTACTTGATTCAGCTTTGAGATATAATTTTTGAAATTCCTTCCACATGTCTGTGTACGCATCGAGCGCTCAGTAATGTAATTGCCTTATGGCTTATGATTTCCTCGAACGAGGGGCGAGATATAATCTCGGTGAGTTCATGTTGGGCCAGTCGGGATGACTTGAGGCTGGACCTTGTTTATGACTTGAGCATTGAGGTGCTGATTTTGTGAGTGGTGGCAATAGATAATGTACTGAGGGTTTGAAATCCCGTATTTTTGTACTATACAGTGCTATGC
The DNA here is from genome assembly GCA_032618575.1 of Nicotiana noctiflora. Taxonomy (NCBI): domain Eukaryota; kingdom Viridiplantae; phylum Streptophyta; class Magnoliopsida; order Solanales; family Solanaceae; genus Nicotiana; species Nicotiana noctiflora. Next base: position 314,724 of record JASVEL010007424.1, read on the forward strand.
TGAGATAATACACGCGTCATGTGACGAGCGTGGTGGTATTGTGACCGAGGATTTGGACTTGATCCTTCCCGATTGATTATTACTGTGTAAAATGACTGAGACCTGGGCTTATATTTATGTACTTGAGCTAGTAGCCATGTTTGGGGCCTTGTGCCGATCTGTAGTGTATTAAGGAGGCTTACTAATGGATGAGTTGTTAATTGTTCGACTCTTACCTAATCTGTTGTGTAGCTCCGACCTATGGGCGTGGTGAATATTTACCATATCTCTTAATTGGAAGGTAAAGTGCCTTATGTGTAGTGGAACGAGTTCAAACTCGGGAAGACTAAAGTGATTATGCTATGTGTATCCTGGTGGAAGGTATTGTGCTGAAATGCTAAATTGAGGCGAGGTAGGTGGGTTGATTCTCATGTGTAATTGAAAGGTATTGATATGTGTTATGATTCGAGCAGATACAACGCAGGTTCAAGTATAAATTGTGATAATATGATTCGTGTAGTATTGAGATTTAATGTTGTTGAAATACATTGTGATATCTTGTTGAGTTGTGGAAGTATTGTTAGAATGGTTTGGTGATTCTCTGGCAGGTGGATAGGCTAATTTACAAAGGAAACTCTGCCGAAATTTTTGGAAAATTCGGGACTTAGAAAAGATTTTGTCATCTAAAGAGGGGCATAACTGTTGTGTGTGAATGAATGCAAGAATTGCAAAAGAGTTAATATTTCTGATGATTCGAGTCTCTGTCAAGGCTTGTAAATGACTTGAGTTTAATCTCATTATAACATTTCGGCATCACTTGAGTAATAATGATATGGGTGGTTAAAAGTGCTTTGATGAATGGCTTCGAGCTAAGTTGGGGAGGTTGCTATTGATTAACCGATTGCACTATTGTGTGCTATGTTGATTCTGTCTCTAAGTATGTTGGGAAATTCTGGTAAAGGTTATGGTGCTTCGTAGATCTGATGAAGTACTAGGGTGTTTTGAACTGCTGTTGGTAAAGAATATTCACCGTATAGAAAAGAAAGATAGCTGATAATATCTGTAAGTAATCATGTTCTGCGGTGTCAGAGTTCTAACAAAACACGAGTGGTTCTACTCAATAGGACAGTTGAATTACATCTGAATAAGGGTGAATGATGCCCGAGAATGGTTTTGCAGTGTTCAAGATTTTGCTTGTAACAGTCAGGTGCCTTAAGATTTGTGTATGTGGCTAAAGATGGCGGTTTCGTTAGAGAAGATCAGGGCTTGTGTTATATCATGTGAATGATGGAATTCTAGGTATCCGTATTGGGAAGTAATGATAACAAATTCAAAAATCGCGGGAAGTTCATCAAAATAAAGTGTGGTAGAATGTGGTACTTTTGGGAAACATTGAGAGAGTATTCAGTGGCCTAAGGGTCTTAGACCGTGTGGTCTTGTGTACGAGTCTTGTGTGGTAAAAAGGGTTGAGGCATTGTCGTACTACAATAAAGACTGATATGAAATTAGAGATGAATCAGAAAGGAAACTAGGTAAATGGAACAACTTGTTAATAAACCAGAATGGTATAAAAAGGAATACGATTGATTCCTGGTATGTGGTTGAAGTAATGAGTCTTGAAGATATTGTGCAGTGAAGCTCTTGAGTGCTGACAATTGTGTAACTTGATATGGGTATAAGGATTCAGTCCTGGCAGTTTAACTTATGCAATGTAATTGGGAGAAAGAGTTTATGATGTATTATGAAAGGTTGATAATGGTATGTTCTAGGTTTTGAGATCAGTTCATAATATATGGGGAGTCATTAAAATTATTGAGCAGCGCGGACAACTGCAGGTGATTTAAGAATCGATCTTTCCGGTGATTAAGGAAAATGGTGCAGCTATTCTAGTGAATTGGCAGGGAATATGGTCCAAAAAGACAAGGTAATGTAAACTGATAATATCTAGTGGTATGGTGGTATTCTCTTGTTGGATCGCCTGTAATAATTGAGTCGTTGATGGCTTGGTGAAATTTCTGAATGGCTTTCGTGGTATGAATGGACGCTTGATGTGCATTATGTATTCGTACGGTGGAGTACAGAATCGGGCATAGTGATTCATGTGTTATATATGTGTTGGAGACTTGAAGTTCTCGTTAGTCCGCCTATGCGGTGGTTGTATATCGTGTGTATCAGCACTGTTTAGTGATTATTGGAAATTGGAAGCCCTAGTGGCTATCTCGTTACTTGATGTGATGAATTTGGATTGTGATACTTGATTGCTGACTTGTTGTCATGGGTTAGGTTGTCTAGGCTAATGTGATATGGACCATGATGGAATGGCACAAATTGCCTGGCAGAGTGCATCAAAGTATGCTCCAGCGGGGTAGTTGTACCTCAGGACCAGCGGATGACTGGTGGGTATTGCTTTGTCAGTTGGGCCTTCGTAGCGGATATCCGTGCAGAGGTTTCTACCATTGATTTAGTTCCGATAGTGAGGAACTTTGTCGGATCTGTTTCTTGTGTCCGAGCTTGAGGCTATATATGTTTACTATAATGAGCAATTCGACTCGATGTGCATTTCTTTTGCGAAGGTATGGTATCCGGATCGGGTGGCACGCCGCCACGGGTATGTCGTTGGGGCGGGTTGCACGCCGCAACAGAAGATTGTGAAAATATAGTTAGTTATATGCTACCTGGTATACAATACTTCCTCGCTTCTGAGGAGAAGTCCGTTTTGAGTATCGCTGGGCGAATGGCACATCGGTTGTGTCCTTTCAAGATTTAATAGCATACGTTAATTGTTTCACCGTGGGTGAGGTTGATTGCTTGGGTTCAAGACCTAGATCTGTGCGTGGCTAACCGTTTCAGCTTAGTGGCTTGAGGTGCTTCATGAGTAATAATGTTGGGACAAAATCACGAGTCTTGGCAAGGCCACGTGATGTTATGACCTCTCGAGAAGGATTCGGGTACTCTATTTCTATAATGCGAGACGCGATCTCAGTTCTATGTTATGATGGCACAGAGGAATTGAATTGCAGCTCTTTTGCTGGAGACAGTTATCATGATTTGAGCTGTCATGATTCGAGTGTTTGCAGACGTTTCCGTTGGAGCCTATGTTGTGCTCGTCACGGCTTAGGCCGGTGGTTGAGATGTCATGTCAGCAGTGTGGTATGTTATGATTGAAATGATTGTTGGAGTCATTAATGAATACGAGCATATTGGATCTTAGCTTGTTAGAAAGGTAAAAATCGAGGTTTGGCTCCGAAACATTTTGTGGTACCAGTTTTAAAAGGGAAATAGATTCACGAATGGTTAACCTGAGAGATGGGTTCGGTATATCGCGTGCTTCAGCTACCGTGGGCAGGATATGGAGGTGTTGGAATAAGACTCTATCTAATAAAAGAGGTTTTCAGCTAGTATTTGGTTATTGTGGCCAGTTGTTGTGATTAGAGACTATCGTCTCGAGTGATTGGGTTGTCGATACATCATATGATCTCACCCGGAGTAGTGAATATGGGTTATTGCAGTGGATTCGAGTGTATCCTCAGTATAGGCATGGGATTTGCAATTGGCATATGATTTCAGAAAGTACAATGTGATTTATGGTTAAGATGGTCTGTGAAATTTTGACTATATGGTGTTTTCGGACTTATGTGACATAGGGTGACGTATGATCGCCCGAATATATGCTTGGTAAGGTCATTCAGCTATTGGGTTGCTTCTAGTACAACTCTGAGTACGCTCGAGGACGAGCGATTGTTTAAGTTGGGGAGAATGTAATGACCCGGCCCATCGTTACGGGAAATTACCACCCCGTTATGTTGTAATTACATGTTTTATGATTTTATATCAGTGTTAGAGTCCATCGGGTGAGTTAGGAGTGAATTGGATTGAAAATGAGGCATATAGCATTTTTGAAGGAAACTTGAACATGGAAAGTCAACCTGGAGTTGACTATTTGATTAGAGGGCTCGGAATCGGATTCCGATGATTCGGTTAGTTTCGGGAGGTGATTTATGACTTAGGAGAGCAATCGGAAATGAATTTGGAGGTCCGGTGTAGTTTTAGGCTTGAATTGGCTAAGGTTGAATTTTGACGAAATCCGAACGGTAGGTGAGATTTTGATTCGGGAGTTGGAATGGAATTCCGACAGTTGCAGTAGCTCCGTTATGTGATTTTGGATATGGCTGCAAATTTTTAGGTCATTCGGACATCGTTTGGTCGGGTTTTTGATCGAATGTGAATTTTTGAAGTTAAAGTTAAACTTAAGCTTGAATTTGTTGAAAAAGGACGATTTTGATGTTAACGATAGAGTTTTGATGATTGGAACAAGTTTGAATGATGTTATAAGAGGTGTTAGTACTTTTAGTTGAGGTCCCGGAGGCTTCGGGGTAAATTCGGATGCCCAACGAGTCATTTTTGGAAGATTTTTGCCGTTTTGAGCATAAATGTAATGATCCAAAGGTCTATTTTTAGTTTTAGAGATCCAAATTTGATTTCGAGACTTTGAGAATTTAAATAATGAATTATAGGACTGATCCGGAAATTTTGGTTTAATTTCATCAAGTCGCGATTGGGTTTTTGACGCGAAACATGAGTTAATTGTTTAACGAGTGAAATTGATGTTGCACTGAGAAAATGAGATCCAAATTCAGTTTTGTTTGAACCACTGGATCCGTAACAAAATTACGGAGCCATAGGAAAAAGAATCGTCAAATTCCGAGTTCGTATGATTGAGTTATAGCATTTTTAGTGAAATAAAAAGCTGCTGCAATTTTCTGGGGCAAATCTGTTATTTTCGCTTCTGCGATGAACAGTACCCGCAGAAGCGGATGAACAGTGACTTTTCGCTTCTGCGATGAACAGTGCCGCAGAAGCGATGAACAGTAAATCGCACCTGCGGTGAACAGTAACCGCAGATGCGAAAATCGCTGGGCTTTTAATTGGGGCAGTCCGAGAGATTCTTCATTTTTGGAGCTAGGGAGCTCGGATTGAAGCGATTTTCGAAGCGATTTTCACCATATGGATGGGGGTAAGTGTTCTATATCCAAAAGTGATTATATTCAATGATTCCTGGTTATTTTTCATCAAGTATTAGTGAATCAAATGGAAGAAATTGGAGAAAATTTGTAAACTTTTCAAAAACGAAAATTTAGGATTTGAAGGGTCATTTGTGGTCCGATTTGGGAGTTCTTGATATGTACGGACTCGTATCGAGATGAGGGTTCCGAATATGTAACTTTCATAATTTTTCGAGAAGCGTACCGAAAGTCGAGTTTTGGCAACTTTGGGAATTTTGATGTAAATTAAGTTGTTTTGACTGGGTATCATTCCATTGGTCTAATTTGATGTGTATTTATTATATTTGATCAGATTCTACATGTGCGAAGCTTGATTCTCATGGCAAGGGCATCGCAGAGTAGTCGTCGCGCCGTATTGAGGTGAGTAATAGATGTGGGTGATGACCAGCGGGTTCGAAACACCGGTATACCACTTTGTGACGCTGTATAGTGGCGAGACACGCACACTCTTGAGAGTGCGGGGTCGATTATGAATTGGAGACTATAGTTTAGTCCGACCTGTTGATACTGTGTTATTGGCTATTCTCGAGCCGTTGAACCTCCTTCTCGGATGGTTACATACTGTAATGTGATATTGGCTATTCTCGAGCCGTTGAACCTCCTTCTTGGACGGTTGAGTATGTTTGTGGGCTGTGAGCCAGTTATTGGATCCCGCGAGGATCATTATCATTGTCTTATCATATAGACATGCTAGTTTACTACTAGTCCGCCGCTATTTCTGTTATTATGCTATTTCCAATCTCTGGAACTTGACGTTACTGTTTTCCAACTGAAAAATGATAAAAGAGTTTTCAAAAACTACTTTTGAGCTTGCGAGGCTGTATCTGCATATTAGCTGACTAGTAGTGGATCGGGCTGCGCGCCGCAGCGATATATATGTTGGATCGGACTGCACGCCGCAGTGTATCTCTCTGAGATGTGCTTGGGCTGTAGGAGCCCCTCCGGGGTCTGAACCCCCACAGTGAGCACGGGTACCCAAAATTGGAGTCGGCTACGCGCCGTAGCGGTCATATCATGCATTGCATTGCATTTAGCTACATCTGCTAGCTGTTATGCTATTTATTGGTATTTGTTGGTACAGGTACAGTGAAGATTGATTCTATGACAGGGTAGCCGATTATAGCTTTACATAGTGCTTTATTGCGGATTTCTTATCTGCGCTGTCTTACCCCTGTTTATTACCACTGAGTCTGGCAGTACTCATTTTACTCCCTGCACCTTGTGTGCAGATCCAGGTACCTCTCAGCAGTGATCAAGTAGTTGTGCGAGGCGACATTTGTGGATATTCGAGGTAGCTGCAGAGTCCGCAGGACCCGATATTCCTTCTTACTGTCTCTTGATTTTGTATTGACTTTTCTTTCCGCACTTGGCATCTTGTAAACCTTTATATACTTATGTTCAGTAGAGGCTCATGACTCTTGACCCTTCGGTCTATGGGAGTTAGTATATTTTGGGACTTGGTTTCCCCGTTGTTGGTATACGTATTACTATTGTTTCATATTTTGAAATGCTTAAATGGGTTAAAGAGAGCTTCTAGCTCCGTTGTTGATATTGATTGGTCAGGCTGGCTTAGCAATGTGCTGGGCGCCATCACGACCGGATTTGGGGTCGTGACAGGGCGCAGGAGCGAGTCCGCAGGAGTGGACAAGAGGGCGCAGAGGTGAGCGACTTCGCAGAAGCGGAATCATCTCCGCTGAAGCGGCATCGCAGGAGCGAAGATGAGACCGCAGAAGCGGTCAAGAGAGAAATGGGGGAAAACCGCAGAAGCGGATTTATTGACCGCATAGGCGAGTCCGCAGGAGCGGACTCTTGATCGCAGAGGCGGAAAGGACCGCAGGGGCGGAATGTTATCCGCAGAAGCGGACCCGCAGGAGCGGTCCGTGTATCGCGGGAGCGGAAATGGCCAATTAGGCCTGGGTTCACAGAAGCGACCAATTGGTCGCAGAAGTGGTTCCGCAGGGGCGGAAAATGGTCCGCAGAAGCGAAAATCGCAGTGAGTTAAGTGTATCAGAAGTTAGAAATTTTCAGAAACATTTCACACATTTGGGTCTCGGCTTTAGAGGCGATTTGGGCGATTTTGAAGAGAAACTCAAGGGAAATCATCGGGTAATCAACTATGGACTTAAACTATGATTAGTATTGATAATATTATGCAATTATATCATGAAAATGGAGGAATTTGGGGTGATTCATGGAAGATTTAACCCTAGGCTTGAACTTTAGAAAATCAAGGTTTTGAATGGGCAAATGGAGTCCGAATTTGGTAAAATTGATATGCTTAGACTCGTATTGTGATGAGGGTTCCAAATATGTGACTTTTGTAATTTTTTGAGAAACATACCGAAAGTCGGGTTTTGACAACTTTGGAAATTTTGATGTAAAATGAGTTGTATTGATTGGGTGTCGTCCCATAGGCCTAATTTGTTGTATTTCTACTGTATTTGATCAGATTCTACGCGTGCGGAGCCTGATTCTCGTGGCAAGGGCATTCCGGAGTAGTCGTCGCGCCGTATTGAGGTGAGTAATAGATGTGGGTGATGACCAGCGGGTTCGAAACCCCGGTATACCACTTTGTGACGCTGTATAGCGGCGAGACACGTACTCTCTTGTGAGTGCGGGGTCGATTGTGATTTGGGACTATGGCTTAGTCCGACTTGCTGATACTGTGTTATGATATTAGGCTATTCATGAGCCGTCGAACCTCCTTCTCGGGATGGTTGCACATTATATATTGTGATATTGGCCACTCTTGAGCCGAGGAACCCCCTTCTTGGGCGGTTGAGTATACATATGGGCCGTGGGCCAGTTATTGGATCCCGCGAGGATCATTATCATTGTCTTATCATATTGACATGCTAGTTACTACCAGTCCGTAGCTATTTCTGTTATCATGCTATTTCCAATCTCTGGAACTTGGTATTACTGTTTTCCAACTGAAAAATGATAAAAAGGTTTTCAAAACTACTTTTGAGCTTGCGAGGCTGTATTTGCATATTAGCTGACTGGTAGTGGATCGGGCTGCGCGCCGCAGCAGTATATATGTTGGATCGGACCTGCACGCCGCAGTGATATTGTGCTTGGGCTGTAGGAGCCCCTCCGGAGTCTGAACCCCCACAGTGAGCACGGGTACCCAAATTGGATCGGGCTACGCACCGTAGCGGTCATATCATGCATTGCATTGCATTTAGCCACATCTACTAGCTGTTATACTATTTTGCTGGTACTTATTGGTACAGGTACAGTTGATATTGATTCTGTGACAGGGTATTCGATTACAACTTTACATAGTGCTTTATTGCGGATTTCTTATCTGCACTGTCTTACCATTGTTTATTACCACTGAGTCTGGCAGTACTCATTTTACTCCCTGCACCTTGTGTGCATATCCAGGTACCTCTCAGCAGTGATCCAGTAGCTGTGCGAGGTGACATCCGTGGGATATACGAGGTAGCTGCAGAGTCCGCAGGACCCGATATTCCTTCCTACTGTCTTTTGATTCTGTATTGACATTTCTTTCCGCACTTGGTATCTTGTAAACCTTTATACACTTATGTTCATTAGAGGCTCATGACTCTTGACCCTTCGGTCTATGGGAGTTGGTATATTTTGGGACTTGGTTCCCCGCTGTTGGTATATGTATCACTGTTGTTTCATATTTTAATATGCTTAAATGGGATAGAACGAGCTTCTAGCTCCGTTCTCGTTATTGATTGGTCAGGCTGGCTTAGCAATGTGCCGGGCGCCATCACGACTGGATTTGGGGTCGTGACAAGTTGGTATCAGAGTCTAGATTTACTAGGCCTCATGAGTCTTGAGCCGGTTGGTAGAGTCTTGTGGATCGGTACGGGGACGCCTGTACTTATCCTCGGGAGGCTGTGAACCTTTAGGAAAACTTCACTTTTCTTGAACTCCGTCGTGCGATCTTGTTGTTCCGAGAACAGAACTTCTATATTCTATTCTCTCGCAGATGGCGAGAACGCGAGCATCAGGACGAGGTGGACGACCTCCATTGCCACCTGTTAGAGGCCGTGGGCGCGGTCGTGCTAGAGGTAGAGGTAGGGCACCTGAGCAATGCCAGCTGACCTGCCCGTTGTACCAGTTCAGGAGCAGCCCCCAGTGGTTGATGCTCCAGCAGCCCCAGTTCAGGGCAAGACTGTATCTATTGCTATTCCTGGTCTTCAGGAGACTCTCGCTTCCGGTTTGGCTCAGGTAGTCTCAGCTACTGCTACTGTAGCGACATCTCAAACGGGGGGTGGTCATCAGACCCTGCAGCTCGCACACCCGAGCCGGTTGTTTAGGGACTTCAGACGCCAGAGGCGGTCCCCGCTCGGTGGTTGCACCGGTTATTCCCCCAGCTGCACCAGCTCCAGCTCCAGAGCATATGGTTCCAGGTTATGCCCGATGACGACGAGCGTCGTCTTGAGAGATTTGGTAGACTTCAGCCACCCCATTTCGGTGGCGTTGAGGGCGAGGATGCCCAGGGTTTCTTGGATAAGTGTTAGAAGATGCTGCGTACGGCTGGTATTCTTGAGTCCAGCGGGAGTTTCATTTACTACCTTTCAGTTCACTGGTCCCGCATTTGATTGGTGGGAAGAGTTTGAGAGGCGTAGGCTTGCAGGAGCAGCACCTCTCACATGGCAGCAGTTCTCTACTCTCTTTCTAGAGAAATATGTACCTCAGTCTCGTCGCGAGGAGCTACGTCGCCAGTTCGAGTGGTTGGTTCAGGGTGACATGTCTGTGACTCAGTATGAGCTCAGATTAACACAGTTGGCTAGGCATGCCACATGGATGATCCCTAATGATAGGGAGAGGATCAGGAGGTTCATTGATGGCCTCAACTATTCTATCTGCATTCTTATGATAAGAGAGAGTTTTGTCATCATCATTTGAGAAGGTTGTTGATATGGCACGCTTCATTGAGGCGGATCGTCGCCGAGAGAGAGAGGAGCGGGAGGCCAAGAGGCCTCGTGGTTCTGGCAGTTTCAGTGGTGCTCCATCTAGAGGGCATTCCCAGCAGAGCCGAGGTCGCTCATCTAGACCTTCTCATTCAAGCCGCCCGGAGCAGAGCGGAGGTTCTTATGGTCGTGGTCGACAGGGGTTTCAGCAGGGTCAGTCATCACTTAGTGCCCTCCCAGCCCAGAGTGCAGCACCTACTTCTTCAGCCCAGGGTTCCTCTGCGGCGAGGGGTTCCCTTCAGTCCCCTTCTCCAGCACCAGGTGCATGTTATGAATGTGATGAGTTTGGCCACATGAGGAGACAGTGCCCTCGACTCCGTAGGGACAGGACTCAGCAGAGGGATCAACCCTCATCTTCAGCACCATCTCAGGCTAGTAGAGGTGGAGGTCAGTCTTCTCGTGGTCGCCCCAGAGGCGAGGAGAGATCTGGTGGAGGTCAAGCACGATTCTATGCACTTCCTGACAGGCGTGATAGAGTTGCCTCCGATGCGGTGATTACAGGTATCATTTCTGTCTGTCACAGAGATGCCTCTGTTCTATTTGATCCAGGGTCCACATATTCTTACGTGTCCTCTTATTTTGCACATCATTTGGGTGCGACTTGTAGTAGTCTTGATTTACATGTTCATGTATCCACCCCCGTGGGTGATACGATCGTTGTGGATCATGTCTATAGATCCTGTGTTATATCTATTGGGGGTCTGGAGACCCAGGAAGATTTGTTATTGTTGGGTATGGTAGACTTTGATATTATATTGGGTATGGACTGGTTGTCTCCGTACCACGCTATATTGGACTGTCATGCTAAGACAGTTACGTTGGCCATTCCTGGTATTTCTCAGGTTAAGTGGCGGGGTTCGACCGATTTCGTCCCTAGCCGTGTCATTTCGTTCCTAAAAGCTTAGAAGATGGTCGAAAAAGGGTGTTTATCATACTTAGCTCTTGTGAGAGATGTGGGAGCTGAGTCTCCTAGCATTGATTCTGTACCTGTTGTGAAGGACTTCCCAGATGTATTCCCCTCAGACCTGCCGGGCATGCCGCTGAACAGGGATATTGATTTTGGCATTGACTTGGTGCCGGGCACTCAGCCCATATCCGTCCCTCCTTATCGGATGGCATCAGCTGAGTTGAAGGAACTGAAAGAGCAACTTCAAGAGCTTCTGGATAAGGGTTTCATCCGCCCTAGTGTGTCCCCGTGGGGTGCGCCGGTATTATTTGTTAAAAAGAAAGATGGTTCCATGCGAATGTGTATTGATTATAGGCAATTGAACAAAGTGACAGTGAAGAATGATTCACGTCCAAGCAACGGTCGTAGTCAATATAACTTGGTTTAATAAGTCCAAGATCGATCCCACAGAGAATTAACCTACCAATTGCAACTATCAAAACCCCAAAAGTACTTCCGAATCAAGTTCCCAAACTTTGAATATATATTTGTGTGTTTTCGAACAACTACTTTGCAAGAATTAAAGAATGCTTTAAACGAAAGAATTGAATATTGAATAAAATAATATAGAGAAAGACTAAGATATTGATTTCCCCTATTGATGGAATCCCTTATCGTTATGCTCATACAAATTGTTAATTATATTTTATCAATCATGAACGCTATGTGTATCGTAACCCTCTCCCAAGCAATTACAATAATTTACTAGTGCACTCTCCCGAGCTACCCTAGCTAGCTTTAATTTGAATAGTTCACTTTAGATTGCACCCAAGACTTCGTTATTCCTAACCCCGTCTTTACGCCTAAAATTATAGATTCCTCTAATAACCTAGGTGTGGTGTTGTTCAACAATAAACCTAAATATGCACTCTTTTCCAAGTTATGCGCAGTAAATAGGCACCGCTAATTGGGATCTCTACCAACTAACTACAATAAGAATGAAGTTGAACAAATAGAAATCTAAATCACAATTTGTAATCACCTAAACGATAAGTTCATCTATCAATAGGTTCCATCAAAACCTTAGAAAATAATTTAGCTACTCATGCTTGAAGAAACAAAGATAATAATTGAAATCATAAAGAATTACTTGATATAAAAATAAAGAAAGATTTTGAGAGGAATCTCTCCTACTAAAACCTTGCAAAAGTATTGAAGAAATAAAGTACATGCCTCTATGGGGAAAACTAGGAGTTTATATAGAGGTTTTAGGGCTTAAAAAACTAATTTTGAGTACATTTAGGACTGCTGCTGCGTCGACTTCCGCGGTTCGTTCGCGGCCGCGGACGGACCGCGAACAGTAAAACTTCAGACAGCCTGTTTTTCCGCGGTTCATCCGCGGTCGCGGAGAAATCGCGGTTTTTCACCCTGTTCCCTTGCGCATTTGGCAAAACCCAAAACATGACAGTTGTAGCCCCTTGAATTTTCTTTCCAACCATATATTATGGCGCCCAAATTGAGTTCGGAGCGGAAAGTTATGTCCAATTTACTAAACAGTGCACAATATGCCTCATCCATTCTTCGCTTGTTCTACTCTTATCAAATTTGACCCCCGAACTCGATCCCGGCTTAATTCCTTGAGCTTTTACTCAGACTTCAAAGCTCCAAATCACTTAAATTCATTCCATAACATCCATATAGCTCGGAATCACACCTTCCCGGCTACTTTCAACATAAGTTCTTGACTTGTACCACATTTTGGCCTTTTTCACCATCTTTTGACTCCAAAACTTGATCTTTTAGTCTTCATTATCTCAAGTGTACCTATAACACACTAAGAACACTAATAAAAGCATTTTGTCATCATAAACAATATCAAAACAACAATAAAGCGTGATTATTTAGGGCATAAATATAGTCAAATTCACCTATTATCAATACCCCACACTTAAACCTTTGCTCGTCCTCGAGCAACCTTAATCACACTTTAGGCCAATTTTATTTATGTCTCCCCCAAATTATATCACAAAAGCTATTTTTCATGATTAACCTAAGATATGCACAATCCTTACCTAACCGTAAACTCTCATGCCAGCACATTATTGCTTACTCTAATTATTACCAAAAACTTGCAAATTTACCTTTTTCCTCTTGAGTTACACACCCTCACATACTTTATTGAGAGAAGTTCCCACACATTAACAATTCAGATACATGGAACTTATAAATATCGGAAAAAGTCACTCACTCTCAACAAAGAACATTCATATGCATACAGACACACCATAGGCTTGCCCCTAGTGTAATACTCCACTAATCGAGTTATTCAATCATAGATCAAGAGGTCTTTAAGGGTTGTAATGTAGGCTATGGGACGGGTAGGATACTTTTGGTATAGTGACTAGCCTCCCTAAGCACTTTTCTTTTCTTTTTCATAACTTCCCTTTTTGTTCACTTCCTTATGTCTCCCATAAACATACTTTCACCATTCTTCAAAATTTTTTTTAACCCCCACTTTTCTTTTATTGATGTAGCTGGATTTTCTAAAATTTTATTCAATATAGCTCTTTTTCTCAGAATATTTTTCATTGCCTTGCAATACATTTACATTGTTTTGGCCAGCTCAATATTTCCTACCATTCATTATTGATTTTCCCTTTTCAATTTCCCTTCACCCCACACTTAAACTTTTGCATATTCATTACAATACAAGTGCTTCTAGGAGGTAAAGTAGAACAAGTATAATAATTTGAAGAACATTCAAGGGTTATAAAAAAAAATAGGCTTTAAGCTCAAAGGGGTTAACTAAGATATAATGTACGGGTGAATTCATGTCTATTGATATATGGGTTACACAAAGAAATGCCTCTATCCTTTCTACAACCGAACAACTTCTATTTCGCTTTGCAAACACACAGGGCAAGTTCTAGGCATCATGTACCACATACAATGTAAGTAAAAACCTCACACACACATGGCATGCAACTCATTTGGAATCCGGTTTATCTACAAAGTCCTATCGATGTTCAAGAAAGCATTATTGTGCAATTTAAGGCATATTAAGATTCTACAGTCAAGCTTAGAAGATACATTCTCAAGTTTAATTTACGCTTTTGCTAATGTGCATATTCGGGGTTACATGTTGCCATTTTACCTCTAATCCTAAGAAAAGAAAGGAAGAAAGAAAAAAAAATCTACCTAACCTGGTTCAAATAAAAACCCTTGGAAAAGAACCGTGGTCAAAAGAAAAACCAAGGGGGAGATGATACATTACCTAAAAACAAAAATAAAAGAAAGAAAAATTCCTACGTGGACTACTTTCCTCAAGAGTACTTGTCCTAAATAGTCCGTCATCAGGAAGAGTCCTCTACTCATATATTTGGATTTTTAAATTTTCTAATTTTTTTGTGTTTTTAATCCGACTTAGACCCTTAAGAAACCCGTCGCCAAGTGTCTATCATCGGGCCAAGCCAACTATTTATATTAACAACTAAAACTAATATATACAACATATAATACAAGATAAGTCTCCCACCCCACACTTAAAATCATGCCATGTCCTCATGGCATAATAATACATGTATAGCATAGAAGGGTGAGAAAACTTACCTGGGATCTACCCCGTGTCTAGCCAATTTATCACTTTCTTTTTCATCCTATCCTTCATATTCGGTTTTAGCCTTCTTTTGCGTTTCCTGGAAGGTTTGTGCCCCTCTTCCTGGAGAATCTTGTGCACGCAGTATGCAAGGCTGATCCCTTTTATGTTTGCCATGGTCCAACCATTGGCAACTTTACATTTCTTGAGTACCTGTAATAACTTTTGAGCATGCACATCTAGCAAACCAGATAGAGTAATAACAGGTAAAGTGGAATTAGGGCCTAGAAATTCATACCTGAGATGAGATGGTAGTGGTTTAAGCTCCAGCTTTGGTGGCTCTTCTATGGATGGTTTCGCAGGAGGGGTCTCTCTTTTCTCTAAGTGTAGAGGCTCGAATTCAAGCTCTCTCTCCCAAAATCCCTTGCCTTCCAGAGATAGTACCCATTCAGCTAAACTTTCACCATTTACCTCTTCCATGTTCACCAGGCATGCTTGAAGTGGATCTTCAATGGTCAACTCTGCATCATCTGTCTCCACTATCACATCAACCGCATCAATAAGAGAGCAATTCGCGAACTCACTAGGACGCCTCATGGATTTTTGCACATTGAAGATGATCTCCTCATCATTCAACCTCATCTTTAGTTCCCCAGTTTCACAATCAATTATGGCTCTCCCAGTGGCTAGGAATGGTCTTCCCAGGATTATGGGAATTTCTTCGTCGACCTTGCAATCAAGAATAACAAAATCGGCGGGAAACACGAACTTCCCAACCTGGATTAGCACATCATCTATAATACCAAATGGACGCTTAACCGTCCTGTCAGCAAGCTGTAAAAGCATAGAGGTGGGTCTGGCTCTCCCAATACCTAACCTCTTATAGACAACTAAGGGCATGAGATTAATGCTTGCCCCCAAATCACATAAAGCCTTAGTAAATGCATAATTCCCTATAGTGCATGGGATGGTGAAACTACCTGGATCATATAGCTTCTCAGCAATGGGTCTAGAGACCACTGCACTACAAGTCTGTGTAAGTGTAATTGTGGCCAAGTCTTGGAAATCAAATTTCCACGACATCAAATCCTTCATCATCTTAGGATAACCAGGCATTTCTTTTAAAGCTTCAATTAATGGAATATTTACCTGGATTTGCTTGAGCATATCAAAGAACTTTTTGTATTGCTCTTCCTTCTGGTGCTTGGCTAACCTTTGTGGGAATGGTGGTGGAGGCCTCTTCTTCCCAATGACTTGGGACTTTTCTTTCTCTATCACTTTTTCTTCAACCTGCTGCTCTACCTGTTCAGCTACTTTTTCCGTTCCCTGCTGCATCTCTTTATTTTCAGCAACTGGCTGGACTGTAATTTCTATCAACCCGGTGGAGTCATCCAGTTCCATGGGCAATGGAGTGAGTGTCTCAGCCTGTGTGTCAATTTTCTCACTTTCTTTCTCAGCATCAAGATCTCTACCACTTCTCAGAGTCACTGCCATCATCTGCTTTGGGACTTGGTCTTTTGGGTTTGTTTGTGTGTCTGCAAGCAATTTCCCTTGTGGACGATTGTTGAGAGACATAGAAATCTGGCCCACATGTACTTCAATATTTTTGATGGCTGCATCATGGGTATCTATCCTCTCATTGGTTTTGGCATTCGACCCGATTACCTGTTGCATCATAGCTTTCAACTCTACGAACGCATCGTCATGTCTACCCCCATGAGGTGGAGGAGGTGGATGATATCCCTGCTGCTGATTGCCGAAATCCTGAGGTCTAGGATATGGGACCATATTGTGTGGTGGCCCTATACCTGCTGCATTATACTGTAGTTGTGGAGGCCTGTATTGTTGTGGAGCCTGCTGACCCCAACTCGGATTACCCTGTTGCTGCCCTCCATAATTAGCCACATAATTCATGTCTTCATGCTGGTGATGATGTTCTTGGTTTGCAGCCCATGGATTACCTATGTGTTGGCTAATGCAAGATGTGCACAAACCACCATTGGTAGTGTCTACAATGTGAACCTGCTGCTTGACCCCAGATTCTTCCACTTTCTTTCGTCAGGATGCTCATTTGTGTCAATTAAGTTGCCATGTTCTCCTCCATAGTGTTGGAAGGATTCGGAGGTACAGAGTGTACCACTGGAGTGATAGGAGCATTCCCGGTCGTCCACCCGGAGTTTTGAGCCATCTTGTCAAGCAAATTCTAGCCTTCTCTCCAGGTCTTGCTCAGAAAAGCCCCACCTGCTGAAGCATCTACAATATTCTTCATACTATCAGAAAGCCCCATGTAGAATCTTTGGCCTAACATCTGCTCAGGAATCCCATGGTGAGGACACATAACAAGCATACCCTTGAATCTGCCCCAAGTTTCATGTAATGTTTCCATTGGTTTCTGCTTGAAGCTCACAATCTCATCAATTTGTTGAGCTGTCTTGTTGGGTGGATGAAACTTGTTGTGGAATTGTTTGACTAACTCATCCCAAGTTGCAATGGAGTTTATTGGGAGTGAGTTTAGCCATATCTGTGCTGCTCCTGTAACTGAGAACGGAAAGAGTAGTAATCTGATAGCTTCCGGAGTTACATTCGGTTGCCTTTGTGTTTTGCATATTGATAGAAAGTTCTTGAGGTGCTGATGTGGATCTTCAACCTGAGACCCAGAGAATAATCCCTTGTTTTGCAACAAGTGAAGCATGTTGTTAGTAATCTGGAAAGACTCAGCTTGAATTGCTGGCACAATGATGGCCGTTGCCAAATTATCCGATGTGGGTTGTGCCCAGTCGAACAATGCACCTTCTTGTGCCTCCTGTGCCTCTTGCATATTTAGCCCGTCTTGCTGGTTTTGAGTGTTTATGTCACCCATGTCGAAGTCTAGTTTGATTGGTTGTTGAGTTTGTTGAATTTGTTTGATGGCTTTGTTACGTGCCCGAAAGGTTTGCTCGGGGTCTGAGAGTCCTTCAATTAGTTCTCCAGTCCTTGCAGATTTTCTAGGCATGCACCTGAATACCCAAATCAACAAACGTCAAAATATTCAATGTAGGGTGTAGAAAGAACCTGAATACATAAGAATCTTGAAGTTCTGGCAATGGCAATTGATAATTCCGTTAATTCCCCGGCAACGGCGCCAAAATTGATTCACGTCCAAGCAACGGTCGTAGTCAATATAACTTGGTTTAATAAGTCCAAGATCAATCCCATAGAGAATTAACCTACCAATTGCAACTTTCACAATCCCAAAAGTACTTCCGAATCAAGTTCCCAAACTTTGAATATATATTTGTGTGTTTTCGAACAACTACTTTGCAAGAATTAAAGAATGCTTTAAACGAAAGAATTGAATATTGAATAAAATAATATAGAGAAAGACTAAGATATTGATTTCCCCTATTGATGGAATCCCTTATCGCTATGCTCATACAAATTGTTAATTATATTCTATCAATCATGAACGCTATGTGTATCGTAACCCTCTCCCGAGCAATTACAATAATTTACTAGTGCACTCTCCCGAGCTACCCTAGCTAGCTTTAATTTGAATAGTTCACTTTAGATTGCACCCAAGACTTCGTTATTCCTAACCCCGTCTTTACGCCTAAAATTATAGATTCCTCTAATAACCTAGGTGTGGTTTTGTTCAACAATAAACCTAAATATGCACTCTTTTCCAAGTTATGCAGACTAAATAGGCACCGCTAATTGGGAGCTCTACCAACTAACTACAATAAGAATGAAGTTGAACAAATAGAAATCTAAATCACAATTTGTAATCACATAAACGATAAGTTCATCTATCAATTGGTTCCATCAAAACCTTAGAAAATAATTTAGCTGCTCATGCTTGAAGAAACAAAAATAATAATTGAAATCATAAAGAATTACTTGATATAAAAATAAAGAAAGAGTTTGAGAGGAATCTCTCCTACTAAAACCTTGCAAAAGTATTGAAGAAATAAAGTACATGCCTCTATGGGGCAAACTAGGAGTTTATATAGAGGTTTTAGGGCTTAAAAAACTAAGTTTGAGTACATTTAGGACTGCTGCTGCGGCGACTTCCGCGGTTCGTTCGCGGCCGCGGACGGACCGCGAACAGTAAAACTTCAGACAACCTGTTTTTCCGCGGTTCATCCGTGGTCGCGGCGAAACCGCTGTTTTTCACCCTGTTACCTTGCGAAATGGGCAAAACGCAAAACATGAAAGTTGTAGACCTTTGAATTTTCTTTCCAACCATATATTATGGTGCCCAAATGGAGTTCGGAGAGGAAGGTTATGTCCAATTTACTAAACCGTGCACAATATGCCTCATCCATTCTTCGCTTGTTCTACACTTATCAAATTTGACCCCCGAACTCGATCCCGGCTTAATTCCTTGAGCTTTTACTCAGACTTCAAAGCTCCAAATCACTTAAATTCTTTCCATAACATCCAGATATCTCGGAATCACACCTTCCCGGCTACTTTCAACATAAGTTCTTGACTTGTACCACATTTTGGCCTTTTTCACCATCTTTTGACTCCAAAACTTGCTCTTTTAGTCTTCATTAGCTCAAGTGTACCTATAACACACTAAGAATACTAATAAAAGCATTTTGTCATCATAAACAATATCAAAACAACAATAAAGCGTGATTATTTAGGGCATAAATATAGTCAAATTCACCTATTATCAAAGAACAAGTACCCTCTGCCGCGCATATATGATTTGTTTGATCAGTTACAGGGTGCGAGGGTGTTTTCTAAGATCGATCTTCGTTCAGGCTATCACCAACTGAAGATCGGGGACTCGGATATTATGAAGACTGCATTTAGGACCCGATATGGTCATTATGAGTTTCTTGTGATGTCGTTTGGGCTGACCAACGCCCCAGCAACATTTATGCATATGATGAACAGTGTGTTCAGGCCTTATTTGGATTCATTTGTGATTGTGTTCATTGATGACATTCTAGTTTACTCCCGTAGTCAGGAGGAGCATGCTCAGCATTTGAGTATTGTGTTGCAGAGATTGAGAGAGGAGAAACTATATGCTAAATTCTCCAAGTGCGAGTTTTGGCTCGAGTCCGTAGCATTTCTGGGACATGTGTTGTCTCGTGATGGTATTCAGGTTGATCCTAAGAAGACAGAGGCGGTGCAGAGTTGGCCTAGACCGTCCTCAGCTACAGAGATCAGGAGTTTTCTTGGTTTGGCGGGATATTATCGCTGGTTTGTTCGGGGATTTTCATCCATTGCTTCTTCATTGACTAAATTGACCCAGAAGGGTGCACCATTCGTGTGGTCGGATGAGTGCGAGGAGAGCTTTCAGAAGCTCAAGACAGCTTTGACCACAGCTCCAGTGTTAGTATTGCCATCAGCTTCAGGTTCATATACCGTTTATTGTGATGCCTCGAGAGTGGGGATAAGTTGTGTGTTGATGCAGGAAGGTAAGGTGATTGCTTATGCTTCTCGGCAGTTGAAGCCACATGAGAAGAACTATCGTGTTCATGATTTGGAGCTAGCCGCCATTGTTCATGCATTGAAGATGTGGAGGCACTATTTGTACGGTGTGTCTTATGAGGTGTATACCGACCATCGTAGTCTCCAGCACTTGTTCAAACAGAAAGACCTTAATTTGAGACAGCGGAGATGGCTTGAGTTGCTGAAGGATTATGACATTACTATATTATATCATCCGGGGAAGGCCAATGTGGTGGCCGATGCTTTGAGCCGGAAGGCGGTCAGTATGGGGAGCTTGGCATATATTCCAGCTGAGGAGAGGCCATTTGCTCATGATGTTCAGGTGCTAGCCAATTGGCTAGTGAGGTTAGATATTTCGGAGCCCAGTCGGGTATTGGCTTGTGTTGTATCTCGGTCATCTCTATATGATCGTATTCGTGAGCGCCAGTATGATGATCCACATTTGGCTGTCCTTAGGGACAGAGTTCAGCATGATGATGCTAGAGATGTCACCATTGATAGTGACGGCGTATTGAGGATGCGGGGCCGGATATGTGTGCCCAATGTTGATGGCCTTCGTGAGTTGATTCTGGAAGAGGCCCATAGCTCGCGGTATTCTATCCATCCAGGAGCCGCTAAGATGTATCAAGATTTGAAACAGCACTATTGGTGGAGAAAGATGAAAATGGACATTGTCAGACATGTAGCACGGTGCCTCAACTGTCAGCAGGTTAAGTACGAGCACCAGAGGCCCGGTGGTGTATTTCAGCGCATTGTTATTCCTGAGTGGAAATGGGAGAGGATCACTATGGACTTTGTTACTGGACTCCCTCGGACGGCGAGGAAGTTTGATTCCGTATGGGTGATTGTGGATAGACTGACCAAGTCAGCTCACTTCATTCCAGTTAGTACTACCTACTCATCGGAGCGGTTGGCAGCGATCTTTATTCGAGAGATTGTTCGGTTGCATGGAGTCCCAGTGTCTATCATATCCGACAGGGGTACTCAGTTCACTTCTCAGTTTTGGAGAGCATTTCAGTGAGAGATGGGTACGCGGGTTGAGTTGAGTACTGCGTTTCACCCCCAGACAGATGGGCAGTCTGAGCGTACTATTCAGATCCTGGAGGATATGTTGCGAGGTTGTGTGATTGACTTTGGTGGTTCGTGGGAGGAGTTCCTACCACTTGCTGAGTTTGCCTACAACAACAGTTATCAGTCGAGTATTCAGATGGCCCCGTATGAGGCATTGTATGGCAGGTGGTGTAGATCCCCCGTGGGATGGTTTGAGCCTGGTGAGGTTAGATTGATAGGGACTGAGTTAGTCCACGATGCTCTAGATAGAGCAAAGTTGATCCAGGAGAGGCTTCGTACGGCACAGTCTCGCCAGAAGAGTTATGCGGACCGTAGAGCTCGAGAGTTGCCTTTCATGGTTGGTGACAGAGTATTGTTGAAGGTTTCACCTATGAAGGGTGTCATGAGGTTTGGGAAGAAAGGAAAGTTGAGTCCTAGGTACATTGGTCCTTTTGAGATACTCAAGAGGGTTGGAGTAGTGGCATATGAGTTAGCCTTGCCGCCCAGCTTATCCAGCGTCCATCCAGTATTCCATGTGTCTATGCTCCGGAAGTACATTGGAGATCCGTCTCATGTTTTAGACTTCAGTACCATTCAGCTTGATGGTGATCTATCCTATGATGTGGAGCCTATTGCTATTTTGCGTTGTCGGGTGAGAAAATTGAGGTCCAAGGAGATTGCATCAGTTAAGGTTCAGTGGAGAGGTCGACCCGTGGAGGAGGCCACTTGGGAGATGACGAGCGTTTGCTTAAGAGGGGGAGAATGTGACGACCCGGCCCATCGTCACGGGAATTACCACCCCGTATGTTGAAATTGTACGTTTTATGCTTTTATATCAGTGTTAAAGTCTATCGGGTGAGTTAGGAGTGATTTGGATTGGAAATGAGGCATATAGCCTTTTTGAAGGAAACTTGAATAAGGAAAATCAACCCGGAGTTGACTATTTAGCTAGAGGGCTCGGAATCGGATTCTGATGATTCAGTTAGTTCCGGGAGGTCATTTATGACTTAGTGGAGCGATCGGAATTGAATTTGGAGGCCCAGTGTAGAAATAGGCTTGAATTGGCTAAGGTTGAATTTTGGCGAAATCCGATCGGTAGGTGAGATTTTGATCCGGGGGTCGGAATGGAATTCCGACAGTTGCAGTAGCTCCGTTAGGTGATTTTGGATGTGCCTGCAAAATTTCAGGTCATTCGGACATCGTTTAGTCGGGTTTTTGATTGATTGTGTAATTCGAAATGTTTTAAGGAATTTAGGATTGAATTCGATGTGAATTATGGGTTTTGATGTTGTTAGACATGTTTTGAGGATTGGAGCAAGTTCGAATAAGGTATTAGGATGTGTTGGTGTGTTTGGATGGGGTCCCGGGGGCCTCGGGGTTTTTCGGATGGCTAAACGGGAGAAAATGAGGAAAATTGCAGGTTTGGGATTCTGGTTCGGTTGTTTTCGCTCCTGCGGAAATGGGGGCGCAGGAGCGAGTCCGCAGGAGCGGACAAGAGGGCGCAGGGGCGAGCGACTTCGCAGAAGCGGAATCGTCTCCACTGAAGCGGCGTTGCAGGAGCGAAGATGAGACCGCAGAAGCGGTCAAGAGAGAAATTGGGGAAAACCGCATAAGCGGATTTATTGACCGCATAGGCGAGTCCGCAGGAGCGGACCCTTGATCGCAGAGGCGGAAAGTACCGCAGGGGCGGAATTTTATCCGCAGAAGCGGACCCGCAGGAGCAGTCCGTGT
This sequence comes from Nicotiana noctiflora, assembly GCA_032618575.1. Classification (NCBI taxonomy): domain Eukaryota; kingdom Viridiplantae; phylum Streptophyta; class Magnoliopsida; order Solanales; family Solanaceae; genus Nicotiana; species Nicotiana noctiflora. The sequence goes on from JASVEL010007424.1 coordinate 337,431, forward strand.
ATCGCAGGAGCAGAAATGGCCAAATAGGCCTGGGTTCGCAGAAGCGACCAATTGGTCGCAGAAGCGGTTCCGCAGGGGCGGAAAATGGCCCGCAGAAGCGAAAATCGCAATGAGTTAAGTGTATCAGAAGTTAGAAAATTTCAGAAACATTTCACATATTTGTGTCTCGGCTTTAGAGGCGATTTGGGCGATTTTGAAGAGAAACTCAATGGAAATCATCAGGTAATCAACTATGGACTTAAACTATGATTAGTATTGATAATATTATGCAATTATATCATGAAAATGGAGGAATTTGGGGTGATTCACGGAAGATTTAACCCTAGGCTTGAACTTTAGAAAATCAAGGTTTTGAATGGGCAAATGGAGTCCGAATTTGGTAAAATTGATATGCTTAGACTCGTATTGTGATGAGGGTTCCGAATATGTGACTTTTGTAATTTTTCGAGAAACGTACCGAAAGTCGGGTTTTGACAACTTTGGAAATTTTGATGTAAAATGTGTTGTATTGATTAGGTGTCGTCCCATACGCCTAATTTGTTGTATTTCTACTGTATTTGATCAGATTCTGCGCGTGCGGACCTTGATTCTCGTGGCAAGGGCATTGCGGAGTAGTCGTCGCGCCGTATTGACTTGAGTAATAGATGTGGGTGATGACCAGCGGGTTCGAAACCCCGGTATACCACTTTGTGACGCTGTATAGCGGCGACACACGTACTCTCTTGTGAGTGCGGGGTCGATTGTGATTTGGGACTATGGCTTAGTCCGACTTGCTGATACTGTGTTATGATATTAGGCTATTCATGAGCCGTCGAACCTCCTTCTCGGATGGTTGCACACTATATATTGTGATATTGGCCATTCTTGAGCCGAGGAACCCCCTTCTTGGGCGGTTGAGTATACATGTGGGCTGTGGGCCAGTTATTGGATCCCGCGAGGATCGTTATCATTGTCTTATCATATTGACATGTTAGTTACTACCAGTCCATAGCTATTTCCGTTATCATGCTATTTCCAATCTCTGGAACTTGATATTACTGTTTTCAACTGAAAAATGATAAAAGATGTTTTCAAAAACTATTTTTGAGCCTGCGAGGCTGTAATTGCATATTAGCTGACTAGTAGTGGATCGGGCTGCGCGCCGTAGCGGTACATATGTTGGATCGGACTGCACGCCGCAGTGATATTGTGCTTGGGCTGTAGGAGCCCCTCCGGAGTCTGAACCCCCACGGTGAGCACGGGTACCCAAATTGGATCGGGCTACGCGCCGTAGCGGTCATATCATGCATTGCATTGCCTTTAGCTACATCTGCTAGCTGTTATACTATGTTGTTGATATTTATTTGGTCTCTACTGTTGATATTGAACTGTTATAGGGTATTGGTTACAGCTTTACATAGTGCTTTATTGTGGATTTCTTATCTATGCTGTCTTACCCATGTTCATTACCACTGAGTCTGGCAGTACTCATTTTACTCCGTGCACCTTGTGTGCGGATCCAGGTACCTCTCATCAGACCTGATCCGGTAGCTGTTCGAGGCGACTTCTGTAGGATATTCGAGGTAGCTACAGAGTCCGCAGGACCCGATATTCCTTCTTACTGTCTTTTGATTATGTATTGACATTTCTTTCCGCACTTGGTATCTTGTAAACCTTTATACACTTATGTTCATTAGAGGCTCATGACTCTTGACCCTTCGGTCTATGGGAGTTGGTATATTTTGGGACTTGGTTCCCCGCTGTTGGTATATGTATCACTGTTGTTTCATATTTTAATATGCTTAAATGGGATAGAACGAGCTTCTAGCTCCGTTCTCGTTATTGATTGGTCAGGCTGGCTTAGCAATGTGCTGGGCGCCATCACGACCGGATTTGGGGTCGTGACACGTACGACCCGCTCCCAAATATATCAATAGATTATATCTTGTGGTAGGCGTACCACCCGCTCCTAAATATATCAATAGGCTACCGACAACTATGGCCAATGCCAAGATTTAAATCACTTTGTGGTCGGCGTGCCACACGATCCCATTTCTTATCATATAAGTGGTCGGCGCGCCACACGATCCCAATTCATAAATATATATATTACCGGCATTTAACCAATAATCTCTGCATCAACAATATTTATAATTACCGGTTTTGAACCAATAATTGAAAATAATTCAACAATTTATCTCCATTACCGGTGTGACACCAATAACTCTTAATCAACAATTTATACATAACTAAATTCCTATTCCTTCAAGCTAGGATAGAACAAACACTTACCTCGAAAGTTTACGAACGATTCAATCCGTAGCAATGCCTTTTCCTTTCGAATTTGACTCCAATCCAATCGTATCTATACACAATTGATTTAATATCATCAATTCTACTTAACAAACTAGTTCATATTGTTAAATATGATTTTTACAACATTCTGCCCGGAATAGTAAAAATCGACCCCAGGCCCACATAATCGAAACTCAAGTTTCGAACCAAAATAAGGTCACCCAATCTTCCATGAGTTCAAATATACAATTTGTTCTTAAGTTTGACTCCAAACGAGGTCTAGATCGCAAATTCTTTGAAAACCCTTACTATACTAAATTCTCAATTTTTCTACCCATTTACACCTATTTAGGCTTAGGAATTCAAATAATATTGATGGAAAATGAAGAAAACGAGTTAAGAATCACTTACCCAAGTAGTTTGATGAAGAATCGCTCAAAAATCGTCCAAGGAGCTGTGGAGAAGAGAGTTGAACAGAAATGGGATTTTTATCCCGTTTCTGTTCTGTTTTGGGATTAAATTCAGTGGGCAACGATTTTGTTCTACACGATCGCGTGAACAGGGTCGCGATCGCGGAAGGAAAATGTTCAACACTACGCGATCGCGTGGTCAGTGCTGCGATCGCGTAGAAGAATTTCGCTGGGGTGGCAGATTTGTACTACGCGATCGCGTAAACAGGTTCGCGATCGCGTTGAAGGAGAACGGAAGGCTACGCAATCGCGTGCAGACGGCTGCGATCGTGTTGAAGAAGAACAGGAAGCTACGCGATCGCGTGCAGACGGACTGCGATCGCGTTGAGTAATTTGACAAGGCAGTGCGATCGCGTGTACAAGGCCGCGATCGCGTAGAGTAAAATGTATGTGTAAAAATTGCAGAAAATCTGCCAGTTTCCTAAGTCCAAAAACATACCGAACCACCTGCGAAACACTCCCGAGCCCTCGGGGCCCCAAACCAAATATGCACACTAACTCAAAAACATCATACGAACTAGCTCGCGCGATCAAACCGCTAAAATAACATCAAAATCAATGAATTGAGCCTTAAAACTCAAGAATTCTTTCACATTTCATAATTTCAAATATTTCTAATTTAAGGCCGAAACACGTCAAACGACGTCCGTTTTCAACCAAACTTTACAGGAAGCGCTTAACCAATATATATGACCTGTACCGGGCGTCGGAACCAAAATACGAGCCCGATATCACCACTTTTCAATCAAATTTCAGTTTCATTTTCCTTAAACATTTTCAGAAAACAATTTAACAGAAAAATTCTTTTATCGGGGTTCTAGACCTCGGATTTTATTTCCGGGCATACACCCAAGTTCCATATTTTTCTATGGATTTTCCGAAACCGTCAAATCACGGTTCCGGGTCCGTTTACCAAAAATAGTGACCAAAGTCAACCATATCAATATTAATATCAAAATTCTTCATATTTTTCACATATTTCAACATAAAAATTTTCCAGCTTCACGCCCGAACTGTGCACACAAATCGAGGCAACTATAAATAAGGTTTTCAAAACCTCAGAAGCTCGAAATAATTAATAAAACAAGTGATGACCCTTTGGGTCGTCACATTGTCCACCTCTAAAACAACCGTTCGTCCTCGAACGGACAAAAGAAAGAAGTACCCGAGTCAAGGAATAGATGAGGATATCGGCTCCGCATGTCAGACTCGGACTCCCAGGTCGATGCCTCAGGAGGCTGACCCCTCCATTGAACTCGCATAGAAGGAAAACTCTTCGACCTCAACCGTCGAACCTGCCGATCTAGGATAGCTACCGGCTCATCCTCATAGGACAGATCTTTGTCCAATTGGACAGTGCTGAAATCTAACACGTGCGACGGATCGTCGTGATATTTTCGAAGCATGGACACATGAAACACTGGATGTACAGCTGATAATCTAGGTGGCAAGGCAAGTTTATATGCCACCTCTCCCACACGATCAAGAATCTCGAATGGCCCAATAAACCTACGGCTAAGTTTGCCCTTCTTTCCAAATCTCATCACGCCCTTCATAGGCGACACTCGGAGCAATACTCGCTCCCCAATCATGAATGCTATATCTCGAACCTTGCGATCTGCATAGCTTTTTTGTCTACACTGAGATGTGCAAAGTCTATCTTGAATAATCTTGACCTTATCTAAGGCCTCCTGAACTAAATCCGTACCCAATAACCGAGCTTCTCCCGGTTCAAACCATCCAACCGGAGAACGACACCGCCTGCCATACAATGCTTCATAAGGAGCCATCTGGATGCTCGATTGATAACTATTATTATAAGCAAACTCTGCCAAAGGCAGGAATTGATCCCACGAACCTCCAAAATCAATAACACACGCCCGTAGCATATCTTCCGGTATCTGAATAGTCCTCTCGGACTGACCATCCGTCTGGGGATGAAAGGCTGTACTTAGCTGAACTTGCATGCCCAACTCTCGTTGACGTATATTGACTTGTGTGTATGGTCAGAATTAAAATTCAAGAAGTTTGGAGTCAAATCTAAATGGAAATTCTCCTTTTGAAAGCTTAAAGTTGAAGAAATGAACTAGGATTGAAATTTTGAGTAAATGACCTTGGAATTGGGATCTGAAAGTTCCAGCATGCTCGTATGATGATTTTGAACTTGGGCGTATGTCCGGATTTGGTTTTTGATAACCCGTGAGCATTTCGGCGTATATGGTGGAAGTTAGTATTTTAGAAGAATTTCATAAATTTGGGTTGGAAGGCATTTTAGAGTTATAGATGTCCATTAGGGATTCCGAGACTGGGAATAGATCCGTACGGTGATTTTGGAGTTGAGAACGCGATCGGAAGTGAATTCGGATGTCCGGAGGTCATTTTGAAGTGATTTGGCTAAATATAGGAATTTGAAGGTTTATGAGAAAATTCGACCGGAAGTGAAAATTTTGATATCGGGGTCGGAATGCGATTCTGAAAGTTGGTGCAAGTCCGTAATGTCGAATTGGACTTGTGTGCAAACTTTGAGTCAATTCGGATCGATTTTGGTAGGAAATGGGACAATTAATCTCTTTAAGGAAAGCTTAAGTTGGAAAAGTCAACCCAACGTTGACTTATGAGTTAGAGGGCTCGGAACTGAATTCCGATGATTCGGTTAGTTTCGGGGGATGATGTAAGACTTAGGAGCGCAACCGGAAATAATTTTGGAGGTCCGGTGAAGAAGTTAGCCTATTTTGGCGAAGTTGGAATTTTGGCGGAATCCGATCGATGGGTGATATTTTGATCCGGGAGTTGGAATGGAATTCCGACAGTTGCAGTAGCTTCCTTAGGTGATTTTGGATATGTTTGCAAATTTTCAGGTCATTCGGACATCGTTTGGTCGGGTTTTTGATCGAATGTGAATTTTGAAAGTTTAAGTTTAAGTTTGAATCGAATTCTAGGATTTTGGTGATTTTTGATGTTTAAGGCAGCGTTTTTATGATCCAAGCAAGTTTGAATGAAGTATTAGGTTGAGTTTGAGTTTTTGGTTGTGGTCCCGAGGGTCTCGGGTGTGTTTCGGATGCCCAACGGGTCATTTTTGGAAGATTTTTGCCGTTTTGAACATAAATGTAATGATCCAAAGGTCTATTTTTAGTTTTAGAGATCCAAATTTGATTTCGAGAGTTCGAGAATTTAAATAATTAATTATAGAACTGATCCGAAAATTTTGGTTTAATTTCATCAAGTCGCGATTGGGTTTTTGACGCGAAATGTGATTTAATTGTTTAACGAGCGAAATTGATGTTGCACTGAGCAAATGAGATCCAAATTCAGTTTTGTTTGAACCACTGGATCCGTATCGAAATTATGGAGCCATAAGAAAAAGAATCATCAAATTCCGAGTTCGTATGACGGAGTTAAAGCTATTTTAGTGAAAATAAAAGTTGCAGCAATTATTTTGGATAGCTGCTGCATTTATTTAGCAGCGTGAACAGTACCGGGCACGCGTGAACAGTGCTGGACGCATGAACAGTAATCGGGAAAAAAAAGAAAAATTTGGTATTTTAGCCACATCTTGAGTTCTAGAGCTCCAATTGAGGTGATTTTCGCGGGGTTGTTCTCGTCTCAACAAGGAGGTAAGTTTTATGGCCTAATTACGTTATTTTATCATGGAATCCTTGAGTATTTCACTGTTAATGGAAGATTAAAGGGGGATTTTATCCCTAGACCTAAATTATAGAAAATCATTGATTTGAATGGGCAAACGGAGTCCGATTTTGATAAATTTTATATGCACGGACTCGTGTTGAGATAAGGAACCCGAATATATAACTTTCGTAATTTTTTGAGAAGCGTACTGAAAGTCGGGTTTTGGCAACTTGTGGGTTTTGGTGTATTTTGAATTGTTTCGATTGGGTAATGCCCAATTGGCCTATTTTGATGTAATTCTATTGATTTTTATCGGATACTACACCTGTGGAGGTCGATATTCGTGGCAAGAGAGTTGTCTCTTAGTGGTTTTGTACCGGAGTCGAGGTAAGTGGCTTGTCTAACCTCGTGTGGGGGAACTTTCACCCCTAGGATATTATGTGATAATTTAAATGCCTTGTACGTAAGGTGACGGGCGTGTACATGCGCTGGTTGTTGTAACACACACTTTACTTGAATCGTCAAATTCGTGATATTCCTGTCCTTAGTTGATTAATTTATGATATTTACCTGGCATTCGTTAGGGAAGCATGATTAGATATGATTTATCTGTCTAATTGCCAAATTGTCTTACTTGAACTTCTTGATAATTGTTGGCACTAGTTTTCGGTGAAGTTGTAGTTAAGCATATTATGTTTTCTCTGTGCGTTTTCTTTATTTGTTGTGTTGGTGGACTGCGGGTTCAATTCCCGGAGATCCAAGGGCTGCGGGTTCGATTCCCGAAGACCCGAAGTTTATTGATATATTATTGAGATATGGACTGCGGGTTTGATTCCCGGAGATCCTGAGTTATTGGTAGGGACTGCGGGTTCGATTCCCGGAGATCCTGAGATTTATTGAAATGTGGACTGCGGGTTCGATTCCCGGAGATCCTGAGATTTATTGAAATGTGGACTGCGGGTTTGATTCCCGAAGATCCTGAGATTTATTGAGATGTGGACTGCGGGTTTGATTCCCGGAGATCCTGAGATTTACTGAGACATGGGTTGCGGGTTCGTTTCCCGGAGAGCCATGGGTACTGTCAATAGGACTGTGGGTTCAATTCCCACAGGTCCTGGACTTGTTAATTGAGTTGCTACTTGTTGTTGGTTTAATTGTAGACTGTTGCGGTAATCACTTTATTGTTGTTATTTAAAGATTATTGTCATTTAAACTGCTCATTATTATTATTGTCATTTTTTTATTGGTTTCTCTCAGTAGGGCCCTGACCTTCCTCGTCACTACTCCATCGAGGTTAGGCTTGGCACTTACCGAGTACCGCCGTGGTGTACTCATGCTACTCTTCTGCACACTTTTGTTGTGCAGATCCAGGTACATCAGAACAGGCCCGTGCTAGGTGATTCAGCAGCACTTTGGGAGACCTCGAGGTATGATCTGCTACGTCCGCGGATCCGGAGGCCCTCCTTCTATTCTCATAGTATTAGTAGATGTTTTCCTTCATTTCGTTGTTAGATACTCTTTACACATAGAGCCACGATTGTATACTCTCTTTTAGTCCGTGTTGCCCGTGGGATTCCGGGTCTTGGAGGTGTTTTATACAGTGTGTTTGACGGGTGTATGTGCCAAGTGGCACATATTACATTTCCTTTTTATATTATTTTTCAGCTATTTATTATTTAATGTTCATAAACTTGTATATTTTGCAACGTGTTAGGCTTACCTAGTCGTGGGGACTGGGTGCCGTCATGACATGTTCACGATTGGTGAACTAGGGTCGTGACAAGTTGGTATCAGAGCTCTAGGTTCGTAGGAGTCACGGGACACAGACCGGTTACTTAGATTCTCGCTGATCAATACGGAGACGTCTGTATTTATCTACGATGGGCTATGTAACTGTTTAGGAAACTCTTCAATTCTTTGAATTCCTTATCGTGCGTCATTTATTCAGTTGGAGCTTATGTCATATTTTCTTTTGCATCTACTCGTGTATTGAAATTGCGCACTCGGTATCAAGTATGCGCCGACGGTTCGTGACGCTGCAGAGAGATCTCAAGGGAGTCAAGAATTTACTCAACCATTGTTACCGCGTGTCATCCATATCGATAATGAAAGAGAATTGAGAGATCTTCAATTGTGCACATGGGGGTACACTAGGTTCTGACATTCGATTGATAAGTACGGTCTTGAGAAGGTTTACTTAACTGCCTAATCGTCACAGCAATGGTAGAATCACAAGGTGGATGTAGATCTAAAGATAGTTTGTGGTAATGTCACGACCCAAATCCGGTCGTGATGGTGCCCAACATTTAAGCTAGGCCAGCCAGACCAACAATTACTTAACACATCAAATATCAGTCCCAAATGGACATCCCAATAGGAATATATGAGTTAAAGAACTCCAATAATAATAATAATGAACAAGATACTGACACTCCCAAAGATCTGGAGTCACAAGTCTAGAGCATCTAACAAAACCCAACAGGAATAGAGAATACTGTATAGAAATACTCAAGTCTGAATACAAAGTACAAAATAACAACTGGAAAGGAGAGGAGAAGCTAGGTTCTGCGAACGTAGGCAACTACCTCAGCAACTCGGTATGACACTGCAAACGCTAGAATTGCCTGTCTACTGCTCCTGAGTACCTGAGTCTGCACACAAAAGGTGCAGGGAGTAGGGGTGAGTACTAAGTACTCGGTGAGTAATAAATATATACAAGTAGCTGAAAATAAGAAATCCACAGAATACCACATAATGAAGCTAAACTACAGTTCGAATCTCCTACGAACTAGCATCAACAGTACAATTCAGCTACCACAGCGTAATTCAACAAATAAAGATGCAATGCAATGCACATAACCGCTACGGCGTGTAGCCCGATCCATTTAACATCGACGGCGCTCACTGGGGGTGTGTACAGACTCCGGAGGGGCTCCTACAGCCCAAGCGCGATACTGCTGCGGCGTGCAGCCCGATCCTCATATCAACCACTACGGCGTGCAGCCCGATCTATGTTCAGTCCACAATAAGCAAATAAGTCACAAAACAGTTCATTTTTCTTAATTCTAGTTTCCAGTTCATAATTTAGGAAAAATACTTTAACTTTATTAAATTTGCAAAAGCCGGTTACTTAGCATTTCAAAAAGGTGATTTCAATTTCCAGGACTGAGATCGGTGATTTAAGCAATTATAGCTATCACATAAATGTTGTCCTCTAAGGACGCTACAGATCGGCACAAGGCCCCAAACAAGGCTTACAGCCCACAAATATATCAAATACAGTGTATTTCCAACACTAATAACATATTATTCATTTCCGGGATGGACCAAGTCTCAATCCCCAATCACAATCAATCCCGCACCTGCCACGATGTGCGAGCCACGCCCTACTAGCGTCACAATGTGCTAAGCCGGGGTTTCGAACCCTCAGGCTACCATATACACAAACTACTCACCTCTAGCCGGTCGTAGACTCGTCCGTGATGCCTTTTCCTTTGAATTTAGCTCCCTCGTGCGTAGAATCTAGTCAAACCACAATAATTATATCAAGTACGGGTCAAAGAATCATAACCCATTTCAATTTATATGAAAATCGCATAAATACACCAAGTTGGTAAAACCCGACCCCGGGCCCACTGCTTGGAAAATTCCGAAATTAGTACCAACGCGACCCTCATCTCGCCACGAGTCCGTGCATACAAAAGTTATCGAAATCGGAGTTCAAATGGCCTCCCAAAACTCAAAATCCCGTTTTCAATATCTAGGCCATATTTCTTCAAGATTTCTACCCAATTTCATGAAGATTGATGTTAATTCTACCATAAAATGATGTTTTTGAGTTAAAAATCTTACCTCCGACGAATACCCGATGATTTCTCAGTGTTTTCCTCGAGTTTTCTTCTTTCTAGGGCTCAAAATTGTGTTTTTGGGGTATAAACCCGCGACCCCTCTGTTATGTGATTTTATTCACTGCCAGAGCAATTTGCTCTACGCGTTCCCGTGAGCTCCCACGCGTTCGCGATGCTCATTTTCCAGTTACTCTTCGCGAACGCGACGCCAACCACGTGTTCGCGATGCTCAAACTCCCAGCCGCCTAAATTCCTTCTACGCATTCGCGACTCCCAGTCACGCGAACGCGATGGTTCTCTCTAACTGACCTACGCGAATGCGACACCAGGAACGCGATCACGAAGCACAAGGCTCCTGGCCTACGCGAACGCGATGCACCTGATCGCGAACGCGATGCACGATCTGCCTGGCCTTCGCGAACGCGGCCCATGCCACGCGAACGCGAAGGCTTAAATGCCTCGACAGAACCTGCAGTTTTTCTGCAGATTTTTGCCAAAGTCCAAATGACGGTTGATGGTCCGAAATCATCCCGAGGCCCCCGGGACCCCAACGAAAACCACCAACGTACTCCAAAACATGATACGGACTTGTTCAAATCATAAAAACACCATACTAAACATCAAAATCGCCATTTTCACACGAATTCAAGCCTAAGTTTCTTCAAAACTTTCAAAACTAACATTCAATCCAAAACCCGATCAAACGATGTCCGAATGACCTGAAAATTTGCAGACATATCCAAAATCACATAACGAAACTACATAAATTGTCGGAATTCCATTCTGACCCCCGGATCAAAATATCACCTACCATCCGGTTTTCGCCAAAATTCCATCTTCGCCAATTCAAGCCTAAAACTACACCGGACCTCCGAATTCAATTTTGATTGCTCTCCTAAGTCATAAATGATCCCCCGAAACTAGTCGAATCATCGGAATCCGGTTCCGAGCACTCTAACTCAATAGTCAGCTCTTGGTTGACTTCCCATATTCAAGCTTCTTTCAAACATGTTATTTGCTTCGTTTTTAACCCAAATCACTCCTAACTCACCCGATATATTCTAATACTGATTTAAAAGCATAAGATATATAAATGCAAGGTAACGGGGTGGTAATTCCCATAACGACGGGCCGGGTCGTTACAAAAGACTATATGGTTCATATGAGATATCTATTTAGCGAAGGATTCAACCAGCAGAGATACTGGGGGGATATGAGTTTAACTATCTTAAGAAGGACATGTGCCAAACGAATGTCTTAGGCTGTCTTATGATGAAGATGTACAAATGATAAAGGCTATTGTCATGGATTAGCAAGATGTGTCTTATGGCTTCGTGCCAAGTGAAAGGATTTCACTATCAACGACCAAATAATGGGTCATGTATCATATCAGATTTGGCCTGCGCCGTATTTAAGTGCTATTCAAACGTTCTTTGAAACTGGCGCATAGGCAAGAGTTGAGGCTTGTATGGTATGATGTTGGGACTTTTGATGTTCCTGTATCCCTAATAAATTCTACCTTTCATTGTCAGCAGGGAAGATTTCGGTGAAGGCTACATGGTGCTTCGTAGGTGTGAGAATCACAATATGTCTTAAGCTGTTGCGGTAAATAATGCTCGATGCATGGAGCGAGAAGATGTTTGGTTGTATTGGGATGAGGTCATACCCTATGGTGTTAGAGTGCTATAGAGCACAGGTGGTTATATTCGTTGAATCAAGTGAGTTGCGGTTGAATAATAGTAAATGACTCGAGAGAATGGTTCTAATGTGTTCGAGAGTCGTGTAATAGTGGCTTTGGGCTAAGTGGGAGAGTCCCACCGCTTAAGATTGGGTTGCATGGTTAATTACCTGTGTGAATTCTGGATATTAGCATATTAATGGGTTATTTGCAGCTACGAGAAAAAGACCATGAGTGGTAATTTAAGTATATGAATTGTTGAATGCATGTTATGGTTAGCCTTGCTGGCTCATGTTCAAACTTGAGCGAAAATTTATGATTTATGCCTCGTATAGGTGCAGGCTTCGCAGGAAGTGATTCCGCTGGGTTCTTTATAGAGAGGGTATTCATATGTTATAAAGAAATTCAGTAGAGTTGGTTGCGTACTGGGGCAAGTTAGAACCGGATGGTTCTCAATAGCGGTCCTAGTGAATTCAATAGGTAAAGTGTAGTGCCTGATAATTTTGAATCATATAAGTAAGTTGAGGCTCAAGCCTTTAAAGCAATTTAGGAAGAAAGTACAAAAACAATCTATGATGTTTTGACTTATGGTGTAGCATTTGAGAGGCGTGAAATGGTCGTCGTTCTTGAGATAGCATGGCCTCATGATTTCAGGTCATTCGGGGTGAGTGTGGTTGAAATAAGTTAGGTATTGAAGGGAGATATTTACATTATAGGGCAATCCAGGATAAACTGGAAGAAAGTAGATTGATTAGCCAAAGTTGAGTTGGCATATTGGTGCCAATGATCGGTTCATGTAATGTGATCGAATTATGCATGTGATTTGTGGCGGTGCATTTGAGGCTTATCGGCCGCAGTGTTTGATGGTATTCTGAAGTATTCTTCTGTTAGGGCCTATTATGAGTAGGCAGATCTCGGAAAGGGTTATGGCGACTTGGACCACTACTTAGAGATTGGCATATACAACGGTAATGAGAACTCGCATGTGTGTTGCTATAGTTCTCCTAAAGTGAGTTAAATGGGAAGTATTATGTGATGAAGTATTAGCCTATCGTTAGTTCTAGAGCTATGATGGAAATTGTGTGTATTGTATATCGGCACTTGGGGTGCAGTGAGTAGTATGAAATTTGAAGTAAGGACCAAGGTCACAGTTTGGTCAATAAATGTGATATAAAGAGCTCGGATGAGCGGGAAAGGAGTTTCAGTGTTTTGAGTAAGATGGGTATTAACATCAGTATCATTTGAGGTCGGTGTCCTGTGAGAAAGGCTTTGTATCCCGGTTAGGGACTCCTGATCGCTTTTCAGTGTTAGTGCAGCCAATGGGTTGAATGTGCAAGCCCGCTTAATTATTCGAAAGATGGTGGGAGCTTGCCCCACAAGAAGATTGTATAGCTATGACATGTAGTCACTTAATTGGTTAAAAATTTAAACCAGTATAAGGATTTTGGTGATATCATCCATTTGAGAATTTATGCCCGGAAGGAACTCTGCTTATTGGGTTATAGACCTGTGAAATACTATTGACTGAGCTTGGCACGACCAGGATAGACTTAAGGTCGGTAGATAGATTTAAATGTGGAAGTGAGCCTTGCATCAGGCCGTTTATGTTTCTTCCAGCAATGCGCTCTTTATGGAGGGATAGTCGCGGTCTTATTTTAGCGGTTAGTTAATTCATATAAAGATATATTGCACCGTATGAGTGTGAGACGGCTTGGTAAGTTCCTTATGTGTTGAGGTTCCGCTCAGCGGTGATGTTATATGAGCATGATGGCTCTCGACACTCAGATAATATACCGCACATCAGTTGTGCTTGAGTTTGTAGCATATAGCGCTATATGTTTCCTTGTATCTGATATCATGCACCTTAGTGTGCTTATGATCTATATTCAGCATTTTGATGTGATGAGATATTTAGCTCGACGTATGGCTCCTTGTGTGAGTTTTATACAGAGATCGGGTGGCACACCGCCATGGTTATATTGTTTGGATCGGGTGGCACGCCGCCATGGTTATATTGTTTGGATCGGGTGGCACGCCGCCATGGGTATATTGTTGGGATCGGGTTGCACGCCGCAGCAGTGTGATGTTTATTTTAGTGTCCATAATTGCTTTTATGTGTTCTGTTTCCTATTTTTCTGAGGAAGTCCATGTTAGTGTGATAGTTTAATAGTTCTCTCTAGTGTTCGCCTTCCTTTTGTATCACGTACGAATTAGTAGCCTATTGGCACATTGTGTCATCTTGCAGGACTTTTGATTATGTCGGAGGTGGCTTATCGCCTGAGCAGTTCGTAATGGTTGAGGTGAGATCATTTAATTCGAGATCAGTGTAATCTGAGCATATGAAACAAATTAAGGTGCTAAGACCATTGTTTAGTTCAGAATAAGGTAATGGTTCTTGTCAAAAGTATAGACTAAATGATTTGTTGACTTGGCAACTAAATATGAATTCCGGCACATCTCTTCCATCGTATCGGTGTTGTAAAAGCTAGAGCAAGACCTATGTAGGTCATGAGATGCAATGAGAGCATCAGATTTGTGGAATTTCGACTATTATATTTAAAGAATATTATTGTGGTCCCATGAGTAAAGTGATGAAAAGTGTGACTTCAGCAAAGTTATGCAGTCATGTATGGCTATAGCGTGTGAAGAATGATATGGTGGTCGTATGATGGAAACATGCTAGGCAGGAAATTCCGGATGTTGGAATTGGGTCTAATGGCTTATTTACTCGAATAAAGGAGTATATCTATAGAGTTATCGAGCTAATGTGCTCAAATGAGTTGTGGAAACGCAGGAAGTTGCATGAGATGTTAAACTAGTGATTTCAGACTACTTCAGTGTAGTTCTCAGCACCTTCGAGGACGAACGTATGTTTAAGTGGGGGAGATTGTAACGACCCAACAGGTTGTTTTGAGCTACGGCGCGTCATTCAGTAGTTTGAGGCCATGAGCAGCTTCATCTCACGTATATTGACTTGTGTGTATGGTCCGAATTAAAATTCAAGAAGTTTGGAGTCAAATCTAAATGGAAATTCTCCTTTTGAAAGCTTAAAGTTGAAGAAATGAACTAGGATTGGAATTTTGAGTAAATGACCTTGGAATTGGGATCTGAAAGTTCCAGCATGCTCGTACGATGATTTTGAACTTGGGCGTATGTCCAGATTTGGTTTTTGATAACCCGTGAGCATTTCGGCGTATATGGTGGAAGTTAGTATTTTAGAAGAATTTCATAAATTTGGGTTGGAAGGCAGTTTACAGTTATAGATGTCCATTTGGGATTCCGAGACTAGGAATAGATCCGTACGGTGATTTTGGAGTTGGGAACGCGATCGGAAGTGAATTCGGATGTCCGGAGGTCATTTTGAAGTGATTTGGCTAAATATAGGATTTTGAATGTTTATGAGAAAATTCGACCGGAAGTGAAAATATTGATATCGGGGTCGGAATGCGATTCTGAAAGTTGGTGCAAGTCCGTAATGTCGAATTTGACTTGTGTGCAAACTTTGAGTCAATTCGGATCGATTTTGGTAGGAAATGGGATAATTAATCTCTTTAAGGAAAGCTTAAGTTGGAAAAGTCAACCCAACGTTGACTTATGAGTTAGAGGGCTCGGAATTGA
Organism: Nicotiana noctiflora; assembly: GCA_032618575.1. Taxonomy (NCBI): domain Eukaryota; kingdom Viridiplantae; phylum Streptophyta; class Magnoliopsida; order Solanales; family Solanaceae; genus Nicotiana; species Nicotiana noctiflora. The sequence goes on from JASVEL010007424.1 coordinate 352,946, forward strand.
ATTCCGATGATTCGGTTAGTTTCGGGGGATGATTTAAGACTTAGGAGCGCAATCAGAAGTAATTTTGGAGGTCCGGTGAAGAAGTTAGCCTATTTTGGCGAAGTTGGAATTTTGGCGGAATCCGATCGATAGGTGATATTTTGATCCGGGAGTCGGAATGGAATTTCGACAGCTGCAGTAGTTTCCTTAGGTGATTTTGGATATGTTTGCAAATTTTCAGGTCATTCTGACATCGTTTTGTCGGGTTTTTGATCGAATGTGAATTTTGAAAGTTCAAGTTTAAGTTTGAATCGAATTCTAGGATTTTGGTGATTTTTGATGTTTAAGGCAGCATTTTTATGATCCAAGCAAGTTTGAATGAAGTATTAGGTTGAGTTTGAGTTTTTGGTTGTGGTCCCGAGGGTCTCGGGTGTGTTTCGGATGCCCAACGGGTCATTTTTGGAAGATTTTTGCCGTTTTGAACATAAATGTAATGATCCAAAGGTCTATTTTTAGTTCTAGAGATCAAAATTTGATTTCGAGAGTTCGAGAATTTAAATAATGAATTATAGAACTGATCCGGAAATTTTGGTTTAATTTCATCAAGTCGCGATTGGGTTTTTGACGCGAAATGTGATTTAATTGTTTAACGAGCGAAATTGATGTTGCAGTGAGCAACTGAGATCCAAATTCAGTTTTGTTTGAACCACTGGATCCGTATCGAAATTATGGAGCCATAGGAAAAAGAATCATCAAATTCCGAGTTCGTATGACGGAGTTAAAGCTATTTTAGTGAAAATAAAAGTTGCTGCAATTATTTTGGATAGCTGCTTCATTTATTTAGCAGCGTGAACTGTACCGGGCACGCGTGAACAGTGTCCCGCACGTGTGAACAGTGCTGGACGCATGAACAGTAATCGGGAAAAAAAGAAAAATTTGGTATTTTAGTCACATCTTGAGTTCTAGAGCTCCAATTGAGGTGATTTTTGCGGGGTTGTTCTCGTCTCAACAAGGAGGTAAGTTTTATGGCCTAATTACGTTATTTTATCATGGAATCCTTGAGTATTTCACTGTTAATGGAAGATTAAAGGGGGATTTTATCCCTAGACCTAAATTATAGAAAATCATTGATTTGAATGGGCAAACGGAGTCCGATTTTGATAAATTTTATATGCACGGACTCGTGTTGAGATAAGGAACCCGAATATATAACTTTCGTAATTTTTCGAGAAGCGTACTGAAAGTCGGGTTTTGGCAACTTGTGGGTTTTGGTGTATTTTGAATTGTTTCGATTGGGTAATGCCCAATTGGCCTATTTTGATGTAATTCTATTGAATTTTATCAGATACTACACTTGTGGAGGTCGATATCCATGGCAAGAGAGTTGTCTCTTAGTGGTTTTGTACCGGAGTCGAGGTAAGTGGCTTGTTTAACCTCGTGTGGGGGAACTTTCACCCCTAGGATATTATGTGATAATTTCAATGCCTTGTACGCGAGGTGACGGGCGTGTACATGCGCTGGTTGTTGCAACACACACTTTACTTGAATCGTCAAATTCGTGATATTCCTGTCCTTAGTTGATTAATTTATGATATTTACCTGGCATTCGTTAGGGAAGCATGATTAGATATGATTTATCCGTCTAATTGCCAAATTGTCTTACTTGAACTTCTTGATAATTGTTGGCACTAGTTTTCGGTGAAGTTGTAGTTAAGCATATTATGTTTTCTCTGTGCGTTTTCTTTATTTGTTGTGTTGGTGGACTGCAGGTTCAATTCCCGGAGATCCAAGGGCTGCGGGTTCGATTCCCGGAGACCCGGAGTTTATTGATATATTATTGAGATATGGACTGCGGGTTCGATTCCCGGAGATCCCGAGTTATTGGTAGGGACTGCGGGTTCGATTCCCGGAGATCATGAGTTATTGGTAGGGACTGCGGGTTCGATTCCTGGAGATCCTGAGATTTATTGAAATGTGGACTGCGGGTTCGATTCCCGGAGATCCCGAGATTTATTGAAATGTGGACTGCGGGTTCGATTCCCGGAGATCCCGAGATTTATTGAAATGTGGACTGCGGGTTCGATTCCCGGAGATCCTGAGATTTACTAAGACATGGGCTACGGGTTCGATTCACGGAGACCCATGGGTACTGTCAATGGGATTGTGGGTTCAATTCCCACAGGTCCTGGACTTGTTAATTGAGTTGCTACTTGTTGTTGGTTTAATTGTAGACTGTTGCGGTAATCACTTTATTGTTGTTATTTAAAGATTATTGTCATTTAAACTGCTCATTATTATTATTGTCATTTTATTATTGATTTCTCTCAGTAGGGCCCTGACCTTCCTCGTCACTACTCCATCGAGGTTAGGCTTGGCACTTACTGAGTACCGCCGTGGTGTACTCATGCTATTCTTCTGCACACTTTTGTTGTGCGGATCCAGGTACATCAGGATAGGCCCGTACTAGGTGATTCAGCAGTACATTTGGAGACCTCGAGGTATGATCTGCTACGTCCGCGGATCCGGAGTCCCTCCTTCTATTCTGATAGTATTAGTAGATGTTTTCCTTCATTTCGTTTTTAGATACTCTTTACACATAGAGCCACAGTTGTATACTCTCTTTTAGTCTGTGTTACCCGTGGGATTCCGGGTCTTGGTGGTGTTTTATACAGAGTGTGTTGACGAGTGTATGTGCCAAGCGGCACGGATTACATTCCTATTTATATTATTTTTCCGCTATTTCTTATTTAAAGTTCATAGACATGTATATTCCACAACGTGTTAGGCTTACCTAGTCGTGGGGACTGGGTGCCATCACGACATGTTCACGATTGGTGAACTAGGGTCGTGACAACCGATTGTCACACCTCCTTTTTTCGCTTACCCGCGAGGGCGCGAGTGGAGTTTTTCCAATTAAAGGACAGTCGAAATGGGATTTATTTATTTAATTCAGAGTTTCCACTTGAGATATTAATGGTGTCCCAAGTCACCAATTGAATCCCGAATGGAGGAAAAGAATGACTCTGTTCAGCCTATCAATAATCACCCAAACAACATCAAACTTCTTCCGAGTCTTCGGAAGTCCAGAAACGAAATCCATCGTGATTCGCTCCCACTTCCATTCGAGAAGTTCAATTCTCTGAAATAAACCGCCAGGTCTCTGATGTTCATACTTAACCTGCTGACAATTAAGACACCGTGCCACATATGCCACAATATCCTTTTTCATTCAGCTCCACCAGTAATGTTGACGCAAATCTCGATACATTTTCGCTGCGCCTGGATGAATAGAATACCGCAAACTGTGAGCTTTTTCTAGAATCAATTCTCTAAGCCTATCAACGTTTGGCACACAAATGCGCCCTTGCATCCTCAGGATCCCATCAGCATCTAAGGTGACCCGTTTAGCACCTCCTCGATGCACCGTATCTCTATGGTCACATAAATAAGAATCATTATATTGTTGATCGCGGATACGCTCCAATAATGAAGAGCGAGCGAGCGATCGTGCAAGCTAGAACTCGACTAGGCTCAGAAATATCCAACCTCACAAATCAGTTGGCCAAGGACTGAACATCCAAAGCAAGTGATCTCTGATTGACTAGAATATAAGCAAGACTGTCCATACTGGCTGACTTCCTACTCAACACGTCGGCCACCACGTTTGCTTTTCCCGGATGATATAAAATGGTGACATCATAATCTTTTAGCAATTCTAGCCACCTTCTCTGCCTCAAATTCAACTCTTTCTGCTTAAACAAATACTGAAGACTGTTATGATCGGTGTATACTTCACATGCTATGCCATACGAATAATGCCGCCAGATCTTCAATGCGTGAATAATCGCCGCCAATTCTAGATCATGCACTGGATAGTTCTTTTCATGAATCTTCAACTGCCTTGAAGCATAGGCAATAACCTTGCCATCCTGCATTAACACTGCACCAAGCCCAATACGGGAAGCATCACAATAAACAGTATAAGGTCCCGTACCTATGGGTAAAACCAATACAGTGCTGTGGTCAAGGCTGTCTTGAGCTTTTGAAAGCTCGCCTCACATTCATCGGACCATTCAAATTGAACACCTTTCTGGGTCAATCTGGTCAATGGGATTGCAATAGATGAAAATCCCTCTACGAATCGGCGATAATAACTCGCTAAACCCAAGAAACTCCGAATATCTGTGGCTGATGTCGGTCTAGGCCAGTTCTTGACTGCCTCAATTTTCTTCGGATCAACCTGAATATCTGCTGCATATAGTTGGCTATCTCTCAGAGTCTGCAAGGCTACTCTGAGATGTTGCGCATGCTCCTCCTGACTGCGGGAATATATTAATATGTCATCAATGAAGACTATTACAAACAAGTCTAAATAAGGCCGGAACACCCGATTCATTAACTCCATAAAAGCTGCTGGAGCATTTGTCAACCCAAAAGACATGACCAGAAATTCATAATGTTCATACCGAGTGCGGAACGCTGTCTTAGGGACATCAGATGCCCTAATCTTCAGCTGATGATAGCCAGATCTCAAATCTATCTTTGAAAATACCTTGGCACCCCGAAGCTGGTCAAATAAATCATCAATTCGCGGAAGTGGATATTTATTTTTGATAGTCACCTTGTTTAACTGTCGATAGTCAATGCACATTCTCATCGAACCATGTTTCTTCTTTACAAATAATACTGGTGCACCCCACGGCGAAACGATGGGTCTAATGAAACCCTTTTCAAGTAAATCCTGCAACTGCTCCTTCAATTCTTTTAACTCTGGCGGAGCCATACGATATGGGGGAATGGAAATGGGCTGAGTGCCTGGAGCCAAGTCAATGCAAAAATCAATGTCCCTATCGGGTGGCATACTTGGCAAGTCTGAAGGAAATACTTCAGGAAATTCGCGAACCACAGGCACAGAGTCAATAGAAGGAACCTCAGCGCTAGAATCACGGACATAGGCCAAATAAGCCAAGCATCCCTTCCCAACCATACGCTGAGCCTTAACATAAGAAATAACATTGCGACTAGTATGACCCGAAATTCCTTTCCACTTTATACGAGGAAAATTCGGCAGAGCTAAAGTCACAGTCTTGGCATGGCAATCTAAAATAGCATGATATGGAGATAGCCAGTCCATGCCCAATATAATATCAAAGTCCACCATATTTAGGAGCAATAAATCAGCACGGGTCTCGAGACCCTCAATTACTATAATACATGACCGATGAACTCGATCAACCACAATAGAATCGCCTACTAGTGTAGACACATAAACAGGAAAACTTAGTGGATCACTGGGCTGAATCATGTACGGTGCAAAATAGGAAGACACGTACGAATATGTAGACCCAGGGTCAAATAATGCTGATGCCTTTCTATCACAAACCAAAATAATACCTGTAATGACGGCATCGGAAGACTCAGCCTCTGGTCTGGCGGGAAGTGCATAACATCGGGGCTGTGCCCCACCACCCTGAGCAGTATCTCTAGGACGATCAGCTGCTGGCTGGTCTCTACCTCTATCGGTCTGAGCTCCACCTCTATGACCTCTACCTCCACCTCTATGTCCTCTACCTCCGCCTCTAGCCGGTTGGGCAGGCTGTGAGGGAACTGGGGCCTGAATCATGGCACGAGAACCCTGCTGGTGAGATCTGTCAGAAGCTCGAGGGCAATACTTTGCAATGTGCCTAAGATCACCGCACGTAAAATAAGCCCTCGGTTGCTGAAAATAGCGAAGTGGTGGTGCACTGATAGGCTGCTGATCAGAGTAGCATGGCTGAGAATTACGAACACCAGAAGCATCATGAGAAACCTGAAGAGCTGACTGATAAGGCCTAGGAGGATGGCCTCTATCATAAAAATCTCTATCTCCAGACGAGGTACCACTGAATCTACCCGAATTACGAGATCTCTTATCTGATCCATGTCTTGCTCCCTGTGACAGAGCCATCTCGATCCGGCAGGCTGCATTAGCCGCCTCCTGAAAAGTGATTTCAGTTCCTGCCCCCACAGCCATCTGTAGCCGAATTGGCTGATTCAAGCCATCAATAAACCTTCCCACCCTTTCCCGATCTGTGGGAAGTATGATAATAGCATGACGAGCTAGGTCCACGAACCTAGTCTCGTACTGTGTGACAGACATAGAACCCTGATGAAGACGCTCAAATTGTCTGCGCATAACCTCCCGCTGAGTTGCTGGAAGGAACTTTTCCAAGAATAATTCCGCAAATTGCCCCCAAGTCAAAGATGATGATCCCGCTGGCCTGGATAGACAATAATCCCTCCACCAAGTCTTGGCAGAACCAGATAATCAAAAAGTAGCAAAGTCCACACTATTAGTCTCCACAATGCCCATAATACGGAGAACCTCGTGGCAGCTATATAGGAAATCCTGTACATCCTCTAAAGGAGTGCCACTGAATGTGGTAGTAAATAGCTTGGTAAACCTGTCCAATCTCCATAACGTGTCAGCGGACATAGCTGCGCCCACATTAGACGGAGTCACGATAACAGGCTGAGCTGCCTCAACTGGCTGAATCACAGGAACCTGAGCCTGGGGAATTACTGTGACGACCCGACCCGTCGTCACGGGAATTACCACCCCGTTATGTTGTAAATACATGTTTGATGATTTTATATCAGTGTTAGAGTCTATCGGGTGAGTTAGGAGTGAATTGGATTGAAAATGAGGCATATAGCCTTTTGAAGGAAAACTTGAGTAAGGAAAGTCAACCTGGAGTTGACTATTTAGTTAGAGGGCTCGAAATCGGATTCTGATGATTCGGTTAGTTCCGGGAGGTCATTTATGATTTAGGGGAGCGATCGGAATTGAATTTGGAGGCCCGATGTAGAAATAGGCTTGAATTGGCTAAGGTTGAATTTTGGCGAAATCCGAACGGCATGTGAGATTTTGATCCGGGGGTCGGAATGGAATTCCGATAGTTGCAATAGCTCCGTTAGGTGATTTTGGATGTTCCTGCAAAATTTCAGGTCATTCGGACGTCGTTTAGTCGGGTTTTTGATTGATTGTGTAATTCGGAATGTTTTAAGGAATTTAGGATTGAATTCGATGTGATGGGTTTTGATGTTGTTAGACGTGTTTTGAGGATTGGAGCAAGTTCGAATAAGGTATTAGGATGTGTTGGTGTGTTTGGATGGGGTCCCGGGGGCCTCGGGGTGTTTTCGGATGGCTAAACGAGAGAAAATGTGGAAAATTGCAGGTTTTGACTATGGTTCTGTTGTTTTCGCTCCTGCGGAAATGGGGGCGCAGGAGCGAGTCCGCAGGAGCGGACGAGGGGCGCAGGAGCGCTTGGCATCGCAGAAGCGGAATCTTTTCCGCTGAAGCGGCTTCGCTGGTGCGAGAAGGAGACCGCAGAAGCGGTCAAGAGGCGAGATGGGAAGTCCGCAGAAGCGGAAGGTCGATCGCATAGGCGAGTCCGCAGAAGCGGACTCTTGATCGCAAAGGCGGAAAGGGGCCGCAGGGGCGGAAGAAATTTCGCAGAAGCGGACGCGCAGGGGCGGTCCATTGATCGCAGGAGCGGGATTTGCCAAATAGGCCTGGGTTCGCAGAAGCGACCAATTGGTCGCAGAAGCGGTTCCGCAGGGGCGGAAAATGGTCCGCAGAAGCGAAAATCGCGGTGAATTAATTGTATCAGAAGTTAGAAAATTTCAGAAACATTTCACACATTTGGGTCTCGGCTTTAGAGGCGATTTGGGCGATTTTGAAGAGAAACTCAAGGGAAATCATCAGGTAATCAACTATGGACTTAAACTATGATTAGTATTGATAATATTATGCAATTATATCATGAAAATGGAGGAATTTGGGGTAATTCATGGAAGATTTAACCCTAGGCTTGAACTTTAGAAAATCAAGGTTTTGAATGGGCAAATGGAGTCCGAATTTGGTAAAATTGATATGCTTAGACTCGTATTGAGATGAGGGTTCCGAATATGTGGCTTTCGTGATTTTTCGACAAGCGTATCGAAAGTCGGGTTTTGACAACTTTGGGAATTTTGATGTAAATTGAGTTGTATTGATTGGGTGTCGTCCCATTGGCCTAATTTGTTGTATTTCTACTGTATTTGATCAGATTCTACGCGTACGGAGCTTGATTCTCGTGGCAAGGGCATTGCGGAGTAGTCGTCGCGCCGTATTGAGGTGAGTAATAGATGTGGGTGATGACCAGCAGGTTCGAAACCCCTAGTATACCACTTTGTGACGCTGTATAGCAGCGAGACACGTACTCTCATGTGAGTGCGGGGTCGATTTTGATTGGGGACTATGGCTTAGTCCGACTTGCTGATACTGTGTTATGATATTAGGCTATTCATGAGCCGTCGAACCTCCTTCTCGGATGGTTGCATATTATACTGTGATATTGGCTACTCTTGAGCCGTTGAACCCCCTTTTTGGGTGGTTGAGTATACTTGTGGGCCGGTTATTGGATCCCGCGAGGATCGTTATCATTGTCTTATCATATTGACATGTTAGTTACTACCAGTCCGTAGCTATTCTGTATCATGCTATTTCCAATCTCTGGAACTTGGTATTACTGTTTTCCAACTGAAAAAAATGATAAAAAGAGTTTTCAAACTACTTTTGAGCCTGCGAGGCTGTACTTGCATATTAGCTGACTGGTAGTGGATCGGGCTGCGCGCCGCAGCAGTATATATGTTAGATCGGACTGCACGCCGCAGTGTTATTGTGCTTGGGCCTGTAGGAGCCCCTCCGGAGTCTGAACCCCCACAGTGAGCACGGGTACCCAAATTGGATCGGGCTACGCGCCGTAGCCGTCATATCATGCATTGCATTGCATTTTAGCTACATCTGCTAGCTGTTATACTGTTTTGCTGGTACTTGTTGGTACAGGTACAGTCGATATTGATTCTATGACAGGGTAGCTGATTATAGCTTTACATAGTGCTTTATTGCGGATTTCTTATCTGCGTTGTCTTACCCTTGTTTATTACCACCGAGTCTGGCAGTACTCATTTTACTCCCTGCACCTTGTGTGCAGATCCAGGTACCTCTCAGCAGTGATCCAGTAGCTGTGCAAGGCGACATTTGTGGATATTCGAGGTAGCTGTAGAGTCCGCAGGACCCGATATTCCTTCTCACTGTCTCTTGATTTTGTATTGACTTTTGTTTTCGCACTTGGTATCTTGTAAACCTTTATAAACTCATGTCCAGTAGAGGCTCATGACTCTTGACCCTTGGTCTATGGGAGTTGATGTATTATGGGACTTGGTTCCCCGTTTTCGTTATATGTATCGCTATTGCTTCGTGATTTGATATGCTTAAATGGGCTAAAGAGAGCTTCTAGCTCCGTTATTGTTATTGATTGGTCATGCTGGCTTAGCAATGTGTTGGGCGCCATCACGACCGGATTTGGGGTCGTGACAAGTTGGTATCAGAGCCTAGGTTTACTAGGCCTCATGAGTCTTGAGCCGGTTAGTAGAGTCTTGTGGATCGGTGTGGGGACGTCTGTACTTATCCTCGGGAGGCTGCGAACCTTTAGGAAACACTCCACTTTTCTTGAACTCTATCGTGCGATCTTGTTGTTCTGAGAACTGAACTTCTATATTCTATTCTCTCCCAAATGGTGAGAACACGAGCATCGGGACGAGGTGGACGACCTCCATTGCCACATGTTAGAGGCCGTGGGCGCGGTCGTGCTAGTGGTAGAGGTAGGGCGGCTGAGGCAATGCTCGCTGACCCGCCCGTTGTACCAGTTCAGGAGCAGCCCCCAGTGGTTGACGCTCCAGCAGCCCCAGTTCAGGGCCAGACTGTATCTATTGCTATTCCTGGTCTTCAGGAGACTCTTGCTCAGATATTATCGGTGTGTTCCGGTTTGGTTTAGGTAGTTTCAGCTACCGCTACTGCAACGACATCTCAAAAAGGGGGTGGTCAGCAGACCCCTGCAGCTCGCACACCTGAGCAGGCTGTTCAGGGACTTCAGACGCCAGAGGCGGTCCCCGCTCAGGTGGTTGCACTAGTTATTCCTCCAGCTACACCAGCTCCAGAGCATATGGTTCAGGCTATGCCCGATGATGAGCAGCGTCGTCTTGAGAGATTTGGTAGACTTCGACCACCCCATTTCAGTGGCGTTGAGGGCGAGGATGCCCAGGGTTTCTTGGACAAGTGTCAGAGGATGTTGCGAACGGCTGGTATTCTTGAGTCCAACGGAGTTTCATTTACTACCTTTCAGTTCATTGGTCCCGCATTTGATTGGTGGGAAGAGTTTGAGAGGCGTAGGCCTGCAGGAGCAGCACCTCTCACATGACAGCAGTTCTCTACTCTCTTTCTTGAGAAATATGTACCTCAGTCTCGTCGCGAGGAGCTACGTCGCCAGTTCGAGTGGTTGGTTCAGGGCGACATGTCTGTGACCCAGTATGAGCTCAGATTCACACAGTTGGCTAGGCATGCCACATGGATGATCCCTAATGATAGGGAGAGGATCGGGAGGTTCATTGATGGCCTCAACTACTCTATCCGCATTCTTATGACCAGAGAGAGAGTTTTGTCATCATCATTTGAGCAGGTTGTTGATATGGCACGCTCCATTGAGGCGGATCATCGCCGAGAGAAAGAGGAGCGGGAGGCCAAGAGGCCTCGTGGTTCTGGCAGTTTCAGTGGTGCTCCATCTAGAGGGCATTCCCAGCAGAGCAGAGGTCGCTCATCTAGACATTCTCATTCAGGCCGCCCAGAGCAGAGCGGAGGTTCTTATGGTCGTGGTCGATAGGGGTTTCAGCAGGGTCAGTCATCGCTTAGTGCCCTTCTAGCCCAGGGTGCAGCACCTACTTCATCAGCCCAGGGTTCTTCTACGGCGAGGGGTTCTCTTCAGTCCCCTTCTCCAACACCAGGTGCATGTTATGAGTGTGGTGCGTTTGGCCACATGAGGAGACAGTGCCCTCGACTCCGTAGGGACAAGACTCAGCAGAGGGATCAGCCTTCATCTTCAGCACCATCTCAGTCTAGTAGAGGTGGAGGTCAGTCTTCTTGTGGTCGCCCCAGGGGCAAGGAGAGATCTGGTGGAGGCCAGGCATGGTTCTATGCACTTCCTGACAGGCGTGATGCAGTTGCCTCCGATGCAGTGATTACAAGTATCATTTCTGTCTGTCACAGAGATGCCTCTGTCCTATTTGATCCGGGGTCCACATATTCATACGTGTCCTCTTATTTTGCACATCATTTGGGTGCGACTCGTGGTAGTCTTGATTTACCTGTTCATGTATCCACCCCCGTGGGTGATACGATTATTGTGGATCATGTCTATAGATCCTGTGTTATATCTATTGGGGGTCTGGAGACCCAGGCAGATTTGTTATTGTTGGGTATGGTGGATTTCGATGTTATATTGGGTATGGACTAGTTGTCTCTGTACCATGCTATATTAGACTGTCATGCTAAGACAGTTACGTTGGCCATTCCTGGTATTTCTCATATTGGGTGGCGGGGTTCGACCGATTTCGTCCCTAGCCGTGTTATTTCGTTCTTAAAAGCTTAGAAGATGGTTGAAAAAGGGTGTTTATCGTACTTAGCTTTTATGAGAGATGTGGGAGCTGAGTCTCCTAGCATTGATTCTGTACCTGTTGTGAGGGACTTCCCAGATGTATTCCCCTCAGACCTGCCGGGCATGCCGCCGGACAGGGATATTGATTTTGGCATTGACTTGGTGCCAGGCACTCAACCTATATCCATTCCTCCTTATCGGATGGCACCAGCTGAGTTGAAAGAACTGAAAGAGCAACTTCAAGAGCTTCTGGATAAGGGTTTCATCTGCCCTAGTATGTCTCCGTGGGGTGCGCCGGTATTATTTGTTAAAAACAAAGATGGTTCCATGCGAATGTGTATTGATTATAGGCAATTGAACAAAGTGACGGTGAAGAACAAGTACCCTCTACCGCGCATAGATGATTTGTTTGATCAGTTACAAGGTGCGAGGGTGTTTTCTAAGATCGATCTTCGTTCAGGCTATCATCAGCTGAAGATCAAGGACTCGGATATTATGAAGACTACATTCTGGACCCGATATGGTCATTATGAGTTTCTTGTGATGTCGTTTGGGCTGACCAACGCCCCAGCAGCATTTATGCATCTGATGAACAGTGTGTTCAGGCCCTATTTGGATTCATTTGTGATTGTGTTCATTGATGACATTCTAGTCTACTCCCGTAGTCAGGAGGAGCATGCTCAGCATTTGAGTATTGTGTTGCAGAGATTGAGGGAGGAGAAGCTATATGCTAAATTCTCCAAGTGCGACTTTTGGCTCGAGTCCGTAGCATTTCTGGGACATGTGGTGTCTCGTGCTGGTATTCATGTTGATCCTAAGAAGATAGAGGCGGTGCAGAGTTGGCCTAGACCGTCCTCAGCTACAGAGATCGGGAGTTTTCTTGGCTTGGCGGGGTATTATCGCCGGTTTGTTCAGGGATTTTCATCCATTGCTTCTTCATTGACTAAATTGACCCAGAAGGGTGCACCATTCGTGTGGTCGGATGAGTGCGAGGAGAGCTTTCAGAAGCTCAAGACAGCTTTGACCACAGCTCCAGTGTTAGTATTTCCATCAGCTTCAGGTTTATATACCGTTTATTGTGATTCCTCGAGAGTGGGGATAGGTTGTGTGTTGATGTAGGAAGGTAAGGTGATTGCGTATGCTTCTCGGCATTTGAAGCCACATGAGAAGAACTATCCTGTTCATGATTTGGAGCTAGCCGCCATTGTTAATGCATTGAAGATTTGGAGGCACTATTTGTACGGTGTGTCTTGTGAGGTGTATACCGACCATCGTAGTCTCCAACACTTGTTCAAACAGAAAGACCTTAATTTGAGACAACGGAGATGGCTAGAGTTGCTGAAGGATTATGACATTACTATATTATATCATCCGGGGAAGGCCAATGTGGTGGCCGATGCTTTGAGCCGGAAGGCGGTCAGTATGGGGAGCTTGGCATATATTCCAGCCGAGGAGAGGCCATTTGCTTATGATGTTCAGGTGCTAGCCAATCGGCTAGTGAGGTTAGATATTTCGGAGCCCAGCAGGGTATTGGCTTGTGTTGTATCTCGGTCATCTCTATATGATCGTATTCGTGAGCGCCGGTATGATGATCCACATTTGGCTGTCCCGAGGGACAGAGTTCAGCATGATGATGCTAGAGATGTCACCATTGATAGTGACGGCGTATTGAGGATGCAGGGCCGGATATGTGTGCCCAATGTTGATGGCCTTCGTGAGTTGATTCTGGAATAGGCCCAAAGCTCGTGGTATTCTATCCATCCAGGAGCCGCGAAGATGTATCAAGATTTGAAACAGCACTATTGGTGGAGAAAGATGAAAATGGACATTGTCAGACATGTAACACGGTGCCTCAACTGTCAGGTAGGTTAAGTACGAGCATCAGAGGCCCGATGGTGTATTTCAGCGCATTGTTATTCCTGAGTGGAAATGGGAGAGGATCACTATGGACTTTGTTACTGGACTCCCTCGGACGGTGAGGAAGTTTGATTCTGTATGGGTGATTGTGGATAGACTGACCAAGTCAGCTCACTTCATTCTAGTTAGTACTACCTACTCATCGGAGTGGTTGGCATCGATCTTTATTCGAGAGATTGTTCGGTTACATGGAGTTCCAGTGTCTATCATATCCGACAGGGGTACTCAGTTCACTTCTCAGTTTTGGAGAGCATTTCAGCGAGAGATGGGTACACGGGTTGAGTTGAGTACAGCATTTCACCCCCAGACAGACGGACAGTCTGAGCGTACTATTCGGATCTTGGAGGATATGTTGCGAGCTTGTGTGATTGATTTTGGTGGTTCGTGGGATGAGTTCCTACCACTTGCTGAGTTTGCCTACAACAACGGTTATCAGTCGAGTATTCAGATGGCCCCGTATGAGGCATTGTATGGCAGGCGGTGTAGATCCCCCGTGGGATGGTTTGAGCCTGGTGAGGTTAGATTGATAGGGACCGAGTTAGTCCAGGATGCTCTGGATAGAGCAAAGTTGATCCAGGAGAGGCTTCGTACAGCACAGTCTCGTCAGAAGAGTTATGCGGACCGTAGAGTTCGAGAGTTGTCTTTCATGGTTGGTGACGGAGTATTGTTGAAGGTTTCACCTATGAAGGGTGTCATGAGGTTTGGGAAGAAAGGAAAGTTGAGTCCCAGGTACATTGGTCCTTTTGAGATACTTAGGAGAGTTGGAGAGGTGGCATATGAGTTGGCCTTGCCGCCCAGCTTATCCAGCGTTCATCCGGTATTCCATGTGTCTATGCTCCGAAAGTACATTGGAGATCCGTCTCATGTATTAGACTTCAGTACCATTCAGCTTGATGGTGATCTATCCTATGATGTGGAGCCTATTGCTATTTTGGGACGTCAGGTGAGAAAATTGAGGTCTAAGGAGATTGCATTAGTTAAGGTTCAGTGGAGAGGTCGACCCGTGGAGAAGGCCACGTGGGAGATCGAGCGGGAGATGCAGAGCAGATATCCTCACTTGTTTGAGACTTCAGGTATGTTTCTTGACCCGCTCGAGGACGAGCGTTTGCTTAAGAGGGGGAGAATGTGACGACTCGGCCCGTCGTCACGGGAATTACCACCCCGTTATGTTGTAAATACATGTTTGATGATTTTATATCAGTGTTAGAGTCTATCGGGTGAGTTAGGAGTGAATTGGATTGAAAATGAGGCATATAGCCTTTTGAAGGAAAACTTGAATAAGGAAAGTCAACCTGGAGTTGACTATTTAGTTAGAGGGCTCGAAATCGGATTCTGATGACTTGGTTAGTTCCGGGAGGTCATTTATGACTTAGGGGAGCGATCGGAATTGAATTTAGAGGCCCGGTGTAGAAATAGGCTTGAATTGGCTAAGGTTGAATTTTGGCGAAATCCGAACGGCAGGTGAGATTTTGATCTGGGGGTCGGAATGGAATTCCGATAGTTGCAGTAGCTCCGTTAGGTGATTTGGGATGTGCCTGCAAAATTTCAGGTCATTTGGACGTCGTTTAGTCGGGTTTTTGATTGATTGTGTAATTCGGAATGTTTTAAGGAATTTAGAATTGAATTCGATGTGAATTATGGGTTTTGATGTTGTTAGACGTGTTTTGAGGATTGGAGCAAGTTCGAATAAGGTATTAGGATGTGTTGGTGTGTTTGGATGGGGTCCCGGGGGCCTCGGGGTGTTTTCGGATGGCTAAACGAGAGAAAATGTGGAAAATTGTAGGTTTTGACTCTGGTTCTGTTGTTTTCGCTCCTGCGGAAATGGGGGCGCAGGAGCGCTTGGCATCGCAGAAGCGGAATCTTTTCCGCTGAAGCGGCTTCGCTGGTGCGAGAAGGAGACCGCAGAAGCGGTCAAGAGGCGAGATGGGAAGTCCGCAGAAGCGGAAGGTCGATCGCATAGGCGAGTCCGCAGAAGCGGACTCTTGATCGTAGAGGCGGAAAGGACCGTAGGGGCGGAAGAAATTCCGCAGAAGCGGACGCGCAGGGGCGGTCCATGGATCGCAGGAGCGGGATTTGCCAAATAGGCCTGGGTTCGCGGAAGCGACCAATTGGTCGCAGAAGCGGTTCCACAGGGGCGGAAAATGGTCCGCAGAAGCGAAAATCGCAGTGAATTAATTGTATCAGAAGTTAGAAAATTTCCGAAACATTTCACACATTTGGGTCTCGGCTTTAGAGGCGATTTGGGCGATTTTGAAGAGAAACTCAAGGGAAATCATCGGGTAATCAACTATGGACTTAAACTATGATTAGTATTGATAATATTATGCAATTATATCATGAAAATGGAGGAATTTGGGGTAATTCATGGAAGATTTAACCCTAGGCTTGAACTTTAGAAAAACAAGGTTTTGAATGGGCAAATGGAGTGCGAATTTGGTAAAATTGATATGCTTAGACTCGTATTGAGATGAGGGTTCCGAATATGTGACTTTCGTGATTTTTTGATAAGCATATCGAAAGTCGGGTTTTGACAACTTTGGGAATTTTGATGTAAATTGAGTTGTATTGATTGGGTGTCGTCCCATTGGCCTAATTTGTTGTATTTCTACTGTATTTGATCGGATTCTACGCGTGCGGAGCTTGATTCTCGTGGCAAGGGCATTGCGGAGTAGTCGTCGCGCCGTATTGAGGTGAGTAATAGATGTGGGTGATGACCAGCGGGTTCGAAACCCCGATATACCACTTTGTGACGATGTATAGCAGCGAGACACGTACTCTCATGTGAGTGCGGGGTCGATTTTGATTGGGGACTATGGCTTAGTCCGACTTGCTGATACTGTGTTATGATATTAGGCTATTCATGAGCCGTCGAACCTCCTTCTCGGATGGTTGCATATTATACTGTGATATTGGCTACTCTTGAGTCGTTGAACCCCCTTCTTGGGTGGTTGAGTATACTTGTGGGCCGGTTATTGGATCCCGCGAGGATCGTTATCATTGTCTTATCATATTGACATGTTAGTTACTACCAGTCCGTAGCTATTATGTATCATGCTATTTCCAATCTCTGGAACTTGGTATTACTGTTTTCCAACTGAAAAAAATGATAAAAAGAGTTTTCAAACTACTTTTGAGCCTGCGAGGCTGTACTTGCATATTAGCTGACTGGTGGTGGATTGGGCTGCGCACCGCAGCAGTATATATGTTGGATCGGACTACACGCCGCAGTAATATTGTGCTTGGGCTGTAGGAGCCCCTCCGGAGTCTGAACCCCCATAGTGAGCACGGGTACCCAAATTGGATCGGGCCACGCGCCGTAGCGGTCATATCATGCATTGCATTGCATTTAGCTACATCTGCTAGCTGTTATACTGTTTTGCTGGTACTTATTGGTACAGGTACGGTTGATATCGATTCTATGACAGGGTATTTGATTACAGCTTTACATAGTGCTTTATTGCGGATTTCTTATCTGCGCTGTCTTACCCTTGTTTATTACCACTGAGTCTGGCAGTACTCATTTTACTCCCTGCACCTTGTGTGCAGATCCAGGTACCTCTCAGCAGTGATCCAGTAGTTGTGCGAGGCGACATTTGTGGATATTCGAGGTAGCTGCAGAGTCCGCAGGACCCGATATTCCTTCTCACTGTCTCTTGATTTTGTATTGACTTTTCTTTCCGCACTTGGTATCTTGTAAACCTTTATAAACTCATGTCCAGTAGGGGCTCATGACTCTTGACCCTTGGTCTATGGGAGTTGATGTATTATGGGACTTGGTTCCCCGTTTTCGTTATATGTATTGCTATTGCTTCGTGATTCGAGCTTCTAGCTCCGTTATTGTTATTGATTGGTCAGGCTGGCTTAGCATTGTGCTGGGCGCCATCACGACCAGATTTGGGGTCGTGACAATCATGCACCTTCCTGTGCTACCACTACTTAGTTGAGCATATTAGCTATATAATTTTGTAGAGATAATTCTTTATTCGAGCGAATAAGACATTAGGCCAAATTCCAACATCCTGAACAAAGCATCCGGAAGATCCGGTGAAAACATAACTCCTCCTGGGACCTGAGCTGGGCCTACTGGAGCTGTTGGGACTGGAACCTCCTCCTCGATATGAGCCCGAGGTTCTGTCACTTGGGCCGCTGCTCGGGGCTGAGCTCTGCCCCTACCTTTGCCTCTAGGACGACCTCGACCTCGACCTCTACCCCTAGCGAGAGCTGCCGCTGCTGGGACCTCGGGCTGCTGATCGGTAGATGAGGATGCACGTGTCCTTACCATCTACGGAAGAACAGAGTAGAAGTTCAATTAACATTTGAAAGATCAAGTCGCACGACTGGAAAGAATAAAGGGAATATTTTCCTAACTCTGTAGCCTCCGGAGGATAAATACAGACGTCTCCGTACCAATTCTTCAGACTCTACTAAGGTTGTTTGTGAGTTGTGAGACCTATGCAACCTAGTGCTCTGATACCAACTTGTCACGACCCGGATTTCCCACCATCGGGGGTCATGATGGCGCCTACTAGTGGAAGCTAGGCAAGCCAAATATTAGTTACACCTCCATTAATTACCAAATTCTTATTAAGACTTTAAAATTAAAAACATATAAATTCCAGCGGAATAATTGAACTTAGCGGAAGACTTAGTCAATCTTATCAAATATGATAAAGAAAACCCAAACATGATACACTACCCAAGACTGGTGTCACAATACTCACGAACTTCTAAGAATAATACACATAATTGTCTGAAAGAAACATAAGCTATTTATCTCGAATATATGAGATAACAGAATGAAAAACATAGATAGAAGAGACAACGGGCCCTGTGGACGCCTGCAAGGCTACCTCGTAGTCTCAGTGGTCGGAAAATCCACAATCGCTACTGCCGCTGCTGCTATCCGTAACCTGTATCTGCGCAAAAAGAGCGCAGAGTGTAGTATCAGCACAACCGACCCCATGTGCTGGTAAGTGCCTGGCCTATCCCAGCGAAATAGTGACGAGACTAAGGCCAGTCACCCACATAAACCTGTACAGTTGCAAAATATATATACATGTACAAAAACATTTATAAGGAAAGACTCTGCTCTAAAATAACAGTCAATAACTCGTGATATCCAGAATAATCTAGTCAACGGAATAAATCTTACTTTCATGTCTCAATTCCTTTTTCATTTCATATCTCGTGGTAGGCGTACCACCCGCTCCCAACTATCACAGTAATTATATCTTGTGGTGGGCGTACCACCCGCTCCCAACTATATCAATAGATTATATCTTGTGGTAGGCGTACCACCCGCTCCCAAATATATCAATAGATTATATCTTGTGGTAGGCGTACCACTGTGACGACCCAAAGGGGTCATCACTTATTTTATTAATAATTTCGAGCTTCTGAGGCCTTGAAAACCTCATTCTATGTTGCCTCGATTTACGTGCACGATCCGAGCATGTAGCCGGAAAGATTTTGTGATAGAAAATATGAATTCTATGAGAAATGTGGATAAAAATGATATTAATATTGATATGGTTGACTTCGGTCAACATTTTTGGTAAACGGATCCGGACCCGAGATTGGATGGTCCCGAGAGGTCCGTAGGAAAATATGGGACTTGGACATGTGTCCGGAGTCGAATTCGGAGGCCTAGAGCCCAAGTTATGAATTTTTATGTGAAATTGTTTTTGATGCAATTATTAAAGGAAATAAATTGATAGACATTGGTATCGGGCTCGTATTTTGGTTCCGACGCCCGGTACAAGTCTTAAATATTATATATGTGATTTCTGTAAAGTTTGGTGACATTTGGATGTCGTTTGAGATGTTTTGGACCTTGAGTTCCAAGTTAAGAAGTTTTGAAAATCAAAACTATGAAAACCATGAGTTTGGGGCTTGATTTGATTGAAACGAAGTGATATTGGCGATATGATCGCACGAACAAGTCCATAATGTGTTTTTGAGGTTGTGTACATGTTTAGTTTGGAGCCCGGGGGGGCTCGGGTAAAGATTTGATAGGCCGTTGGTTAAATTTCTGAATTTTGAACTGCTGGTTTTTTTCACCCAGTTGTTGGCTTCGCAATTGCGAAGAATTTCTCGCAATTGCGAAGGTGACAGACCAAGGCAGGGTTCGCAAATGCGAACCCTTGATCGCAAATGCGAAGGGCGTCCAGGAAGGCTTGGGTTCGCAATTGCGAACATAACCTCGCAAATACGAGGCCTTCACTGCCTAGCCATGCTTCGCAAATGCGATGCCTCACTGCTAAGCCATGCTTCGCAAATGCGAAGCCTTCTTCGCAAATGCGAAGGAGCCTTGTTCGCAAATGCGAACAAATGTTCGCAAATGCGAACTTTCCACCCTTAGCTTATTTTTTCAAACTCCAGAAATTGGTCGGGGTTCGCAATTGCGAACCCATGTTCGCAAATGCGAACACGAGAGACCTGAAAAACACGAATTTCAGTCATTTCTTCATTTTTCACAAAACCAAAACACCCATTTGCGACTCTTCAAGGATTTCTTCTTCATCAAAACGATTGTAAGTCACTTTTTACTTAATTCTTTCAATTCCTAACATCATTAAACATGTTTTTCATTAGAAATCAAATGTTTTCATGGTAAAATTCTTGTTTTTGTTAGAAAATAGGGTTTTTCATAAATTGGGGAATTGGACCTCGAATTGAGGTCCGATTTTGAAACAAATTATATACGTGAACTCGTGGGGGATGGGTAACCGGATTTTGGTCCTAACCCCGAATTCCGATCATGTGGGCCCGGGGTTGAAATTTACTATTCATGGAGAATGTTGTAAAAGTGTTATTTGGTA
Source organism: Nicotiana noctiflora (assembly GCA_032618575.1). Classification (NCBI taxonomy): domain Eukaryota; kingdom Viridiplantae; phylum Streptophyta; class Magnoliopsida; order Solanales; family Solanaceae; genus Nicotiana; species Nicotiana noctiflora. The sequence goes on from JASVEL010007424.1 coordinate 373,176, forward strand.
TTAAGAATTAGTTTGTTGAGTAGAATTGATGATATTAAATCAATTGTGTATAGATACGGTTGGATTGGAGCCAAATTGAAAGAAAAGACATTTCCACGGATTGGATTGTTCATAAGCATTCGAGGTAAGTGTTTGTTCTATCCTAGCTTGAGGGAATAGGATTATGTGTTATGTGTTATGTGATCGAGTGCGGTGTATGGGCTGTGGTGACGAGCATCCATACACTGGCGTCTAGTATGACCGTGAGTCTTTGGGAAAATGATTATTTGAGATATATTACAGATGAAATATTATTATTCTTCCTTGTTAGGACTTGTTGTGAAGAAAATTATTGATTGCCCTTGATGGGACGGTTTATGAATTACTGTTTCTTTCTTTGCCCTTAACTGTGATTGTTATTTGGGTGAGGAAGAGAGATAATGCACGAAGGGTGATGCCGTGCCATGTTTATTATTGATTATGCACGAAGGATCATGCCGTGCCATGTTTATTATTGATTATGCACGAAGGATCATGCCGTGCCATGTTTATTATTGATTATGCACGAAGGATCATGCCGTGCCATGTTTATTATTGATTAGGCACGAAGGATCATGCCGTGCCCTATTATTGATTATGCACGAAGGATCATGCCGTGCCCTATTATTGAACCATGTACGAAGGATCATGCCGTACTATGGACGTGAGGATGAGAGTAAAAGCACGAAGGGTGATGCCGTGCAACTGTTTGCTATTTCTTCAATTGATATTACTTGTGTTTACATTACACTTTGTTTTTCCTTGTGAAATTATTAACTGTGGTTAATTGTTGAATTCTTTAAGATGTTCCTTGTTGTGTTAATACTTGATTATTTCTTGTTATTTTGTGGTACATATATATATATATTGAATTGCACAGGTTTATGTGGGTGTCTGGTCCTAGGCTTGTCACTACTTCACCGGGATAGGCAAGGCACTTACCAACACATGGGGTCGGTTGTGCTGATGCTACACTTCTGTGCGTTTTTGCACAGGTCCAGGTTACGATCAGGAGCAGCAGCAGCAGCAGCAGCAATAAATAGATCGCGTGGGAGTTGATCACATTTGAGACCGAGGTAGCTTGCAGACGTCCGCAGGCCCGGCGTCTCTTTCTTTAATTATGTTAATAGCTGTAGTCTCATTGTTCCGAGACAAACAGAATTATGTTATATTTCCTTCAGACTTTATGTGTAGTATTCCATAGTAGTTTGTGAGTTGGTGACTCCAAGTCTTGGGTAGAGGATTTCAGTCTGATTTTTACCGTGTGATTTATTATTTCCATTTCGATAAAGTATTTCGCATTTATTTAATTAAGATTGTGTTAAAAATAGAATAGTATGAATATAGTGGCTTGCCTAGCTACCACGAGTAGGCGCCATCACGATCCCGATATTGGGGAAAAAATCCGGGTCGTGACAATAAATTCACCCAATCATCCACGAGTTGAAATATACAATTTGTTCTTAAGTTCGACTCCAAAACGAAGTCTAGATCATAAATTCTTTGAAAACCCTTCATTTGTTCTTTCTTGTCGTGCTACTTGATCCTCAATTACTGATTGAATTTCTATTCTGTCCTTTCGCAGATGGTAAGGACACGCACTTCTTCGTCCGCTGACCAGCAGCCTAAGCCCCAGACAGCTCCTGTGAGGGGCAGGGGCCGAGGCCGTACTAGAGGCCGTGGTAGGGGTAGAGCTCAGCCCCAGGCAGCTACCCCAGAGTTGGAGCCCCATATTGAGATTAATGAGGAGGTTCCGATTCCAGCAGCTCCAGTGGGCCCAGCTCAGGTCCCAGGAGAGTCTTTAATTACCCCAGATCTCCGGGATGCCTTGATCAGAATAGCGGGATTCATGGACAGCATTGCCAGAGCGGGTTTATTATCAGTTGCCCCAGCTACTTCTCAGGCCGGAGGAGGGGCCCAGACTCCTATTGCTCATACTCCGGAGCCAGTAGCTCCTCAGCCTCAGGCACCAGTAATTCAGCCAGCTGTGGCTACTCATTCAGGTACCACAGCTCATGCCGGTGATGGAACGGCCATGACTTCTGATTCGTTATGGAGGCTTGATCGGTTCTCCAAGCTATTTACCACTACTTTCAGTGGAACCGCATCAGAGGATCCTCAGGACTTTTTATTCAGTTGCCATGAGATTCTCAAGACTATGGGGATCGTGGAGACAAACGGAGTTGATTTTTGTACTTTCAGACTTGCAGGATCCGCCAAGACTTGGTGGAGAGATTATTGCCTGACTCGACCAGCAGGGTCCCCAACTCTATCATGGGACCAGTTTGCGGAACTATTTATGGAGAAGTTTCTCCCTACTACTCGGCGGGATTTACTTCGGAGGCAGTTTGAGCGCCTCCATCAGGGCACTATGACAGTTACACAGTATGAGACGAGATTTATCGACTTGGCTCGTCATGCAGTAGTGATACTTCCCACTGAGCGGGAGAGGGTACGCAAGTTTATAGATGGGCTTAATCATCCGATTAGACTCCAGATGGCTATGGGCGTGGGGAGTGACATATCATTTCAGGAGGCAGCCAATGCAGCACGCAGAGTTGAGATGGCTCTTGCTAGGGGAGGCGGTTATTCTTCGGATAAGAGGCCTCGTCATTCAGGTAGATTTGGTGGTTCTTCCTCTGGTAGCAGAGAATCCTTTGATAGAGGCCAGTCTTCCAGGCCTTTCCATTCCGCCCTTCAGGCTTCGCAGGGTGGATCAGGTGATCGTGGTTCTCGGGGGTATTATTCAGACCAGTCTCCTATTAGTGCTCAGCCTCTTCAGAGCGTTCGTGGAGGCCATTCAGGTCGTCAGGGCCAGCAGCCCTATCAGTCTAAGAGTTGCTACGGTTGTGGCGACCCAGGTCATTTTATCAGGAATTGCCCTATAGCAGCGGGCAACTCTCAGCAGCGAGGTCCTCGTCCTATGATTCAGGCCCCAGCTGACCCTCAGCCTGCCCAGCCAGCCAGAGGCGGGGGTAGAGATTATAGAGGTGGAGGTCGAGACCGTAGAGGTGGAGACCGTCCAGCGAGAGGTAGAGGTCAGCCAGTTGATGGTCGTCCTAGAGACGCAGCTCAGAGGGGAGGTGCGGATCCCCGATTCTATGCTTTACCAGCCAGGCCAGAGGCAGAGGCATCAGATGCTGTGATTACAGGTACTATTCTTGTGTGTGGCAGAGGTGCTTCAGTATTATTTGACCCTGGATCTACATATTCCTATGTGTCTTCCTATTTCGCACCGTATTTGGTTGTGCCCAGCTATGCTCTGGATATTCCAGTTTATGTGGCTACGCCAATGGGTGACTCTATTGTAGTCGATCGGGTGCATCGTTCGTGCGTAGTTATATTTGGGGGTCTTGAGACCCGTGTTGATCTGTTGCTCTTGGATATGGTAGATTTTGATGTCATATTGGGGATGGACTGGTTGTCCCCATACCATGCTATTCTTGATTGTCATGCTAAGACTGTCACCTTAGCCTTGCCGGAATCACCCCGATTAGAGTGGAAGGGTACCTCAAGCCACTCCGTTCGCATTGTTATTTCTTATGTTAAGGCTCGACGTATGGTCGAGAAGGGGTGTCTAGCTTATTTGGCTTATGTTCGTGATTCCAGCGCAGAAGTTCCTTCCATTGAGTCGGTCCCTATTGCACGGGAGTTTCCGGAGGTTTTTCCTTCAGACCTGCCGGGCATGCCACCCGACAGGGATATTGATTTCTGTATTGATTTGGCACCGGGCACTCAGCCCATCTCTATTCCACCCTATCGTATGGCCCCGCCGGAACTAAAAGAGTTGAAAGATCGGTTGCAGGACCTTCTTGAGAAGGGCTTTATCAGGCCCAGTGTTTCCCCCTGGGGAGCACCTGTGTTATTTGTAAAGAAGAAGGATGGCTCGATGCGGATGTGTATTGATTACCGGCAGTTAAACAAGGTGACTATCAAAAATAAATATCCACTGCCGAGGATTGATGATTTGTTTGACCGGCTCCAGGGAGCGAGGGTATTCTCTAAGATAGACTTGAGGTCAGGCTACCATCAGCTGAAGATCAGGGCGGCTGACATTCCTAAGACGACCTTTCGCTCTAGATATGGGCATTATGAGTTCTTGGTCATGTCCTTCGGGTTGTCCAATGCCCCAGCAGCATTCATGGAGTTGATGAATCGGGTATTCAGGCCTTACTTAGATCTGTTCGTGATAGTCTTCATAGATGACATCCTGGTGTACTCCCGCGGCCAGGAAGAGCACGAGCAGCACCTCAGAGTGGTTCTTCAGACTCTGAAAGATAACCAGCTATTTTCTAAATGTGAGTTCTGGGTGAGTTCGGTAGCATTTCTGGGTCACATTGTATCAGTGGAAGGTATTCAGGTAGACCCAAAGAAGATTGAGGCAGTCCAGAATTGGCCTCGACCAGCTTCAGTGACCGAGATACGGAGTTTCTTGGGATTAGCAGAGGTTACTATCGTCGTTTTGTAGAGGGTTTTCTTCTATTGCGGCCCGATGACCGGGTTGACCCGGAAGGGTGTTCGGTTTCGGTGGTCGAGAGGAGTGTGAGGCGAGCTTTCGAAGCTCGAGACGGCCTTGACCACCGCACCGGTGTTGGTACTACCTACAAGTACAGGGGCCTTATACAGTTTATTGTGACGCATCTCGTACGGGGCTTGGAGCGGTATTGATGCGGGATGGTAAGGTTATCGCTTATGCTTCGAGGCGATTAAAGATACATGAGAAGAATTATCCAGTTCATGATCTGCATCACTTGACTGTTTTCGTTTGTTTGATCAAGCGGAGGCATTATCTATATGGTGTGACATGTGAGGTGTACACCTGATCACAAAAGCTTACAGTATTTGTTCAAACAGAAGGAGTTGAATCTACGACAGCGAAGATGGTTAGAGTTGCTAAAAGACTATGATGTTACTATATTATATCACCCGGGTAAGGCCAATGTGGTGGCCGATGCATTGAGTAGAAAGTATGCCGGCATGGGTAGTCTTGCATATATTCCGGTCAATCAGAGACCATTAGCTCTAGATGTCCAGGCCTTAGCCAACCGGTTCGTGAGATTAGACATTTCTGAGCCTAGCAGGGTGTTAGCCTGCACGGTCGCTCGTTCTTCATTATTAGAGCGTATCCGTGAGAGGCAATTTGATGATCCTCATTTGCGTGAGTTGAGGGATGCAGTACAGCGGGGAGGTGCCACTCAGGTAAATCTAGATGATGATGGGGTATTGAAATTGCAAGGGTCGAGTTTGTGTGCCCAATGTCGAAGGAATTCGAGAGTTGATCTTAGCAGAGGCCCACAGTTCGCGGTATTCTATTCACCCAGGTGCCGCGAAGATGTACCGGGACTTACGGCAACACTATTGGTGGCGCAGAATGAAGAAAGATATCGTTGCGTATGTCGCTCGGTATCTAAATTGTCAGCAGGTGAAATATGAGCACCGGAGACCTGGTGGTGTATTCCGGAGGATTGAAATTCCCGAGTGGAAATGGGAGCGGATCATAATGGACTTCATTACTGGACTTCCTTTGACTCGGAGGAAATTTGATACTATTTGGGTCATTGTTGATAGGCTGACCAAGTCAGCACACTTTATTCCAGTATCTGTCTCCTACTCGTCGGAGAGGTTAGCGGAGGTTTACATTAGGGAGATTGTTCGTCTCCATGGGGTGCCGGTATCTATTATCTCTGATCGGGGTACGCAGTTTACCTCGCGGTTCTGGAGAGCGGTCCAGCGGGAGTTAGGCACTCAGGGTTCAGTTGAGTACAGCATTTCATCCTCAGACGGATGGCCAGTCCGAGAGGACTATTCAGATTCTTGAGGACATTCTTCGAGCTTGTGTTATTGATTTCGGAGGCTCGTGGGACCGGTTTCTACCATTAGCAGAGTTCGCCTACAAAAATAGTTACCAATCTAGCATCCAGATGGCTCCGTATGAGGCGTTGTATGGTAGGCGATGTCGATCACCAGTAGGATGGTTTGAACCGGGAGAGGCTCGGTTGTTGGGTACAGACTTAGTTCAGGAGGCCTTGGATAAGGTCAAGACTATTCGGGAGAGATTGCGTTCAGCTCAGTCCAGGCAGAAGACTTATGCGGATCGTAAGGTTCGAGATGTAGATTTCATGGTTGGTGAACGAGTATTGCTCCGGGTGTCGCCTATGAAGGGCGTGATGAGGTTTGGGAAGAAGGGCAAGCTCGGCCCTAGGTATATTGGTCCATTTGAGATTCTAGACAGAGTGGGAGGGGTGGCTTACAGATTAGCTTTGCCGCCTAGCTTATCAGCCGTGCATCCAGTTTTTCATGTATCTATGCTTCGGAGATACCACGACGATCCCACACATGTGTTAGACTTCAGTACTGTCCAATTGGACAATGATCTATCTTACGAGGAGGAGCCGGTAGCCATTCTAGACCGGCAGGTTCGACAGTTGAGGTCGAAGAGTTATCCTTCTGTGCGTGTTCAGTGGAGAGGTCAGCCTCCTGAGGCATCGACCTGGGAGTCCGAGTCCGATATGCGGAGCCGTTACCCACACTTGTTTCCTGACTCAGGTACTTATTTCTTTTGTCCGTTCGAGGACGAACGGTTGTTTTAGAGGTGGAGATTGTGACGACCCAAAGGGGTCATCACTTATTTTATTAATAATTTCGAGCTTCTGAGGCCTTGAAAACCTCATTCTATGTTGCCTCGATTTACGTGCACGATCCGAGCATGTAGCCGGAAAGATTTTGTGATAGAAAATATGAATTCTATGAGAAATGTGGATAAAAATGATATTAATATTGATATGGTTGACTTCGGTCAACATTTTTGGTAAACGGATCCGGACCCGAGATTGGATGGTCCCGAGAGGTCCGTAGGAAAATATGGGACTTGGACATGTGTCCGGAGTCGAATTCGGAGGCCTAGAGCCCAAGTTATGAATTTTTATGTGAAATTGTTTTTGATGCAATTATTAAAGGAAATAAATTGATAGACATTGGTATCGGGCTCGTATTTTGGTTCCGACGCCCGGTACAAGTCTTAAATATTATATATGTGATTTCTGTAAAGTTTGGTGACATTTGGATGTCGTTTGAGATGTTTTGGACCTTGAGTTCCAAGTTAAGAAGTTTTGAAAATCAAAACTATGAAAACCATGAGTTTGGGGCTTGATTTGATTGAAACTAAGTGATATTGGCGATATGATCGCACGAACAAGTCCATAATGTGTTTTTGAGGTTGTGTACATGTTTGGTTTGGAGCCGGGGGCTCGGGTAAAGATTTGATAGGCCGTTGGTTAAATTTCTGAATTTTGAACTGCTGGTTTTTTTCACCCAGTTGTTGGCTTCGCAATTGCGAAGAATTTCTCGCAATTGCGAAGGTGACAGACCAAGGCAGGGTTCGCAAATGCGAACCCTTGATCGCAAATGCGAAGGGTGTCCAGGAAGGCTTGGGTTCGCAATTGCGAACATAACCTCGCAAATGCGAGGCCTTCACTGCCAAGCCATGCTTCGCAAATGCGAAGCATTCTTCGCAAATGCGATGCCTCACTGCTAAGCCATGCTTCGCAAATGCGAAGCCTTCTTCGCAAATGCGAAGGAGCCTTGTTCGCAAATGCGAACAAATGTTCGCAAATGCGAACTTTCCACCCTTAGCTTATTTTTTCAAACTCCAGAAATTGGTCGGGGTTCGCAATTGCGAACCCATGTTCGCAAATGCGAACACGAGAGACCTGAAAAACACGAATTTCAGTCATTTCTTCATTTTTCACAAAACCAAAACACCCATTTGCGACTCTTCAAGGATTTCTTCTTCATCAAAACGATTGTAAGTCACTTTTTACTTAATTCTTTCAATTCCTAACATCATTAAACATGTTTTTCATTAGAAATCAAATGTTTTCATGGTAAAATTCTTGTTTTTGTTAGAAAATAGGGTTTTTCATAAATTGGGGAATTGGACCTCGAATTGAGGTCCGATTTTGAAACAAATTATATACGTGAACTCGTGGGGGGATGGGTAACCGGATTTTGATCCTAACCCCGAATTCCGATCATGTGGGCCCGGGGTTGAAATTTACTATTCATGGCGCAGAATGTTGTAAAAGTGTTATTTGGTATTAAGAATTAGTTTGTTGAGTAGAATTGATGATATTAAATCAATTGTGTATAGATACGGTTGGATTGGAGCCAAATTGAAAGAAAAGACATTTCCACGGATTGGATTGTTCATAAGCATTCGAGGTAAGTGTTTGTTCTATCCTAGCTTGAGGGAATAGGATTATGTGTTATGTGTTATGTGATCGAGTGCGGTGTATGGGTTGTGGTGACGAGCATCCATACACTGGCGTCTAGTATGACCGTGAGTCTTTGGGAAAATGATTATTTGAGATATATTACAGATGAAATATTATTATTCTTCCTTGTTAGGACTTGTTGTGAAGAAAATTATTGATTGCCCTTGATGGGACGGTTTATGAATTACTGTTTCTTTCTTTGCCCTTAACTGTGATTGTTATTTGGGTGAGGAAGAGAGATAATGCACGAAGGGTGATGCCGTGCCATGTTTATTATTGATTATGCACGAAGGATCATGCCGTGCCATGTTTATTATTGATTATGCACGAAGGATCATGCCGTGCCATGTTTATTATTGATTATGCACGAAGGATCATGCCGTGCCATGTTTATTATTGATTAGGCACGAAGGATCATGCCGTGCCCTATTATTGATTATGCACGAAGGATCATGCCGTGCCCTATTATTGAACCATGTACGAAGGATCATGCCGTACTATGGACGTGAGGATGAGAGTAAAAGCACGAAGGGTGATGCCGTGCAACTGTTTGCTATTTCTTCAATTGATATTACTTGTGTTTACATTACACTTTGTTTTTCCTTGTGAAATTATTAACTGTGGTTAATTGTTGAATTCTTTAAGATGTTCCTTATTGTGTTAATACTTGATTATTTCTTGTTATTTTGTGGTACATATATATATATATTGAATTGCACAGGTTTATGTGGGTGTCTGGTCCTAGGCTTGTCACTACTTCGTCGGGATAGGCCAGGCACTTACCAGCACATGGGGTCGGTTGTGCTGATGCTACACTTCTGTGCGTTTTTGCACAGGTCCAGGTTACGATCAGGAGCAGCAGCAGCTGCAGCAATAAATAGATCACGTGGGAGTTGATCACATTTGAGACCGAGGTAGCTTGCAGACGTCCGCAGGCCCGGCGTCTCTTTCTTTAATTATGTTAATAGCTGTAGTCTCATTGTTCCGAGACAAACAGAATTATGTTATATTTCCTTCAGACTTTATGTGTAGTATTCCATAGTAGTTTGTGAGTTGGTGACTCCAAGTCTTGGGTAGAGGATTTCAGTCTGATTTTTACCGTGTGATTTATTATTTCCATTTCGATAAAGTATTTCGCATTTATTTAATTAAGATTGTGTTAAAAATAGAATAGTATGAATATAGTGGCTTGCCTAGCTACCACGAGTAGGCGCCATCACGATCCCGATATTGGGGGAAAAATCCGGGTCGTGACAAGTTGGTATCAGAGCTCTAGGTTACATAGGTCTCACCACTCACGAACAAGCTTAGTAGAGTTTGAGAGGTAGGTACGGAGACGTCCGTACTTGTCCTTCAGAGTCTATTGAGTTAGGAAAAAGTCTCTCATTTGTTCTTTCTTGTCGTGCTACTTGATCCTCAATTACTGATTGGAATTTCTATTCTGTCCTTTCGCAGATGGTAAGGACACGCACTTCTTCGTCCGCTGACCAGCAGCCTGAGCCCCAGACAGCTCCTGTGAGGGGCAGGGGCCGAGGCCGTACTAGAGGCCGTGGTAGGGGTAGAGCTCAGCCCCAGGCAGCTACCCCAGAGGTGGAGCCCCATATTGAGATTAATGAGGAGGTTCCGATTCCAGCAGCTCCAGTGGGCCCAGCTCAGGTCCCAGGAGAGGCTTTAATTACCCCAGATCTCCGGGATGCCTTGATCAGAATAGCGGGATTCATGGACAGCATTGCCAGAGCGGGTTTATTATCAGTTGCACCAACCGCTTCTCAGGCTGGAGGAGGTGCCCAGACTCCTATTGCTCGTACTCCGGAGCCAGTAGTTCCTCAGCCTCAGGCACCAGTGGTTCAGCCAGCTGTGGCCACTCAGTCGAGTACCACGGCTCATGCCGGAGATGGAGCGGCCATGACTTCTGATTCCTTATGGAGACTTGATCGGTTCTCCAAGCTGTTTACCACTACTTTCAGCGGTGCCACATCAGAGGATCCTCAGGATTTCTTATTCAGTTGCCATGAGATTCTCAAGACTATGGGGATCGTGGAGACAAATGGAGTTGACTTTTTGTACTTTCAGACTTGCAGGATCCGCCAAGACTTGGTGGAGAGATTATTGCCTGACTCGACCAGCAGGGTCCCCAGCTTTATCATGGGACCAGTTTGCGGAACTATTTATGGAGAAGTTTTTCCCTACTACTCAGCGGGATTTACTTCGGAGGCAGTTTGAGCGCCTCCATCAGGGCACTATGACAGTTACACAGTATGAGACGAGATTTATCGACTTGGCTCGTCATGCAGTAGTGATACTTCCCACTGAGCGGGAGAGGGTACGCAAGTTTATAGATGGGCTTAATCATCCGATTAGACTCCAGATGGCTATGGGCGTGGGGAGTGACATATCATTTCAGGAGGCAGCCAATGCAGCACGCAGAGTTGAGATGGCTCTTGCTAGGGGAGGCGGTTATTCTTCGGATAAGAGGCCTCGTCATTCAGGTAGATTTGGTGGTTCTTCCTCTGGTAGCAGAGAATCCTTTGATAGAGGCCAGTCTTCCAGGCCTTTTCATTCCGCCCTTCAGGCTTCACAGGGTGGATCGGGTGATCGTGGTTCTCGGTGGGCAGTATTCAGATTAGCCTCCTATTAATGCTTAGCCTCTTCAGAGTGTTCGTGGAGGCCATTCAGGTCGTCAGGGCCAGCAGCCCCATCAGCCCAAGAGTTGCTACGGTTGTGGTGACCCAGGGCATTTTGTCAGGTTCTACCCTCGAGCAATGGACAACACTCATCAGTGGGGCCCTCGTCCCATGATTCAGGCCCCAGCTGACCCTCAGCCTGCCCAGCCAGCCAGAGGCGGGGGTAGAGATTATAGAGGTGGAGGTCGAGACCGTAGAGGTGGAGACCGTCCGGCGAGAGGTAGAGGTCAGCCAGTTGATGGTCGTCCTAGAGACGCAGCTCAGAGGGGAGGTGCAGATCCCCGATTCTATGCTTTACCGGCCAGGCCAGAGGCAGAGGCATCAGATGCTGTGATTACAGGTACTATTCTTGTGTGTGGCAGAGGTGCTTCAGTATTATTTGACCCTGGATCTACATATTCCTATGTGTCTTCCTATTTCGCACCGTATTTGGTTGTGCCCAGCTATGCTCTGGATATTCCAGTTTATGTGGCTACGCCAATGGGTGACTCTATTGTAGTCGATCGGGTGCATCGTTCGTGCGTAGTTATATTTGGGGGTCTTGAGACCCGTGTTGATCTGTTGCTCTTGGATATGGTAGATTTTGATGTCATATTGGGGATGGACTGGTTGTCCCCATACCATGCTATTCTTGATTGTCATGCTAAGACTGTCACCTTAGCCTTGCCGGAATCACCCCGATTAGAGTGGAAGGGTACCTCAAGCCACTCCGTTCGCACTGTTATTTCTTATGTTAAGGCTCGACGTATGGTCGAGAAGGGTGTCTAGCTTATTTGGCTTATGTTCGTGATTCCAGCGCAGAAGTTCCTTCCATTGATTCGGTCCCTATTGCACGGGAGTTTCCTGAGGTTTTTCCTTCAGACCTGCCGGGCATGCCACCCGACAGGGATATTGACTTCTGTATTGATTTGGCACCGGGTACCCAGCCCATCTCTATTCCACCCTATCGTATGGCCCCACCGGAACTAAAAGAGTTGAAAGATCAGTTGCAGGACCTTCTTGAGAAGGGCTTTATCAGGCCCAGTGTTTCCCCCTGGGGAGCACCTGTGTTGTTTGTAAAGAAGAAGGATGGCTCGATGCGGATGTGTATTGATTACCGGCAGTTAAACAAGGTGACTATCAAAAATAAATATCCACTGCCGAGGATTGATGATTTGTTTGACCAGCTCCGGGGAGCGAGGGTATTCTCTAAGATAGACTTGAGGTCAGGCTACCATCAGCTGAAGATCAGGGCGGCTGACATTCCTAAGACAGAGCCTTTCGCTCTAGATATGGGCATTATGAGTTCTTGGTCATGTCCTTCGGGTTGACCAATGCCCCGGCAGCATTCATGGAGTTGATGAATCGAGTATTCAGGCCTTACTTAGATCTGTTCGTGATAGTCTTCATAGATGACATCCTGGTGTACTCCCGCAGCCAGGGAAGATCACGAGCATCACCTCAAAGTGGTTCTCCAGACTCTGAAGGATAATCAGCTATATGCCAAATTTTCAAAATGTGAGTTCGGTAGCATTTCTGGGTCACATTGTATCAGTGGAAGGTATTCAGGTGGACCCAAAGAATATTGAGGCAGTCCAGAATTGGCCTCGACCAGCTTAAGTGACTGAGATCCAGAGTTTCTTGGGATTAGCCGGTTACTACCATCGATTTGTAGAGGGGTTTTCTTCTATTGCAGCCCTGATGACCAGGTTGACCCAGAAGGGTGTCCAGTTGCAGTGGTCAGAGGAGTGTGAGGCGAGCTTTCAGAAGCTCAAGACAGCCTTGACCACCACGCCAGTGTTGATACTACCTACGGGTGCAGGGCCTTATACAGTTTATTGTGACGCATCTCGTACAGGGCTTGGAGCGGTATTGATGCAGGATGGTAAGGTTATCGCTTATGCTTCGAGACAGCTAAAAATACATGAGAAGAATTATCCAGTTCATGATCTTGAGTTAGCAGCAGTGGTTCATGCCTTAAAGATCTGGAGGCATTATCTATATGGTGTGACATGTGAGGTGTACACTGATCACAAAAGCCTACAGTACTTGTTCAAACAAAAGGAGTTGAATCTACGACAGCGGAGATGGTTAGAGTTGCTAAAAGACTATGATGTTACTATATTATATCACCCAGGTAAGGCCAATGTGGTGGCCGATGCATTGAGTAGAAAGTATGCCAGCATGGGTAGTCTTGCATATATTCCGGTCAATCAGAGACCATTAGCTCTAGATGTTCAGGCCTTAGCCAACCGGTTCGTGAGATTAGACATTTCTGAGCCTAGCAGGGTGTTAGCCTGCACGGTCGCTCGTTCTTCATTATTAGAGCGTATCCGTGAGAGGCAATTTGATGATCCTCATTTGCGTGAGTTGAGGGATGCAGTACAGCGGGGAGGTGCCACTCAGGTAAATCTAGATGATGATGGGGTATTGAAATTGCAGGGTCGAGTTTGTGTGCCCAATGTCGAAGGGATTCGAGAGTTGATCTTAGCAGAGGCCCACAGTTCGCGGTATTCTATTCACCCAGGTGCCGCGAAGATGTACCAGGACTTACGGAAACACTATTGGTGGCGCAGAATGAAGAAAGATATCGTTGCGTATGTCGCTCGGTATCTAAATTGTCAGCAGGTGAAATATGAGCACCGGAGACCTGGTGGTGTATTCCGGAGGATTGAAATTCCCGAGTGGAAATGGGAGCGGATCATAATGGACTTCATTACTGGACTTCCTTTGACTCGGAGGAAATTTGATACTATTTGGGTCATTGTTGATAGGCTGACCAAGTCAGCACACTTTATTCCAGTATCTGTCTCCTACTCGTCGGAGAGGTTAGCGGAGGTTTACATTAGGGAGATTGTTCGTCTCCATGGGGTGCCAGTATCTATTATCTCTGATCGGGGAACGCAGTTTACCTCGCGGTTCGGGAGAGCGGTCCAGCGGGAGTTAGGCACCCAGGTTTAGTTGAGTACAGCATTTCATCCTCAGACGGATGGCCAGTCCGAGAGGACTATTCAGATTCTTGAGGACATGCTTCGAGCCTGTGTTATTGATTTCGGAGGCTCGTGGGATCAGTTTCTACCATTGGCAGAGTTCGCCTACAATAACAGTTACCAATCTGTGTTATTGCTAAATATAATTTCTACAACATTCTGCCCGGAATAGTAAAAATCGACCCCGGGCCCACATAATCGAAACTCAAGTTTCAAACCAAAATAAGTTCACCCAATCTTCCATGAGTTCAAATATACAATTTGTTCTTAAGTTTGACTCCAAAACGAGGTCTAGATCGCAAATTCTTTGAAAACCCTTACCATACTAAATTCTCAATTTTTCTACCCATTTACACCTATTTAGGCTTAGGAATTCAAATAATATTAATGGAAAATGAAGAAAACGAGTTAAGAATCACTTATCCAAGAAGTTTGATGAAGAATCGCTCAAAAATCGTCCAAGGAGCTGTGGAGAAGAGAGTTGAACAGAAATGGGATTTTTATCCCGTTTCTGTTCTGTTTTGGGATTAAATTCACCGGGCAACGATTTTGTTCTACGCGATCGCGTGAACTGGGTCGCGATCGCGGAAGGCAAATGTTCAACACTACGCGATCGCGTGGTTAGTGCTGCGATCGCGTAGAAGAATTTCGTTGGGGTGGCTTATTTGTACTACGCGATCGCGTGAACAGGGTCGCGATCGCGTTGAAGGAGAACAGAAGGCTACGCGATCGCGTGCAGACGGCTGTGATCGCGTTGAAGAAGAACAGGAAGCTACGCGATCGTGTGCAGACGACTGCGATCGCATTGAGTAATTTGACAAGGCAGTGCGATCGCGTGTACAAGGCCACGATCGCGTAGAGTAAAATGTCTGTGTAAAAATTGCAGAAAATCTGCCAGTTTCCTAAGTCCAAAAACACCCCGAACCACCTCCAAAACACTCCCGAGTCCTCGGGGCCCCAAACCAAATATGCACACTAACTCAAAAACATCATACGAACTTGCTCGCGCGATCAAACCGCCAAAATAACATCAAAATCAACGAATTGAGCCTTAAAACTCAAGAATTCTTTCAAATTTCATAATTTCCAAAATTTCCAATTTAAGGCCGAAACACGTCAAACGACGTCCGTTTTCAACCAAACTTTACAGGAAGCGCTTAACCAATATATATGACTCGTACCGGGCGTCGGAACCAAAATACGAGCCCGATATCACCACTTTTCTATCAAATTTCAGTTTCATTTTCCTTAAACATTTTCAGAAAACAATTTAACAGAAAAATTATTTTACCGGGGTTCTAGACCTCGGATTTCAAT
The DNA here is from genome assembly GCA_032618575.1 of Nicotiana noctiflora. Lineage (NCBI taxonomy): Eukaryota > Viridiplantae > Streptophyta > Magnoliopsida > Solanales > Solanaceae > Nicotiana > Nicotiana noctiflora. The sequence goes on from JASVEL010007424.1 coordinate 388,437, forward strand.
TCCGGGCATACGCCCAAGTTCCATATTTTTCTACAGATTTTCTAAGACCGTCAAATCACGGTTCCGGGTCCGTTTACCAAAAATGTTGACCAAAGTCAACTATATCAATATTAATATCAAAATTCTTCATAATTTTCACATATTTCACATATTTCAACATAAAAATTTTCCAGCTTCGCGCTCGAACTATACACGCAAATCGAGGCAACTATAAATAAGGTTTTCAAGACCTCAGAAGCTCGAAATGATTAATAAAACAAGTGATGACCCTTTGGGTCGTCACAATTTTGACATTAAATTTCTATTTAATATTTTTTCTCTATGCTGTTCTACTACTTCTGTTTCCTGCACTACTAAATTCATTTCTTATAGTTGTTTCATATTTATGCAAAATTTCTATAGTTGTTGTAGCTTTTTCACCATCTAGTTTTTTATCATTTCTTAATACTCCTAAGGCATCTTTAGTTATATTTTGTAACCATAACTTAGTTGTTCCTATTAATGTTCTTTCTATGTATTCTGGTACATCTGATATTCCTATTTTATTGTCTATAATCTGTTTCGTCATGTATCCTACCCATAACTGGATTGTCTTATTTATATCTTTTACACAGTCTAGATCTAAAAAAATATTTTGTATTGTTGTTGGTATTTGTGTTGGAATCCATTTTGTATGTCTTGGTTCTCTATCATTTCTATATGTTTTCTTATAATTATTTTCATAATTTATATAACTTTTTTGCTCTATTTGTGTATCTTTTGTTCCTGATGTATTAGGTTTTTCATCTATTATCGCATTTATTTCTATACGATCATTTCTACCTTCTTCATTTTGTTCGACTTGTGCTATATTTTCTAAGATTTCCGTATATGTTTTGCTTGTTTCTGAATAATTTTCTAAATCATTATTATTATTTGGTTCATTTATTTCTTCTGTTCTAATTATTTCTAATTTTTCTTCTTGTAGTTGTTCTTTGAATCTATTTATCTCAAGTTGTAATTTATTTTCTTGTTCTTTTTCTTTTTGTCTAGCTTCGTATAGTTCTTTTAAAATGTTTAATTCTTTTTCTAATTCTATTATTTTAGCATTTTTTGTTTCTTCTATTTGCTTTATTTCTCTTTTTGATTGTTGTTTAATTTTTTCTATCTCATATTTTCGATCTATTTCTTCATTTTCTCTTGTTATTCTTACCAAAGCAGTTAAGCTATCTTCTAATTTTAGTGATTCTTTTTCTAACATTAGATATAAGTTATCTCCTATTTTCTTATATTTTCTTCCTATATTAGAAAATACAATTTTTATTTTTAGTCCTTCTGGGTTTTCATATGTTTTTTCGTCTACTGCAAATTCCTCTTTATTCATTTTTTAAGTTGTATAATCATTTTCCATTCTAATTCTGAAATTATATCTATAAGTTGTTCTAATCTATCATTATTAGTTTTAGAGATTTTTAAGTAATTAAATTCACAATATAATCCATATAATTCATTTTTAATTCTATCTGCTTCTTTTAATCTGTCTTGTTTATTAATAATATTGTAACTGGAATTATTACTTTTTTCATTATATGGTTTATATTGTGAATTTAATTACTTAAAAATCTCTAAAAATAATAATGATAGAATAGAACAACTTATAGATATAATCTCAGAATTAGAATGGAAACTAATTATACAACTTAATAAATAGAACTTAAAAATGAATAAAGAGGAATTTGCAGTAGACGAAAAAACATATGAAAAACCCAGAAGGACTAAAAATAAAAATTGTATTTTCTAATATAGGAAGAAAATATAAGAAAATAGGAGATAACTTATATCTAATGTTAGAAAAAGAATCACTAAAATTAGAAGATAGCTTAACTGCTTTAATAAGAATAACAAGAGAAAATGAAGAAATAGATCGAAAATATGAGATAGAAAAAATTAAACAACAATCAAAAAGAGAAATAAAGCAAATAGAAGAAACAAAAAATGCTAAAATAATAGAATTAGAAAAAGAATTAAACATGTTAAAAGAACTATACGAAGCTAGACAAAAAGAAAAAGAACAAGAAAATAAATTACAACTTGAGATAAATAGATTCAAAGAACAATTACAAGAAGAAAAATTAGAAATAATTAGAACAGAAGAAATAAATGAACCAAATAATAATAATGATTTAGAAAATTATTCAGAAACAAGCGAAACATATACGGAAATCTTAGAAAATATAGCACAAGTCAAACAAAATGAAGAAGGTAGAAATGATCGTATAGAAATAAATGCGATAATAGATGAAAATCCTAGTACATCAGTGTAACGACCCGGCCCGTCGTTACGGGAATTTCTACCCCGTTACCTTGCGTTTACATATATTATGCTTTTATATCAGTGTTAGAACCTATCGGGTGAGTTAGGAGTGCATTGAATTGAAAATGAAGCAAATGGCATGTTTGAAGTAAGTTTGAATATGGAAAGTCAACATAGAGTTGACTATCGCGTTAGAGTGCTCGGAATCAGATTCTAATGATTCGACTAGTTTTAGGGGATCATTTATGACTTAGGAGAGCAATCAGAATTGAATTTGGAGGTCCGGTGTAGTTTTAGGCTTGAATTGGCTAAGGTTGAATTTTGGTGATCCAAACGGTAGGTGAGATTTTGATCTGAGTGTCGAAACGGAATTTCGACAGTTGCAGTAGCTCCGTTAGGTGATTTTGGATATGCTCGCAAATTTTCAGGTCATTCGGAAGTCGTTTGGTCGGGTTTTTGATTGAATGAGCAATTCGGAAATTTTGAAGAAACTTAGGCTTGTATCCGTGTGTAATTGGTGATTTTGATGTTTAGGATGGTGTTTTTATGATTGGAACATGTTTGTATCGTGTTTTGGAGTATGTTGGTGGTTTTTGTTGGGGTTCAGGGGGCCTCGGGGTGAATCCGGACCATCATCCAGCATTTTGAAGCAAGGAAAAGTCTGCTGTAAATTACAGATCTCTGGGCAGGATTTTAGCCTTCGCGTTCGCGAGGGCAAGGCCCGCGTTTGTGAAGGCCACGCAGGGCAATGCATCGCGTTCGCGATGCAGATGTGTAACGACTCGGCCCGTTGTTACGGGAATTACCACCCCGTTACCTTGCATTTACATATATTATGCTTTTAAAACATTATTAGAGTATATCGGGTGAGTTAGGAGTGATTTGGATTGAAAATCAAACAAATAGCATGTTTGAAGAAAGCTTGAATATGAAAAGTCAACCAAGAGTTGACTATTGAGTTAGAGTGCTCGGAACCGGATTCCGATGATTCGACTAGTTCCGGGGGATCATTTATGACTTAGGAGAACAATCGAAATTGAATTCGGAGATCCGGTGTAGTTTTAAGCTTGAATTGGCGAATGTTGAATTTTGGCGAAAACCGGATGGTAGGTGATATTTTGATCCGGGGGTCGGAATGGAATTCCGACAATTTCTGTAGTTTCGTTATGTGATTTTGGATGTGTCCGCAAATTTTCAGGTCATTCGGACATCGTTTGACCGGGTTTTGGATTGAATGTTAGTTTTGAAAGTTTTGAAGAAACTTAGGCTTGAATCCGTGGTTAATTGGTGATTTTGATGTTTCGTATGGTGTTTTTATGATTGGAACAAGTTCGTATCATGTTTTGGGGTACGTTGGTGGTCTTCGTTGGGGTCCCGGGGGCCTCGGGATGATTTCGGACCATCAACCGGGCATTTGGACTTGGCAAAAATCTGCAGAAAAACTGCAGGTTCTGCCCAGGCCCTTAAGCCTTCGCGTTCGCGTGACAAGTGCCGCGTTCGCGAAGGCCAAGCTTTTTTGTGCATCGCGTTCGCGGGAGGGGAGTCGCGTTCGCGTAGGTCAAGGGTGTTAAGCATCGCGAACGCGTTGCTTGGGTCGCGTTCGCGTAGGGTCGTGGGTGTTGTGCTTCGCGTTCGCGGGAGGTGTATCGCGAACGCGTAGAAGAAATCTGGGCGGCTGGAAACTTGTACATCGCGAACGCGTGGGAGGCGTCGCGTTCGTGAAGGGTAACGGAAATTGTGCATCGCGAACGCGTGGTAAGCGACGCGAACGCGAAGAGTTAAGAGGATCTGTTCTTCGCGAACGCGTGGGAGCTCACGCGAACGCGAAGAACAACAGTCTCTGGCAGTGAATTAAATTGCAGAACAGAGGGGTTACGGGTTTACACCCCAAAACACAAATTTGAGCCCTAGAGAGAAGAAAACTCGAGGAAATCACTGAGAAGTCATCGGGTATTCGCCGGAGGTAAGATTCTTGACTCAAAAAAATCATTTTATGGTAGTATTAACATCAATCTTCATGAAATTGGGTTGAAATCTTGAAGAAATGTGGCCTAAGTAATGAAAACGGGATTTTTGGATTTGGAAGGCCATTTGAACTCCGATTTCGATAAATTTTATATGCACGGACTCGTGGCGAGATAAGGATCGCGTTGGTACTAATTTCGGAATTTTCCGAGCAGTGGGGCCCGGGGTCGGGTTTTACCAACTTAGTGTAATTATGCGAATTTCATATAAATTGAAGTGGGTTATGATTCTTTGACCCGTATTTGATATAATTATTGTTATTTGACTAGATTCTACACACGAGGCAACGAAATTCAAAGGAAAAGGCATCGCGGACGAGTCTACGACCGGCTAGAGGTGAGTAGTTTGTGTATATAGTAGCTTGAGGGTTCGAAACCCCGGCTTAGCACATTGTGACGCTAATAGGGCGTGGCTCGCACACCGTGGCAGGTGCGGGATTGATTGTGATTGGGGATTGAGACTTGGTCCATCCCGAAAATGAATAATATGTTGTTAGTGTTGGAAATACACTGTATTTGCTATATTTGTGGGCTGTAAGCCTTGTTTGGGGCCTTGTGCCGATCTGTAGCGTCCTTAGAGGACAATATTTATGTGATAGCTATAATTGCTTAAATCACCGATCTCAGTCCTGGAAATTGTAATCACACTTTTGAAATGCTAAGTCACCGGCTTTTGCAAAATTAACAAAGTTAAAGTATTTTTCATAAATTATGAATTGAGAACTGGAAATAAGGAAAAATGAACTGTTTTGTGACTTAATTGCTTATTGTGGACCGAGCATGGGATCGGGCTGCACGCCGCAGTGGTTGATATGAGGATCGGGCTGCACGCCGCAGCAGTATTGCGCTTGGGCTGTAGGAGCCCCTCCGGAGTCTGTACACACCCCCAGTGAGCGCCGTCGACGTTAAATTGGATCGGGCTACACGCCGTAGCGGTTATGTGCATTGCATTGCATCCGTATTTGTTGAATTACTCTGTGGTAGCTGTATTGTATTGTTGTTGCTAGTTCGTAGGAGATTCGGACTGTAGTGTAGCTTCATATTGTGGTATTTTGTGGATTTCTTACTGTCAGCTACTTATATATATTTGTTACTCACCGAGTACTTAGTACTCACCCCTACTCCCTGCACCTTTGTGTGCAGACTCAGGTACTCAGGAGTAGTAGACGGGCATCTCCATCGTTTACATTGTCACATCGAGTTGCTGAGGTAGCTGCCTACGTTCGCAGAACCTAGCTTCTCCTCTCATTCCAGTTGTTATTTTATATTTTGTATTCGGACTTGAGTACTTCTATATCGTACTCTCTATTTCCTGTTGGGTTTTGTTAGAGGCTCTAGACTTGTGACTCCGGATCTTTGGGAGTGTCGGTATTTTGTTCAGTATTATTATTATTGGAGTTCTTAAACTCATATATTCTTCTTGGGTTGTCCATTTGGGACTGATATCGTTGTGTTAATTAAATTGTTGGTCTGGCTGGCCTAGCTTGATTGTTGGGCGCCATCACGACCGGAATTCGGGTCGTGACAAGTTGGTATCAGAGCTCTAGGTTATTAGGTCTCGCGAGTCATGAGCCGGTTTAGTAGGCTTTCGCAGATCGGTACGTAGACGTCCGTATCTATCTTCGAAGGGCTACAGAAACTTTAGGAAAAACCTCATTTTCTTGGATTCATATCGTGCGATTTGTGTTATCATGAAATTAAATCTTTCCATATTCTATTCTCTCGCGGATGGCGAGAACACGAGCTAACGGACGTGGCGGACGACCACCATTGGCACCCGGAGGTCGTGGTCGTGGTAGAGGTAGGGCGGCAGCACCAGCACCAGCACCTGCTGACCCACCGCCGATCAGACTCAGGACCAGATTCCGGCGGTGAACGCTCCGGCAGCCACCCGCTCGAGCACCGGTAGTGCCTATCGTGATACCGGGTCTTCGGGAGACCTTGGCTCGGATCTTATCGGTGTGCACGAGCTTGGCACGGGTAGTTGCTGCTACTGCTGCGGTATTTCTTCACAGGCAGGGGGAGGGAGTCGGACCCCCGTGGCTCACACACCCAAGCCGGTTCAGCCGGTTGCGCCCGTTGCACCGGCTCCTGCATATATGGTTCCGGTTATGCCCGACGATGAGCAGCGTCGATTGGAGAGATTTGAGAGGCTACGGCCTCCGACATTCAGTGGTGCTGAGGGCGAGGATGCCCAGGGTTTTCTTGACAGATGTCGGCGCATGCTTCGCACCGCGGGTATTCTAGAGTCCGGCGGTGTTTTATTCACCACTTTTCGGTTCGCAGGTGCGGCATTTCGGTGGTGGGAGGATTTTAAGAGGCGTAGGCCCGCCGAGGCGGTGCCCCTCACTTGCGGCGAGTTCTCCGCGGTATTTTTGGAGAAGTACGTGCCTCGGTCTCGCAGAGAGGAGCTGCGACGTCGGTTCGAGTGGTTGAAGCAGAGGGAGAGATGACGGTTAATCGGTACGAGATGAGATTCACACAGCTGGCCCGTCATGCCATGTGGATGGTTCCTATAGACAGGGAGAGGATTCGGAGATTTATTGATGGTCTTATTTATCCCATCCGCATATTGATAACCAAGGGAGAGAGTTTCGACGGTTACCTTTGAGGAGGTGGTTGATGCTGCCCGTCACATTGAGACGGATCGCCGCGAGAGAGCGAGAGGAGAGAGAGGCTAAGAGGCCTCGTGGTACCGGCAGGTTACAGTGGTGCTCCGTCTAGGGGCCAATCTCGGCATAGCAGAGGTCGTTCTTTCGGGTCTCATCAGTCTGGACGTACAGAGTCCAGTGGGGTTTCATCCGATCGTGGTCGTCGAGGCCGGCGGGGTTATCGGGGTCGGCGGAGCCGCCGGCGAGTCGGCCGCACCGAGTGCTCTTCCGGCTCAGAGCTCTGCTCCTGTTTCCTCAGCACAGGATTCATCGGTAGCGAGGGGTCCTCAGCAGCCCCTTCTCCCATCTTCGGGCCGTTGTTTTGAGTGCGGTGATTTGGGCCATATCGGGAGAGAGTGTCCTCAGTGGCTTCGTAAGCGGTCTCAGCGGAGGGATCGGCCTTCGTCTTCTACTCCTGTTTCTTCAGCGCCAGCATAGTCAGCTAGGACTGGTGGCCAGGTATCCAGAGGTCGCCCCAGGGGCGAGGATCGTACTGGTGGAGGTCAAGCTCGTTTCTATGCTCTTCCGGATAGGAAGGATGCTAGTGCTTCAGATGCGGTCATTTCAGGTATTATCTCAGTCTGCCACGGGGATGCTTCTGTCTTATTTGATCCCGGATCCACCTATTCTTATGTCTCTACTTATTTTGCACATCATTTGGGTATGACCCGTGGTATTCTTGCTTTGCCCGTACATGTGTCTACCCCAGTGGGGGATACTGTTGTTGTGGATCTGGTATATCGATCCTGTATTATTACTATTGGGGGTCTGGAGACCCGAGTTGATTTATTACTACCGGGCATGGTGGATTTCGATGTAATTCTAGGCATGGATTGGCTATCTCCTTACCATGCGATTCTGGACTGTCATGCCAAGACAGTCACACTAGCTATTCCAGGTAATCCGAGGATCGAGTGGCGTGGCTTGACTGATTATGTGTCTGATAGGGTGATTTCTTATATAAAGGCCCAATGACTGATTGGCAAGGATTGTTTATCTTATTTGGCCTTCATTAGAAATGTTGAGGCCGAGACACCCAGTCTTGATTAGGTTCCCATTGTGAGGGAGTTTCCGGATGTATTTCCAACAGACCTGCCAGGCATGCCGCCTGATAGAGATATTGATTTTGGTATTGATTTGGTGCCGGGCACTCAGCCCATTTCTATTCCTCCCTATCGCATGGCACCAGCAGAGTTAAAAGAATTGAAAGAACAGCTTCAGGAACTCTTAGATAACGGTTTCATTCGTCCAAGTGTGTCACCTTGGGGTGCACCGGTGTTGTTCGTAAAGAAGAAAGATGGCACAATGAGAATGTGCATTGATTACAGGCAGCTGAACAAGGTAACGATGAAGAATAAATACCCATTGCCTCGTATTGAGGACCTATTTGATCAGTTACATGGAGCTAGTGTATTTTCTAAGATTGATCTTCGATCGGGCTATCATCAGTTGAAGATCAGGGTCTCAGATATTATGAAGAGGGCGTTCAGGACGCGATATGGGCACTACGAGTTCCTGGTGATGTCTTTCGGGCTAACTAATGCCCCAACTGCATTCATGCACTTGATGAATAGTGTATTTCGGCCGTACCTGGATTCTTTTGTGATTGTGTTTATTGATGATATTTTGGTATATTCACGCAGCCAGGAGGAGCATGCACATCATTTGAGAGTGGCATTGCAGAGGTTGAGAGACGAGAAGCTTTATGCAAAATTCACTAAGTATGAGTTCTGGCTTGATATTGTGGGTTTTCTGGGACATATAGTGTCCAGTGATGGTATTCGGGTTGATCCACAGAAGGTCGAGGTAGTACAGAGTTGGCCCAGACCTTCCTCAGCTACAGAGATTCGGAGTTTTCTTGGCTTGGCAGGCTATTATCGCCGGTTTGTTCAGGGTTTCTCATCTATTGCTTCACCATTGACTAAGTTGACACAGAAGAATGCTCCATTTGTGTGGTCTGATGAATGTGAAGAGAGCTTTCAGAAGCTCAAGGAGGCTTTGACCACGGCTCCAGTACTTGTGTTACCATCGGCCTCAGGGTCATATACGGTGTATTGTGATGCTTCCAGAGTTGGACTCGGTTGTGTGTTGATGCAGGAGGGTAGAGTTATTGCATATGCTTCTCGTCAGCTAAAGCCCCACGAGAAGAACTACCCTGTTCATGATTTGGAGTTAGCTGCTATTGTTCATGCCTTGAAGATTTGGAGGCATTATCAATATGGTGTATCTTGTGATGTATATACAGACCACCGCAGCCTTCAGCATTTGTTTAAGCAGAAAGATCTAAATTTGAGGCAGCGGAGATGGCTTGAATTGCTTAAAGACTATGATCACTACAAGAAATTGTCCCTATTGCAACAGTTATTTAGCAACGGTTATGGTACCGTTACAATAGACTAGCTACTGCCACGGTTATAACCGTCCTCATAGCCTAACGAACCTATTCGTACCGTTATAAAAGAAAACCGTTGTAATAGTCATATAGCCGTTACCATAGATTACTCTATAAGGACGATACGTTAAACTATCCGAATAGATTTATCTATTGGGACGGTTTCTTGGGAGAAAATGCTATGGGAACGGTTGCGGTTTCCCCCCAATTTTCCTTCTCTAATTTACTAAACCCGCGCTACATCTTTCAGTTCAGCTTTTCTTTTTAATTAATATTTTTAATTTTGTATTCCAAATAATTAGTCTTTATTCAGAATACTATCACTTAGAGAATATCGAAAGCCAACACAAGCCCTAATATTTTCCCACCCCAATTCCTCCGTCAAATCCAATCTCCAGCGAGCCTCCTCATCTGGCCACACCTTTATCGAGCGCGCTTCTAGGTCTGTTGAGGTAAGCTCTAGTAGAGAAATTTATTTTCTTTCCTTTGTGTGTAGGCTCTAGATGAGAAATCTCAAGAGTATTTTCATATTTCTTCAAGTTTGTTGCTTTGGTTCTGCTTCTGAATTATTTTTCTAAAGCCAAAATAACATCTCTCGACACTATAATGTTTTTCCTAAGTTTGGAAATTTGTCCATATTAATAATCAAGAGATAAGTAACTAAATGTTGATGGCTGATGGTTCAAATGTTTTGATAGGAAATGGAGTTTCGATCTACTGGAATGGGCTTTGATTATGATTTATGAGGTTCTATAGCTTGTTTGTTTGCTGAATAACTAGAATTGGTGTTTCTTATTATGATTGCTTGTAAATTGGAAAACGCCAAGCTAAGATTATTTAGAGGGAATGTGGTAAATAGAATTGAATATTGAAGCTTGTCAAGAAATCCTTTTGAAAATTATGCTTCTTTTAGTTCTTTACCTTTTTTATGTGGAATTTAAGGTCATTTTTGCATCCACAGATCTGGGAGTTTACTTCAGCAATGAACTGATCTATTACCAAACATAAAAGAGTGGTTGTGATAGTTAGAATGTATTTATTCTTTTCTTTTATGTATAGGAATGATTGTGCCAAATCTTATAGGAAATATTCTTAATGGTTGTACTATAAGTCTATAATTAGGCATCTATGTAACTAGAAAATCTTTCTTGTTTTCTGTAGGCTAAACTCATATAAGGAGCTCTATTTTACGTTGTAAATCTCTAACTAGTGAACATTTTCTCCCTTCTTTTCTCTCGTTTCACACCTTTGATTAAAACATCTTTTGGCAGTTAAAACACCATATGTTGCTCATTCAAGAGGTTCATGTGTGATATGAGGAAGATGAGTTGTATAAAATTTTTATCCTATGCTCGTGCAAAAAAATGTGTTATCATTAAATGTGTAACACCCTAGCGTCTGCTCTTTATAATTGTTAGTAGTGTCTTATTTGTTTAAAATTTTGGTTGTAGTAAGAAGGCTATTTGAAAAGGTGTGATATTTGGGTTGGTTGATGTTTTGTGATAACATGCTACTATTAAGTACTATGGCATCGTTATATTTGTACAAAATGTTTCCTATTTTATTGTAGTATAATTAGATTATACTTTGGAATTTAGTGGTTCATCTATCAGATATGTCAATGAACCAGGAATCACTGTTTAGTTGAACTTGCTTTGTTCCGAGCAGTTGCTGTATCAAATTTGAGTCAATATATCAGAGGGTTTTCTCAGTAACTGTTATTATGACTTATTCTTAATTAGCTGCAATTAACCAATTGTTCCTTACTCTTGACATGATTAGTATTGACAGTTTATTATTGAATATTCTGGAAAAGTAATATCATCTGAAGAAGTAAAGAACACGTTTCAGGCTTATGATAGTCATGGCAAGTTATCAGCAAGAGTAAACATTTTTTTCAAATTCTATAACAACTAAGTATCATTTAAAACTAGTTGAGTTTGGTTAGCTTCCTTTCTGAAAACCACATAGTAGTTGTATAACAGTTTGAAGTTTATTTTGTTCATGCAATATGTTCGAAAGATTCTTAATGAGTGAGAACTAACGAGAAATGTTCCTTATCAAAACTAAAGAGAAATGTTACCAACTCAAACTGTTAATCTAATGGTCTTGTCAAAATGCCTACTGTCGATATGAAAGTGGATAAAATTCTTAGTCAGGAAGAGTCTCTTAGGTCCGAGCATCTACTTCAAATTACTTAATTCCTTCTTGATGGTCTAGAAATCCAGTTGATTGCCTGATTCTTCCAATGAAATTGATGGTCCATATCCCCTGCTATCACTAATGAGAGGGAGAATATTACTCGTCCACAGGATTTTTCTTTTTTTTTTACCCACAAATTGGTAGTATGAATGTTCGTCTAACTGGTGGTGCTACTACTTAAAACGGATACTTTATTTATGTATGAATGCGGAAGCGCTCCATGTGCATCATACGTCATCCGCAAACGATCTCTATACAATGATATCTCAGGGTAATTGTTTCGTTTTTTGTTTGTTTGTAAAAGTTACTGTGCCTTGAAGTTTGTCTTCTGATGCAAATGGTGTTCTCAGAAGATCTAATGGATTATGGTTCTAATTTATGCTCTTAACTTACATTGTATGCGAGTATATATTAGCAGATCTAGGAGATCAAATGTAGCTAGCAGATTGTACTTTTTGGATATGTTTGTCTTACTTCGGAAACTTGCTTCTTTATGAATGTCATTTCCCAAAAAATTAGTGTTATCCGAATGATACATATATCGCTGCACTTCTAGAAGTGACCTGCCATCGTCCACAAGAGAGGGAGTGTTATATTCTTGAGGTTTGGAGCTCTGCCTTTTTATTTATTTATATGTTTTATCCTTTTTATTTATTTATATGTTTTATCTGGAAAATATTGTGGTTGAGTCATAGTTGACTAGTTGATTGGTTGATTTATTTTTTAATATAGAAGAACAATGTCATTTGTGCAAGACATTGTTGCACATGAGTTGTTTGATTTGGTTCCTCTATTGCGGAAAAAATTAAGGAACAAAAGGCAACTATCCGTCAAGAAGTTGTTGCAGATGTCGTTGCACGACTTCCGTCGTCCATCTACTGATAACAACAAAGGACAACTCATTCCAGGTATTAATATTGTTTATTTAAAATGAAAAAGTACTAATTTAAATCTGATCTTTTGGCAACGTACCTACTGATGGGTGGATGAGGGATATGGAATTTTCTTCTATATTTTAATTTGACCCATTAAAATCTTCTGAAGATACTCTATTTCTTTGGAGGATCAAAATGGTCCTTAATGTACCGGGGTCGGACTATTTTGGTGCTTATTATATATCAAGTGATAGTAATAGTCCTTAATGTATATAAAACATATATGGTTTTAGTCTCAACCCTAAAAACTAACGGTACAAACTAGAAATCAAATTTACTGTTTAACTTAACTTGAATCAATTAAAAGAAGTGTAGACAACTCTACCTCTACTGCTTTCTTTCACTCTTTTTCTAAAACAAATTTCTGTTAGCATCAAATATGAACAGAAGGTCAGATTTTGAGGTGATTTTGACCCTCGAGTGTCTGATGAATAGTTTGAGTTCATGGATAGTTACATTTTCAACTACATGAACCACAATGAGATTATTCATGGCTCTGGTGCCTCTTATGTACAAGAAGCTCGCTATTTTTTTCCAATATATTGCATGTAGAAATAAAAAATTGAATTTGTATGGCACAGTCGTATTACAAATGATATTTTGAGCAAGTTGAAAATTTTGTGATAGTCATATATACAAATAAAATTCTGCCGAAAAATTTAAGAATTTAGTGAGTTTGAAAATTTTCGAGTTATCAAATTTTAAAAAAAAAAATTCTTGTATTGCTTATTAACTGAATTTGTGCTTAAAACTGCTTTAAGTACTTTGTGACTCAATTATCCTAAAAATTTTGTTTGATTGTTTCTCATTGTCTTTTGTAGGTGCAGCAATTGTGGATGAAAGCACTGACAAAGACCTTACTTGAGTGTTGTTGATCGTTGTTAGACTTTCTGTTATTATGTTATTTAGTTTAGAACTTTTTGTATGCGAACTATCTATCTTGACTTTTGAATTTTCAACCAAACAATGTATCTATATTTTGTTTTTGTATACGGATAATGCTTGTTGGATATTGTGTAAACCAATTTCATGGAATAGGAAAATATTTCTTATTTTGTTTCCATGAATATTATAATTTGTTGCAATAGAGACTATAACCGTTCCAATAGACCTTGCAAATAATAAGAGTACCCCCTAATAAATGTTCCAATATGTCACAATTACGATGCAATAGGGTACCGATAATTGTTCCATTATATCCCAAAAACCGTTGCAATAGGCTTAAAAAATCAGCTGTATTATAATATCAGAACGGTTTATAACCGTTCCAATAGAAACGAAAACCGTTCCTATAGATATGACAATGGTATAGTCCAAACCGTTACAATATCCCTATCTATGAGGACGGTTTTCAAACCGTTGCAAATAACCGTTCCAATAGACCTATTGTAACGCCGAATCCGGGAACGCGTCCAAATCCGTCCCAATATACCTATAGGGACGGTTAGCCTATCTATTGCAACGGTTTTAGAAGGGTTGCCATAGCTGCAATTTCTAGTAGTGGATATTACTATCTTGTATCATCCCGGGAAAGCCAATGTAGTGGCTGATGCATTAAGCCGGAAGGCTATTAGTATGGGCAGTTTGGCGTATATTCCAGTTGGGGAGAGACCCCTAGCAGTTGATGTTCAGGCGTTAGCTAATCAGATGGTAAGGCTGGATATTTCTGAGCCCGGTCGGGTGATGGCTTGTGTAGTAGCTCGTTCTTCTTTATATGATCGTATTCGAGAGCGCCGGTATGATGATCCACACTTACTTGTCCTTAAGGACAGAGTTCAGCATGATGATGCTAGAGATGTCACTATTGATAGTGATGGTGTATTGCGGATGCAGGCCGGATATGCGTGCCAAATGTTGATGGTCTTCGTGAGTTGATATTGGAAGAGGCCCATAGCTCGCGGTATTCTATTCATCCATGAGCCGCGAAGATGTACCAGGATTTGAAGCAACATTACTGGTGGAGAAAGATGAAGAAAGATATTGTGAGCCATGTGGCTCGGTGTCTAAACTGTCAGCAGGTCAAGTATGAGCATCGGAGACCTGGTGGTGTATTCCGACGTATTGATATTCCGGAGTGGAAGTGGGAAAGAATAACTATGGACTTTGTTAGTGGACTCCCTCGGACGGCGAGGAAGTTTGATTCAGTTTGGGTGGTGGTGGATAGGTTGACCAAGTCAGCTCACTTCATCCCAGTGTGTACTACCTATACCTCAGAGCGGTTGGCAGAGATATTCATCCGTGAGATAGTGAGATTGCATGGAGTTCCCATTTCCATTATATCGGACAGAGGTACCCAGTTCACATCTCAGTTCTGGAGGACATTTCAGCGAGAGTTGGGTTCACAGGTAGAGCTGAGCACAACATTTCATCCACAGACGGATGGGCAGTCTGAGCGTACTATTTAGATATTAGAGGATATGTTGCGTGCTTGTGTCATTGATTTCGGTGGTTCATGGGCTGATTATTTGCCCTTGGCTGAGTTTGCTTATAATAATAGCTATCAGTCCAGCATTTAGATGGCACCGTATGAAGCTTTATATGGGAGACGGTGTAGGTCTCCAATCGGTTGGTTCGAGCCCGGCGAGGCTAGGTTGTTGGGGACAGAGTTAGTCCAAGATGCCTTAGACAAGGTAAAGGTGATTCGGGAGAGACTTCGCACAGCTCAGTCGCGTCAGAAGAGTTATGCAGACCGGAAGGTCCGAGATGTGTCTTATTCAGTAGGTGAGAAGGTGTTGTTGAAAGTTTCGCCTATGAAGGGTGTTATGAGGTTTGGAAAGAAAGGGAAGTTGAGCCCAAGGTTTATTGGACCTTTTGAGGTGCTTAGGAAAGTTGGGGAGGTGGCTTATATGCTTGCTTTGCCACCCGGTTTGTCGGGAGTTCACCCGGTGTTCCATGTATCTATGCTCCGGAAGTATGTCGGAGACCCGTCTCATGTGTTGGACTTCAGCACGATACAGCTAGATGAGGATTTGACTTATGATGTGGAACCGGTAGCCATTTTGGGTCGACGGGTTCGTAAACTGAGATCTAAGGACATAGCTTCAGTAAAAGTGCAGTGGAGAGGTCGTCCCGTGGAAGAAGCAACTTGGGAGACCGAGCAGGGGATGCGAAGTAGATATCCACACTTGTTTGATACTCCAGGTATGTTTCTTAACCCGCTCGCGGACGAGCGTTTGTTTAAGTTAGGGAGAATGTAACGACCCGGCCCGTCGTTACGGGAATTACCACCCCGTTACCTTTCATTTACATATATTATGCTTTTAAAACATTATTAGAGTATATCGGGTGAGTTAGGAGTGATTTGGATAGAAAATGAAACAAATAGCATGTTTGAAGAAAGCTTGAATATGAAAAGTCAACCAAGAGTTGACTATTGAGTTAGATTGCTCGGAACCGGATTCGATGATTCGACTAGTTCCGGGGGATCATTTATGACTTAGGAGAACAATCGGAAATGAATTCGGAGGTCCGGTGTAGTTTTAAGCTTGAATTGGCGAATGTTGAATTTTGGCGAAAACCGGATGGTAGGTGATATTTTGATCCGGGGGTCGGAATGGAATTCCGACAATTTCTGTAGTTTCGTTATGTGATTTTGGATGTGTCTGCAAATTTTCAGGTCATTCGGACATCGTTTGACCGGGTTTTGGATTGAATGTTAGTTTTGAAAGTTTTGAAGAAACTTAGGCTTGAATCCGTGGTTAATTGGTGATTTTGATGTTTAGTATGGTGTTTTTATGATTGGAACAAGTTCGTATCATGTTTTGGGGTACGTTGGTGGTCTTCGTTGGGGTCCCGGGGGCCTCGGGATGATTTCGGACCATCAACCGGGCATTTGGACTTGGCAAAAATCTGCAGAAAAACTGTAGGTTCTGCCCAGGCCCTTAAGCCTTCGCATTCGCGTGACAAGTGTCGCGTTCGCGAAGGCCAAGCTTTTTTGTGCATCGCGTTCGTGGGAGGGGGAGTCGCTTTCGCGTAGGTCAGGGGTGTTATGCATCGCGAACGCGTTGCTTGGGTCGCGTTCGCGTAGGGTCGTGGGTGTTGTGCTTCGCGTTCGCGGGAGGTGTATCGCGAACGCGTAGAAGAAATCTGGGCGGCTGGAAACTTGTACATCGCGAACGCGTGGGAGGCGTCGCGTTCGAGAAGGGTAACGGAAATTGTGCATCGCGAACGCGTGGTAAGCGACGCGAACGCGAACGGGAAGAGTTAAGAGGATCTGTTCTTCGCGAACGCGTGGGAGCTCACGCGAACGCGAAGAACAACAGTCTCTGGCAGTGAATTAAATTGCAGAACAGAGGGGTTACGGGTTTACACCCCCAAAACACAAATTTGAGCCCTAGAGAGAAGAAATGTCACGACCCCAAATCCGGTCGTGATGGCGCCCAGCACACTGCTAGGCCAGCCTGACCAATTAACAACAATCACGGAGCCATAAGCTCACTTTATCCAATTTAAGCATACGGAAATAATTCAACGGTGATAGATACATATTAAAAACAGGGAACCAAGTCCCAACACGTGCCAACTCCCATAGACCGAAGGGTCAAGAGTCATGAGCCTCTACTGAACATGAGTGTATAAAGGTTTACAAAATACCAAGTGCGGAAAGAAATGTCAATACAAAATCAAAAGACAGTAGGAAGGGATGTCGGGTCCTGCGGACTCTGCAGCTACCTCGAATATCCACAAACGTCGCCTCGCACAGCTACTGGATCACTGCCGAGAGGTACACGGATCCGCACACAAGGTGCGGGGAGTAAAATGAGTACTTGCCGGACTCGGTGGTAATAAACAAGGGTAAGACGGCGCGGATAAGAAATCCGCAATAAAACAATATGTAAAGCTACAATCGGCTACCCTGTCATAGAATTAATCTTCACTGTACCTGTACCAACAAATACCAATAAATAGCATAACGGCTAGCAGATGTAGCTAAATGCAATGCAATGCATGATATGACCGCTACGGCGTGTAGCCGACTCCAATTTTGGGTACCCGTGCTCACTGTGGGGGTTCAGACTCCGGAGGGGCTCCTACAGCCCAAGCACATCTCATAGAGATATTCCTGCGGCGTGCAGTCCGATCCAACATATATCTCGCTGCGGCGCGCGGCCCGATCCACTACTAGTCAGCTAATATGCAGATACAGCCTCGCAGGCTCAAAAGTAGTTTTTTTGAAAACTCTTTTATCATTTTTCAGTTGGAAAACAGTAATGTCAATTTCGAGAGATTGGAATTGGCATAATAACAAAAATAGATGCGGACTAGTAGTAAACTAGCATGTCTATATGATAAGACAATGATAACGATCCTCGCGGGATCCAATAACTGGCTCACGGCCCACATGTATAATCAACCGCCCAAGAAGGGGGTTCAACGGCTCAAGAGTGGCCATTATCACAATATATATATATGCAACCATCCGAGAAGGAGGTTCGACGGCTCTAGAATAGCCAATAATACAGTATCAACAGGTTGGACTAATATATAGTCTCCAGTTCATGATCGACCCCGCACTCTCAAGAGTGTGCGTGTCTCGCCGCTATAGAGCGTCACAAAGTGGTATACCGGGGTTTCGAACCCGCTGGTCATCACCCACATCTATTACTCACCTCAATACGGCGCGACGACTACTCCGCAATGCCCTTGCCACGAGAATCAAGCTCCGCACGCGTAGAATCCTGATCAAATACAATAATTATATCAATTACGGGTCAAAGAATCATAACCCACTTCAATTTATATGAAATTCGCATAATTACACTAAGTTGGTAAAACCCGACCCCGGGCCCCACTGCTCGGAAAATTCCGAAATTAGTACCAACACGATCCTTATCTCGCCTCGAGTTCGTGCATATAAAATTTATCGAAATCGGAGTTCAAATGACCTTCCAAATCCAAAAATCCCGTTTTTAATACTTAGGCCACATTTCTTCAAGATTTCAACCCAATTTCATGAAGATTGATGTTAATACTACCATAAATTGATGTTTTTGAGTCAAGAATCTTACCTCCGACGAATACCGGATGACTTCTCAGTGATTTCCTCGAGTTTTCTTCTCTCTAGGGCTCAAATGTGTGTTTTGGGTTAATGAACCCGTAGCCCTCTGTTTCTGGATTAAATTCACTGCCAGAACTATTTCTTCTACGCGATCGCGATCTTCTTCACGCGATCGCGATGCTCAAAATCTCGGCCTCACGCGATCGCGACATCATTCATGCGATCGCGATGCACAATCACCCTGCTTCACGCGATCGCGTCCTTATTTCCTGCGATCGCGTAGCTCATTTCCCCTGGACCCATTTCTTCTTCTACGCGATCGCGTAGCTAAGCATGCGATCGCGATGTACACCCGTTTTATTCTACGCGATCGCGACTGGCTACCCTGCGATCGCGATGCTTTGGCCCCCAGCTCTACGCGATCGCATCCCCCTCCCCGCGATCGCGGAGAGCAAACGCCTGCTGTGTTTATGACAGCAACCAGTTTTTTTCTCTTTTCTTCCAAAAATGGTCCGTTTGGACCCCCGGATTCATCCCGAGACCCCCGGGACCCCAACGAAAACCACCAACATATTCCAAAACACGATACGAACTTGTTCCAATCATAAAAACACCCTACTAAACATCAAAATCTCCATTTACTCACGGATTCAAGCCTAAGTTTCTTCAAAACTTTCAAAACTAACATTCAATCCAAAACCCGATCAAACGATGTCCGAATGACCTGAAAATTTGCAGACATATCCAAAATCACATAACGAAGCTACAGAAATTGTCGGAATTCCATTCCGACGCCCGGATCAAAATATCACCTACCATCCGGTTTTTGCCAAAATTCAACCTTCGCCAATTCAAGCTTAAAACTACACCGGACCTCCGAATTCAATTCCGATTGTTCTCCTAAGTCATAAATGATCCCTCGGAACTAGTCGAATCATCAGAATCCGGTTCCGAGCACTCTAACTCAATAGTCAACTCTTGGTTGACTTTTCATATTCAAGCTTTCTTCAAACATGCTATTTGTTTCATTTTCAATCCAAATCACTCCTAACTCACCCGATAGACCCTAACACTGATATAAAAGCATGAAACATGAAATTACAACATAACGGGGCGGTAATTCCCGTGACGACGGGCCGGGTCGTCACATTCTCCCCAACTTAAACAAACGCTCGTCCGCGAGCGGGTTAAGAAACATACCTGGAGTATCAAACAAGTGTGGATATCTACTTCGCATCTCCTGCTCGGTCTCCCAAGTTGCTTCCTCCACGGGACGACCTCTCCACTGCACTTTCACTGAAGCTATATCCTTAGATCTCAGCTTACGAACCTGTCGACCCAAAATGGCTACTGGTTCCACATCAAAAGTCAAATCCTCATCTAGCTGTATCGTGCTGAAGTCCAACACATGAGACGGGTCTCCGACATACTTCCGGAGCATAGATACATGGAACACCGGGTGAACTCCCGACAAACCGGGTGGCAAAGCAAGCATATAAGCCACCTCCCCAACTTTCCTAAGCACCTCAAAAGGTCCAATAAACCTTGGGCTCAACTTCCCTTTCTTTCCAAACCTCATAACACCCTTCATAGGCGAAACTTTCAGCAACACCTTCTCACCTACTGAATAAGACACATCTCGGACCTTCCGGTCCGCATAACTCTTCTGACGCGACTGAGCTGTGCGAAGTCTCTCCTGAATCACCTTTACCTTGTCTAAGGCATCTTGGACTAACTCTGTCCCTAACAACCTAGCCTCGCCGGGCTCGAACCAACCAGCTGGAGACCTACACCGCCTCCCATATAAAGCTTCATACGGTGCCATCTGAATGCTGGACCGATAGCTATTATTGTAAGCAAACTCCGCCAAAGGCAAATAATCAGCCCATGAACCACCAAAATCAATGACACAAGCACGCAACATGTCCTCCAATATCTGAATAGTACGCTCAGACTGCCCATCCGTCTGTGGATGAAATGCTGTGCTCAACTCTACCTGTGAACCCAACTCTCGCTGAAATGTCCTCCGGAACTGAGATGTGAACTGGGTACCTCTGTCTGATATAATGGAAATAGGAACTCCATGCAATCTCACTATCTCACGGATGAATATCTCTGCCAACCGCTCTGAGGTATAGGTAGTACACACTGGGATGAAGTGAGCTGACTTGGTCAACCTATCCACCACCACCCAAGCTGAATCAAACTTCCTCGCTGTCCGAGGGAGTCCACTAACAAAGTCCATAGTTATTCTTTCCCACTTCCACTCCGGAATATCAATACGCTGGAATACACCACCAGGTCTCTGATGCTCATACTTGACCTGCTGACAGTTTAGACACCGAGCCACATGGCTCACAATATCTTTCTTCATCTTTCTCCACCAGTAATGCTGCTTCAAATCCCGATACATCTTCGCGGCTCCTGGATGAATAGAATACCGCGAGCTATGGGCCTCTTCCAATATCAACTCACGAAGGCCATCAACATTGGGCACACATATCCGGCCCTGCATCCGCAATACACCCTCACTATCAATAGTGACATCTCTAGCATCATCATGCTGAACTGTGTCCTTAAGGACAAGTAAGTGTGGATCATCATACTGGCGCTCTCGAATACGATCATATAAAGAAGAACGAGCTACTACACAAGCCATCACCCGACCGGGCTCAGAAATATCCAGCCTTACCATCTGATTAGCTAACGCCTGAACATCAACTGCTAGGGGTCTCTTCCTCAGCTGGAATATATGCCAAGCTCCCCATACTGACCGCCTTCCGGCTCAAAGCATCGGCCACCACATTGGCCTTCCCGGATGATATAATATAGTAATGTCATAATCCTTCAGCAACTCTAGCCATCTCCGCTGTCTCAAATTAAGGTCTTTCTGTTTGAACAAGTGTTGGAGACTACGATGGTCGGTATACACCTCACAAGACACACCGTACAAATAGTGCCTCCAAATCTTCAAGGCATGAACAATGGCGGCTAGCTCCAAGTCATGAACAGGATAGTTCTTCTCATGTGGCTTCAACTGCCGAGAAGCATAAGCAATTACCTTTCCTTCCTGCATCAACACACAACCTATCCCCACTCTCGGGGCATCACAATAAACGGTATATGAACCTGAAGGCTGATGGCAATACTAACACTGGAGCTGTGGTCAAAGCTGTCTTGAGCTTCTGAAAGCTCTCCTCGCACTCATCCGACCACACGAATGGTGCACCCTTCCGGGTCAATTTAGTCAATGAAGAAGCAATGGATGAAAATCCCTGAACAAACCGGCGATAATATCCCGCCAAACCAAGAAAACTCCTGATCTCTGTAGCTCAGGACGGTCTAGGCCAACTCTGCACCGCCTCTATCTTTTTCTGATCAACCTGAATACCATCACGAGACACCACATGTCCCCAGAAATGCCACGGACTCGAGCCAAAACTCACACTTGGAGAATTTAGCATATAGCTTCTCCTCCCTCAATCTATGCAACACAATACTCAAATGCTGAGCATGCTCCTCCTGACTACGGGAGTAGACTAGAATGTCATCAATGAACACAATCACAAACGAATCCAAATAAGGCATGAACACACTGTTCATCAGATGCATAAATGCTGCTGGGGCGTTGGTCAACCCAAACGACATCACAAGGAACTCATAATGACCATATCTGGTCCTAAATGCAGTCTTCATAATATCCGAGTCCCTGATCTTCAGCTGATGATAGCCTGAACGAAGATCGATCTTAGAAAACACCCTCGCACCTGTAACTGATCAAACAAATCATCTATGCGCGGTAGAGGGTACTTGTTCTTCACTCTGTCACTTTGTTCAATTGCCTATAATCAATACACATCCGCATGGAACCATCTTTCTTTTTAACAAATAATACGGGCGCACCCCACGGAGACACACTAGGACGGATGAAACCCTTATCCAGAAGTTCTTGAAGCTGCTCTTTTAGTTCTTTCAACTCAGCTGGTGCCATTCGATAAGGAGGAATGGATATGGGCTGAGTGCCCGGCACCAAGTCAATGCCAAAATCAATATCCCTGTCCGGCGGCATGCCCGGCAGGTCTGAGGGGAATACATCTGGGAAGTCCCTCACCACAGGTACAGAATCAATGCCAGGAGACTCAGCTCCCACATCTCTCACAAAAGCTAAGTACGATAAACACCCTTTTTCAACCATCTTCTGAGCTTTTAAGAACGAAATAACACGGCTAGGGACGAAATCGGTCGAACCCCGCCACTCGATATGAGAAATACCAGGAATGGCCAACGTAACTGTCTTAGCATGACAGTCCAATATAGCATGGTACGGAGACAACCGGTCCATACCCAATATAACATCAAAGTCCACCATGCCCAACAATAACAAATCTGCCTGGGTCTACAGACCCCCAATAGATATAACACAGGATCTATAGACATGATCCACAACAATCGTATCACCCACGGGGGTGGATACATGAACAAGTAAATCAAGACTACCACGAGTCGCACCCAAATGATGTGCAAAATAAGAGGACACGTAAGAATATGTGGACCCTGGATCAAATAGAACAGAGGCATCTGCATCAGAGGCAACTGCATCACGCCTGTCAGGAAGAGCATAGAACCATGCCTGGCCTCCACCAGATCTCTCCTCGCCTCTGGGGCGACTACGAGAAGACTGATCTCCACCTCTACTAGACTGAGATGGTGCTGAAGAGGAGGGCTGATCCCTCTGCTGAGTCCTGCCCCTACGTAATCGAGGGCAATGTCTCCTCATGTGGCAAAACTCACCACACTCATAACATGCACCTGGTGCTGGAGAAGTAGGTGCTGCACTCTGGGCTGGGAGGGCACTAAGTGATGACTGACCCTGCTGAAACCCCTGTCGACCACGACCATAAGAACCTCCGCTCTGCTCTGGGCGGCCCGAATGAGAAGGTCTAGATGAGCGACCTCTGCTCTGCTGGGAATGCCCTCTAGATGGAGCACCACCGAAACTACCAGAACCACGAGGCCTCTTGGCCTCCCGCTCCTCTCTCTCTCGGCGACGATCCGCCTCAATGGAGCGTGCCATATCAGCTACCTGCTCAAACGATGATGACAGAACTCGCTCGCCGGTCATAAGAATACGGATAGAGTAGTTGAGGCCATCAATGAACCTCCTGATCCTCTCCCTATCAGTGGGGATCATCCATGTGGCATGCCTAGCCAACTGAGTGAATCTAAGCTCATACTGGGTCACTGACATGTCGCCCTGAACCAACCACTCAAACTGGCGACGATGCTACTCGCGACAAGACTGGGGTACATACTTCTTTAGGAAGAGAGTAGAAAACTGTTGCCATGTGAGAGGTGCTGCTCCTGCAGGCCTACGCCTCTCAAACTCCTCCCACCAATCAAATGTGGGACCAGTAAACTGAAAGGTGGTAAATGAAACTCCGCTAGACTCAAGAATACCAGCTGTACGTAGCATCCTCTGACACTTATCCAAGAAACCACGGGCATCCTCGCCCTCAGCGCCACCGAAATAGGGTGGCTGAAGTCTACCAAATCTCTCAAGACGGTGCTGCTCGTCGTCGGGCATAGTCTGAACCATACGCTCTGGAGCTGGTGTAGCTGGAGGAATAACTGGGGCAACCACCTGAGCGGGGACCGTCTCTGGCGTCTGAAGTCCCTGAACAACCTGCTTAGGTGTGCAAGCTGCAGGGGTCTGCTGACCACCCCCTGTCTGAGATGTCGCTGCAGTAGCGGTAGCTGATACTACTTGAGCCAAACCGGAACACACCGATAATATCTGAGCAAGAGTCTCCTGAAGACCAGGAATAGCAATAGATATAGTCTGGCCCTGAACTGGGGCTGCTGGGGCATCAACCACTGGGGGCTGCTCCTGAACCGGTACAACGGGCGGGTCAGCTGGCACTGCCTCGGCCGCCCTACCTCTACCTCTAGCACGACCGCGCCCACGGCCTCTAACAGGTGGCAATGGAGGTCGTCCACCTCGTCCCGATGCTCGCGTTCTCGCCATCGCGAGAGAATAGAATATAGAAGTTCAGTTCACAGAACAACAAGATCGCACGACAGAGTTCAAGAAAGTGGAGTGTTTCCTAAAGGTTTGCAGCCTCCCGAGGATAAGTACAGGCGTCCCCGTACCGATCCACAAGACTCTACTAACCGGCTCAAGACTCATAAGGCCTAGTAAACCTAGGCTTTGATACCAACTTGTCACGACCCCAAATCCGGTCGTGATGGCGCCCGGCACATTGCTAAGCTAGCCTGACCAATTAACAACAATCACGGAGCCATAAGCTCACTTTATCCAATTTAAGCATACGGAAATAATTCAACGGTGATAGATACATATTAAAAACAGGGAACCAAGTCCCAACACGTGCCAACTCCCATAGACCGAAGGGTCAAGAGTCATGAGCCTCTACTGAACATGAGTGTATAAAGGTTTACAAAATACCAAGTGCGGAAAGAAATGTCAATACAAAATCAAAAGACAGTAGGAAGGGATGTCGGGTCCTGCGGACTCTGCAGCTACCTCGAATATCCACAAACGTCGCCTCGCACAGCTACTGGATCACTGCTGAGAGGTACTTGGATCTGCACACAAGGTGCAGGGAGTAAAATGAGTACTGCCAGACTCAGTGGTAATAAACAAGGGTAAGACAGCGCAGATAAGAAATCCGCAATAAAACACTATGTAAAGCTACAATCAGCTACCTGTCATAGAATTAATCTTCACTGTACCTGTACCAACAAATACCAATAAATAGCATAACAGCTAGCAGATGTAGCTAAATGCAATGCAATGCATGATATGACCGCTACGGCGTGTAGCCCGACTCCAATTTTGGGTACCCGTGCTCACTGTGGGGGTTCAGACTCCGGAGGGGCTCCTACAGCCCAAGCACATCTCATAGAGATATTCCTGCGGCGTGCAGTCCGATCCAACATATATCTCGTTGCGGCGCGCAGCCCGATCCACTACTAGTCAGCTAATATGCAGATACAGCCTCGGCAGGCTCAAAAATAGTTTTTGAAAACTCTTTTATCATTTTTCAGTTGGAAAACAGTAATGTCAAGTTCCAGAGATTGGAATTGGCATAATAACAAAAATAGATGCGGACTAGTAGTAAACTAGCATGTCTATATGATAAGACAATGATAACGATCCTCGCGGGATCCAATAAGTGGCTCACGGCCCACATGTATACTCAACCGCCCAAGAAGGGGGTTCCTCGGCTCAAGAGTGGCCATTATCACAATATATATATATATGCAACCATCCGAGAAGGAGGTTCGACAGCTCGAGAATAGCCAATAATACAGTATCAACAGGTCGGACTAATATATAGTCTCCAGTTCATGATCGACCCCGCACTCTCAAGAGTGTGCGTGTCTCGCCGCTATACGGCGTCACAAAGTGGTATACCGGGGTTTCGAACCCGCTGGTCATCACCCACATCTATTACTCACCTCAATACGGCGCGACGACTACTCCGCAATGCCCTTGCCACGAGAATCAAGCTCCGCACGCATAGAATCTGATCAAATACAATAATTATATCAATTACGGGTCAAAGAATCATAACCCACTTCAATTTATATGAAATTCGCATAATTACACTAAGTTGGTAAAACCCGACCCCGGGCCCCACTGCTCGGAAAATTCCGAAATTAGTACCAACGCGATCCTTATCTCGCCACGAGTTCGTGCATATAAAATTTATCGAAATCGGAGTTCAAATGACCTTCCAAATCCAAAAATCCCGTTTTTAATACTTAGGCCACATTTCTTCAAGATTTCAACCCAATTTCATGAAGATTGATGTTAATACTACCATAAATTGATGTTTTTGAGTCAAGAATCTTACCTCCGACGAATACCGGATGACTTCTCAGTGATTTCCTCGAGTTTTCTTCTCTCTAGGGCTCAAATGTGTGTTTTGGGGGTGTAAACCCGTAACCCTCTGTTTCTGGATTAAATTCACTGCCAGAACTATTTCTTCTACGCGATCGCGATCTTCTTCACGCGATCGCGATGCTCAAAATCTCAGCCTCACGCGATCGCGACATCATTCACGCTATCGCGATGCAGAATCACCCTGCTTCACGCGATCGCGTCCTTAATTCCTGCGATCGCGTAGCTCATTTCCCCTGGACCCATTTCTTCTTCTACGCGATCGCGTAGCTAAGCATGCGATCGCGATGTACACCCGTTTTATTCTACGCGATCGCGACTGGCTACCCTGCGATCGCGATGCCCTGGCCCCCAGCTCTACGCGATCGCATCCCCCTCCCCGCGATCGCGGAGAGCAAACGCCTGCTGTGTTTATGACAGCAACCAGTTTTTTTTCTCTTTTCTTCCAAAAATGGTCCGTTTGGACCCCCGGATTCATCCCGAGACCCCCGGGACCCCAACGAAAACCACCAACATATTCCAAAACACGATACGAACTTGTTCCAATCATAAAAACACCCTACTAAACATCAAAATCTCCATTTACTCACGGATTCAAGCCTAAGTTTCTTCAAAACTTTCAAAACTAACATTCGATCCAAAACCCGATCAAACGATGTCCGAATGACCTGAAAATTTGCGGACATATCCAAAATCACATAACGAAGCTACAGAAATTGTCGGAATTCCATTCCGACCCCGGATCAAAATATCACCTACCATCCGGTTTTCGCCAAAATTCAACCTTCGCCAATTCAAGCTTAAAACTACACCGGACCTCCGAATTCAATTCCGATTGTTCTCCTAAGTCATAAATGATCCCCCGGAACTAGTCGAATCATCAGAATCCGGTTCCGAGCACTCTAACTCAATAGTCAACTCTTGGTTGACTTTTCATATTCAAGCTTTCTTCAAACATGCTATTTGTTTCATTTTCAATCCAAATCACTCCTAACTCACCCGATAGACCCTAACACTGATATAAAAGCATCAAACATGAAATTACAACATAACGGGGCGGTAATTCCCGTGACGACGGGCCGGGTCGTCACAAGGAAACTCGAGGAAATCACTGAGAAGTCATCAGAGGTATTCGTCGGAGGTAAGATTCTTGACTCAAAAACATCATTTTATGGTAGTATTAACATCAATCTTCATGAAATTGGGTTGAAATCTTGAAGAAATGTGGCCTAAGTAATGAAAACGGGATTTTTGGATTTGGAAGGCCATTTGAACTCCGATTTCGATAAATTTTATATGCACGGACTCGTGGCGAGATAAGGATCGCGTTGATACTAATTTCGGAATTTTCCGAGCAGTGGGGCCCGGGGTCGGGTTTTACCAACTTAGTGTAATTATGCGAATTTCATATAAATTGAAGTGGGTTATGATTCTTTGACCCGTATTTGATATAATTATTGTTATTTGACTAGATTCTACACACGAGGCAACGAAATTCAAAGGAAAAGGCATCGCGGACGAGTCTACGACCAGCTAGAGGTGAGTAGTTTGTGTATATAGTAGCCTGAGGGTTCGAAACCCCGGCTTAGCACATTGTGACGCTAATAGGGCGTGGCTCGCACACCGTGGCTGGTGCGGGATTGATTGTGATTGGGGATTGAGACTTGGTCCATCCCGGAAGTGAATAATATGTTGTTAGTGTTGGAAAAACATTGTATTTGCTATATTTGTGGGCTGTAAGCCTTGTTTAGGGCCTTGTGCCGATCTCTAGCGTCCTTAGAAAACAATATTTATGTGATAGCTATAATTGCTTAAATTACTGATCTCAATCCTGGAAATTGTAATCACACTTTTGAAATGCTAAGTCACCGGCTTTTACAAATTTAATAAGGTTAAAGTATTTTTCATAAATTATGAATTGAGAACTGGAATTAAGGAAAATGAACTGTTTTTTTTGACTTATTTGCTTATTGTGGACTGAGCATGGGATCGGGCTGCACGCCGCAGTGGTTGATATGAGGATCGGGCTGCACGCCGCAGCAGTGTTGCGCTTGGGCTGTAGGAGCCCCTCCGGAGTCTGTACACACCCCCAGTGAGCGCCGTCGACGTTAAATTGGATCGGGCTACACGCCGTAGCGGTTATGTGCATTGCATTGCATCTGTAATTGTTGAATTACTCTGTGGTAGCTGTATGGTATTGTTGCTGGTAGTTCGTAGGAGATTCGGACTATAGTGTAGCTTCATATTGTGGTATTTTGTGGATTTCTTACTGTCAGCTACTTATATATATTTGTTACTCACTGAGTACTTAGTACTCACCCCTACTCCCTGCACCTTTTGTGTGCAGACTCAGGTACTCAGGAGTAGTAGACGGGCATCTCCATCGTTTACATTGTCACATCGAGTTGCTGAGGTAGCTGCCTACGTTCGCAGAACCTAGCTTCTCCTCTCATTCCAGTTGTTATTTTATATTTTGTATTCAGACTTGAGTACTTCTATATCGTACTCTCTATTTCTGTTGGGTTTTGTTAGAGGCTCTAGACTTGTGACTCCGGATCTTTGGGAGTGTCAGTATTTTGTTCAGTATTATTATTATTGGAGTTCTTAAACTCATATATTCTTCTTGGGTTCTCCATTTGGGACTGATATCGTTGTGTTAATTAAATTGTTGGTCTGGCTGGCCTAGCTTGATTGTTGGGCGCCATCACGACCGGAATTCGGGTCGTGACAAGATGGCCGCGTTCGCGTAGATGAAATCCGGCGGCTGGGAGAATTGAACTTCGCGGACGCGTGATAGGGCATCGCGTTCGCGATGAAGTAATCGAACAGGCCATCGCGTTCGCGTGAGAGACATTGCGAGCGCGTAGAGTTAAATTCCCAGGAAGTGAGTTTAATTGCAGAACAGAGGGCTCGCGGGTTTCACACCCCAAAACACCATTTTTGAGCCCTAGAGAGAAGAGATCACGGGAAAACGCCTGGGAAATCATCGGGTATTCATCGGAGGTAAGTTTCTTGACTCAAAAACATCATTTTATGGTAGAATTAACATCAATCTTCATGAATTTGGGTAGAAATTGTGAAGGATTGTGGCCTAGATATTGAAAACGAAAATTTGGGTTTTGAAAGGCCAATCGAACTCCGATTTTGGTAAATTTTATATGTATGGACTCGTGGCGAGACGAGGGTTCTGGAAATATGAGTTTCAAAATTTTTTGAGATGTGGGCCCGGGGCTTGGGTTTTGCAAATTTCGTGATTTTTGATATTTTTCGAGTTCTTTCGATTGGGTTATGTTCCATTAGCCTATTTTGATATATTTGTACTGATTTTGACTAGTTTTGATGTGCGTGGATGCCGGTTCGAGGAGCTAAGGTGTCGTGGGCATGAGTTTTCGTCGGTTCGAGGTGGGTAATACTTGTAAATAATGTCCTGAGGGTTAGAAAACCCCAGACTTGCACATCTTAGTGCTGTGTTGAGGTGACTTGCATGTCGGATAACGGGCGTGGGGTAGAGCACCATTGGGGATTGTGACTTGGTCCGTCCCGCGTAATAAATAATAACACCTAATTGTTGAAATGAATTGGACTAATTATCATGCTTGGGCTTCGTGCCGATTATTTGAATCCTTCGGGGATTGGTATCATTGTCTTGATAACACTGTGCATATTTTTATCTAAATTTAAGGTTTTAAATGGTATTTTGCTATTCAAGCATTTTTATAAGGTTATGAAAAACTTGAACAAGGTCTTAATAACATTTTTTTAGCTGTGAGCTAATATGATATTGTTGCCCGTAGATCTTTCTTGACTATTTGTTAGACTGATTGGGGCCGAGGGCCATATGTTAGGGCATGACAATTTATGTGAGCATATGCATACACATGCATGGATCGGACTGCACGCCGCAGTGGTATACGGATCGGGCTGCGCGCCGTAGCAGGTGTGATATTAATATTGTGCTTGGGCTGTAGGAGCCCCTCCGGAGTCTGAACCCCCACAGTGAGCACGGGTACCCAAAAGAATCGGGCTACACGCCGTAGCGGTCATATGCATTGCATGGCATACATACATTTGTTTACGTGTACTACGTGGCATAACATTTAGCACTCATACATTACTGGCACACATGCATTAGTTGCTTTATTGACCAGATCTCCTGGTGTAAATTGACAAGGAGTGCTGAGCCCGAGGGGCTGATTTGAGTGCGGACTTGCACGGTTTGAGATTGTATCCAGGTATTGGTATATTATCATGAAAGAAAGTAGCTAAAAATTGAGATTTCTAATAATCTATTCACATATGATGGAAAGGAATAAAAAGATAGTTCTGTAATGTGTAGCATGAGATAGTGCCTTGCGTGGTTTTCTCCCCTTCAGCATTATTTACTTTTATTACTGCTGAGTTGGAAGTACTCACACCCGACTCCCTGCACCTTATGTGTAGATCCAGGTACATCACAGCAGAGCTGATTCTATTGCGGATCGAGCATGCTTTTGGACAGTCGAGGTAGCTGCCAGCGTTCGCAGGACCTGATTCTCCAATTTGTCTATATTTTTGTTCTGACCATCCCACATTTGTGCACAGTTATATTCTCTATTTATACTTTGTATACTCTGTAGAGGCTCATGACTCTCGACCCTTCGGTCTAGGGGAGTTGGTATGCGTTGGGACTTGGTTCCCCTGTTTTGATATATACATCATTGTTATTTTACAATTATTATGCTTAAATGGGATAAGGCGAGCTCAAAGCTCTATGATTGTTGTTGATTGGTCGGGCTGGCCTAGCATTGTGCTGGGGGCCATCACGACCGGATTTGGGGTCGTGACAAGTTGGTATCAGAGCCTAGGTTTACTAGGTCTCATGAGTCTTGAGCCGGTTAGTAGAGTCCTATGGATTTGTACGGGGACACCTGTACTTATCCTCGGGAGGCTGCGAACCTTTAGGAAACACTTCACATTTCTTGGAATTCTTATCGTGCGTACTTGATTCAGCTTGAGATATACTTTTTGAAATTTCTTCCACACATTTGTGTACGCATCGAGATCTCAGTAGTATAATTGCCTTATGGCTTGTGATTTCCTCGATCGAGGGGCGAGATATAATCTCTGTGATTTCATGTTGGGCCAGTCGGGATGACTTGAGGCTGGACCTTGTCTATGACTTGAGCATCGAGGTGCTGATTTTGTGAGTGGTGGCAATAGCTAATGGATTGAGGGTTTGAAACCCCGTATTTGCACTATACAGTGCTATGCTGAGATGGTACATGCGTCATGTGACGAGCGTGGTGGTATTGTGACTGGGGATTTGGACTTGATCCTTCCCGATTGATAGATTACTGTGTATAATGACTGAGACTGGGCTTATATCTATGTATTTGGGCTAGTAGCCATGTTTGGGGCCTTGTGCCGATCTGTAGAGTATTAGGGAGGCTTACTAATGGATGAGCTGTTAATTGTTCGACTCGTATCTAATCTGTTGTGTAGCCCCGAGCTATGGGCGTGGTGAATATTTGCCATATCTCTTAATTGGAAGGTAAAGTGCCTTATGTGTAGTGGAACGAGTTCAAACTCAGGAAGACTAAAGTGATTATGCTATGTGTATCCTGGTGGAAGGTATTGTGCTGAAATGCTAAATTGGGGAAAAGTAGATGGGTTGATTCTCATGTGTAATTGAAAGGTATTTGATATGTGTTATAATTCGAGCAGGTCCAACGCATGTTCATGTAACAATTATGATAATATGATTCGTATAGTATTGAGATTTAATATTGTTGAAATACATTGTGATATCTTGTTGAGTTGTGGAAGTATTGTTAGAATGGTTTGGTGATTCTCTGGCAGGTGGATAGGCCAATTTACAAAGGAAGCTCTGCCGAAATTTTTGGAAAATTTGGGACTTAGAATAGATTTTTGTCACCTAAAGAGTGGGCATAACTGTTGTGTGCGAATGAATGCAAGAATTGCAAAAGTATTAATATTTCTGATGATTCGAACCTCCGCCGAAGCTTGTAAATGACTTGAGTTTAATCTAACTAGAACTTTATTGCATCATTTGTGTAAGAAGGCTATGAGTGGCTAAAAATGCTTTGATGTATGACTCCGAGCTAAGTTGGGGAGGTTGTTATT
This sequence comes from Nicotiana noctiflora, assembly GCA_032618575.1. NCBI lineage: Eukaryota > Viridiplantae > Streptophyta > Magnoliopsida > Solanales > Solanaceae > Nicotiana > Nicotiana noctiflora. Next base: position 420,982 of record JASVEL010007424.1, read on the forward strand.
GATTAACTGACTGCACTGTCGTGTGCTGTGTTGGCTCTGTCTCTAGGTATGTTAGGAAATTTTGATAAAGGTTATGGTGCTTCATAGATATGAAGAAATACTAGGATGTTGTGAACTTATGTTGGTAAAGAATGTTCGGTGTATAGAAAAGAAAGATAGCTAATTGGATCTGTATGTAATCATGTTCTGCGATGTCAGAATTCTAACAAGGCACGAGTGGTTCTGTTCAATAAGACAGTAGAATTATAACTGAATAAGGGTGAATGACGCCCAAGAATGGTTTGCAATGTTCAAGATTTTGCTTGTAACAGTCAAGTGCCTTAAGATTATGTATGTGGCTAAAGATGGCTGTTTCGTTAGAAAAGATCAAAGCTTGTGTTATATCATGTGAGTGATGGGATTCTACGTATCCGCATTGGGAAGTAATGATAAAAATTTAAAAATCACGGGAAGTTCATCAAAATAAAGTGTGGTGGAATGTGGTACTTTTGGGAACACTGAGAGAGTATTCAGTGGCCTATGGGTCTTAGACCGTGTGGTCTTGTGTACGAGTCTTGAGTGGTGAAAAGGGGTTGAGGGATTGTCGTGCTACAGTAAAGACTGATATGAAATTAGAGATGAATCAGAAAGGAAACTGGGTAAATGGAACAACTTGTTAATAAACCAGAATGGTATAAAAAGGGAATACGATTGATTGCTGGTATGTGGTTGAAGTACTGAGTCTTGCAGACATTGTGCAGCAAAGCTCTTGAGTGCTGGCTGTTGTGTAACTTGATATGGGTATAAGGACTCAGTTCTGGCAGTTAAACTTATGCAACGAATGGGAAGAAATAGTTTGTGATGTGTTTTATCATGGTTTAAAAATGAGTATATTCTTGTCGGTATGCGAATCGTGGAATGTGTAATGAGTTTTTTTTCTTCTATATGGGATCACGAAAGTCCTTGACTAGTGGAGTGCGCCGATGTTTGAGGCGGAGGAAAGGGATATGAATTTCCATGTTGTCTTAGTGTGATATGGTATACACGAAGTGTTATGGAAAGTTGATAATGGAATATTCAAGGTTTTGAGACCAGTTCATAATATATGGGAAGTCAATTAAATTATTGAGCAGCGCGGACAGCTGCAGGTGAATTAAGAATCGATCTTTCTGATGATTTAAGAAAATGGTACTACTATTCTCGTAATTTGGCAAGGAATATGGTCCAAAAAGGGCCAGGTAATATAAACGGATAATATTTAGTGGTGTGGTGGTATCCTCTTGTTAGATTGACATTGATGATTGAGTTGTAAATGGCATAAGGAAATTTCTGAATGGCTTTCGTAGTATGAATGGACGCTTGATGTGCGTTATGTATTCGTACGGTGGAATACGGAATCGGGCATATTGATTCATGTGTTATATATGTGTAGGAGACTTGAAGTTCTCGTTAATCCGCCTATGCAGTGGTTGTATATCGTGTGCATCGGCACCATTATGTGATTATTGGAAATCGGAAGCCCTAGAGGCTCTCTCTTAACTTGATAAGACGAATTCGGATTATGATACTTGATTGCTGACTGATTGTCATGGGTCAGATTGTCTAGACTAATGTGATATGGGCTATGTCGGAAAATGGCACAAATTGCGTAGCAGAAAACATCAGAGTATGCTCCAATAGAGTAGTTGTACCCAGGACCAGCGGACGGCTGGTAGGCATTGCTTTGTCAGTTGGACCTTAGGGGCGGATGTTAGTGTAGAGGTATCTACCATTGATTCAGTTCCAGTATTGAGAAACATTGTCAGATGCGTTTCATGTGGCCGAGCTTGAGGCTATATATATATGTTTGCTGTAATGAGAAAACTCGACTCGATATGTTTTTGCTTTTTGCGAGATTTATGCGTGGATCGGGTGGCACGCCGCCACGGGTTATTTGGATCGGGTGGCACGCCGCCACAGGTATGGTATCCGGATCGGGTGGCACGCCGCCACGGGTATGTCATTGGAGCGGGTTGCACGCCGCAACAGAATATTGTGAAAATATAGTTAGTTATATGCTACTTGGTATACAATACTTCCTTGCTTCTGAGGAAAAGACCGTTTTGAGTATCTCTTGACGAATGGCACATCGGTTGTGTCCTTTCAGGATTTAATAGCATACGTTAATTGTTTCACCGTGGGTGAGGTTGATTGCTTGGGTTCAAGACCTAGATCCGTGCGTGGCTAACCGTTTTGAGCTTAGTGGCTTGAGGTGCTTCATGAGTAATAATGTTGGGATAGAATCACGAATCGTGGCAAGGCCACGTGATGTTATGACCTCTCGAGGAGGATTCGGGTACTCTATTTCTATAATGCGAGACGCGATCTCAGTTCTATGTTATGATGGCACGGAGGAACTGAATTGCAGCTCTATTTGCTGGAGACAGTTGTCATGATTTGAGCTGTCATGATTCGAGTGTGTTCAGATGTTTCTATTGGAGCCTATGTTGAGCTCGTTGTGGCTTAGGCCAGTGTTCAGGTGTCGTATCACCAGTGTGGTGTGTTATAATCAAAATGATCGCTTGAGTCATTAATGAGTACGAGCATATTTGATCTTAGCTTGTTAGAAAGGTAAAAATCAAGGTTTGTCTCCGAAACCTATTGTAGTATCAGTTTTAAAAGGGAAATAGATTCACGAATGGTTAACCTGAGAGATGGGTTCGGTATATCGCGGGTTTTAGCTGCCGTGAGCAGGATATGGAGGTGTTGGAATAAGACTCTATCTAATGAAAGAGGTTTCCAGCTAGTATTTGGTTATTGTGGCCAGTTGTTGTGATTATAGACTATCGTCTCGAGTGATTGGGTTGTTGATACATCATAAGATCTCACCTGGAGTGGTAAGTATGGCTTATTGCAGTGAACTCGAGTGTATCCTGAGTATAGGCATGGGATTAGCATTTGGTATATGATTTCGGAAAGTGCGATGTGGTTTATGGTTCAGATGGTCTGTAAGATTTCAGCTATATGCTGTTTTCGGACTTATGTGAGATAGGGTGACGTGTGATCGCCCGAATATATGCTTGGTAAGTTCATTCAGCTATTAGGTTGCTTCTAGTACAACTCTGCGTCCGCTCGAGGACGAGCGTTTGTTTAAGTTGGGGAGAATGTAACGACCCGGCCCGTCGTTACGGGAATTTCTACCCCGTTACCTTGCATTTACATATATTATGCTTTTATATCAGTGTTAGAACCTATCGGGTGAGTTAGGAGTGAATTGAATTGAAAATGAAGCAAATGGCATGTTTGAAGTAAGTTTGAACTTCGCGGACGCGTGATAGGGCGTCGCGTTCGCGATGAAGTAATCGAACAGGCCATCGCATTCGCGTGAGAGACATTGCGAACGCGTAGAGTTAAATTCCCAGGCAGTGAGTTTAATTGCAGAACAGAGGGCTCGCGGGTTTCACACCCCAAAACACCATTTTTGAGCCCTAGAGAGAAGAGTTCACGGGAAAACGATGGGTAATCATCGGGTATTCATCGGAGGTAAGTTTCTTGACTCAAAAACATCATTTTATGGTAGAATTAACATCAATCTTCATAAATTTGGGTAGAAATTATGAAGGATTGTGGCCTAGATATTGAAAACGAAAATTTGGGTTTTGAAAGGCCAATCGAACTCTGATTTTGGTAAATTTTATATGTATGGACTCGTGGCATGACGAGGAATCTGGAAATATGAGTTTCGAAATTTTTCGAGATGTGGGCTCGGTGCTCGGGTTTTGCAAATTTCGTGATATTTGATATTTTTCGAGTTCTTTACATTGGGTTATGTTCCATTAGCCTATTTTGATATATTTGTGCTGATTTTGACTAGTTTTGACGTGGGTGGATGCCGGTTCGAGGAGCTAAGGTGTCGCGGGCATGAGTTTTCGTCGGTTCGAGGTGGGTAATACTTGTAAATAATGTCTTGAGGGTTAGTAAACCCCAGACTTGCACATCTTATGTGACGACCCAAAGGGTCATCACTTATTTTATTAATCATTTCGAGCTTCTGAGGCCTTGAAAACCTCATTCTATGTTGCCTCGAATTACGTGCACGATCCGGGCATATGGCCGGAAAGTTTTTATGTTGAAATATATGAAAAATGTGAGAAATTTGAAGAATTTTGATATTAATATTGATATAGTTGACTTCGGTCAACATTTTTGGTAAACGGACCAGGACCGGAGATTGGATGGTCCCGGAAGGTCCGTAGGAAAATATGGAACTTGGACATGCGTCCGGAGTCGAATTCCGAGGCCTAGAGCCCAAGTTATGAATTTTTCTGTGAAATTGTTTTTCATGTAATTATTAAAGGAAAATGAATTAATTGACCTTGGTATCGGGCTCGTATTTTGGTTCCGACGCCCGGTACAAGTCTTAAATATTATATATGTGCTCTCTACAAAGTTTGGTGACATTTGGCTGTCGTTTGATATGTTTTGGACCTTGAGTTCCAAGTTTGAAAGTTTTGAAAACCAAAAGTATGAAAATCATGAACTTGAGGCTTGAATTGATGAAAACGATGTTATATTGGCGATGTGATCGCACGAGCAAGTTTGTAATATGTTTTTGATGTTGTGTACATGTTTGGTATGGAGTCCCGAGGGCTCGAGTGAGTTTTGAGTAGGTCCCGAGAGGCTTTAGCCGTAAATAATTCAGATGTGCAGTCAGCAGGTCTCACGCGGCCGCACTACATTTCTGTGGGGTCGCGTTTGACCAGCGCGGCCGCGCACCAAAACAGTGCGGTCCGCGTTGGGTAGTCCAGAGGATGCGTATTCCTTCCCCTGTTGGCGCGGCCGCATGGCATTTTTGTGCGTTCAGCGCCTGCTTCCCGAAACAGTATACATAAGCCGAATCCTCAGCTATTTTTCACTTTTTTCAAAAACCAAAACATAAGAGGCGATTTTTCAGGCAATTCTTCTTCTTTAAAACGATTGGTAAGTAAATCTATTGTATTTTCCCTACTTTTTAACATCTTTAAACATAAATTCAAATTCAAAACAAGGATTTTAACGGGGATTTTTGGAATTTAGAGTAGAGCTAAGGTTTTCATGTATTGGGCAATTGGACCTCGATTTGAGGTCCGATTTTGAAACAAATCATAAACTTGAACTCGTGGGGGATGGGTAACCGGATTTTGGTCCGAACCCCGAGTTCCAACCATGTGGGCCCGGGTGGAAATTCACTATTCCGTGCAGAATGTTGTAAAAGTTGTAATTGGCCTTATGAATTAGTTTGTTGAGTAGTATTGATGATATTAAATCAATTGTGTATAGATACGATTGGATTGGAGCCAAATTTGAAAGGAAAAGGCATTGCCACGGATTGAATCGTTCGTAAACATTCGAGGTAAGTGTTTGTTCTATCCTAGCTTGAGGGAATAGGATTGTGTGCTATGTGTTATGTGATCGAGTGCGGTGTATGGGCTGTGGTGACGAGCATCCATACATTGGCGTCTAGCATGACCGTGAGTCGTTGTTTATACTTGTTGTGAGATATATTTGAAGATAAATTGTTGAACCCTTGCCGGGTTGTAGAATTGTTATTGTTCTCCCTTGTCGGGACTTGTTGTAAAGAAGATTATTGATTGCCCTTGCTGGGACGGTTTATGATTTACTGTTTCATTCTTTGCCCTTAACTGTGATTGTTATTTGGGTGAGGAAGAGTGATAAAGCATGAAGGGTGATGCCGTGCCTTGATTTATTATTTATGCACGAAGGTTAATGCCGTGCCATGTTTTATTGATTATGCACGAAGGTTAATGTCGTGCCATGTTGTTAATTATGCACGAAGTATCATGTCGTGCCTTGTTATTGAACCATGTACGAAGGATCATGCCGTACCATGGATGTGAGGATGAGAGTAAAAGCACGAAGGGTGATGATGTGTACTTTATTTACTTATTTGGTGAGGATGAGAGTAAAAGCATGATGGGTGATGCCGTGCAACTACTTGCCATTCCTTGACTTGATATTACTTGTTTTTCCATTATACTTTGTTTTCCTTGTGGACTTATTAACTGTTGTTAATTGTTGAGTTCTTTTGAGATATTCCTTATTGCGTTATTACTTGTTTATTTCTCATTATCTTGTAGTATACATATATATAGAACTGCACAGGTTTATGTGGGTGTCTGGTCCTAGGCTTGCCACTACTTCGCCGGGATAGGCCAGGCACTTACCAGCACATGGGGTCGGTTGTGCTGATACTACACTTCTGTGCGTTTTTGCACAGGTCCAGGTTTCGATCAGGAGCAGCAGCAGTAGATCTTCTGTGTGGGAGTTGATCATATTTGAGACCGAGGTAGCTTGCAGGCGTCCGCAGGCCCGATGTCTCTTTTTTTACTTATGTTATTAGTTGTAGTCTCTTTGTTCCGAGACAAATAGATTATGTTATATTTCTTTCAGACCTTTATGTGTAGTATTCATGTAGTAGTTCATGAGTTGGTGACTCCACGTCTTGGGTAGAGGATTTCAGTATAAGTTGCCTTAAAACTGTTTATTTCTATTTTGTATATAGTCTTCCGCACTTGTTAATGAAGGTATTGGTTTTGGTTCCTAAATTGAATATGAAATTTTATTAAAAATAGGATAGTATGAATACAGTGGCTTGCCTAGCTACCACGAGTAGGCGCCAGCACGATCCCGATATTGGGGAAAACTCCGGGTCGTGACAAGTTGGTATCAGAGCCCTAGGTTACATAGGTCTCACCACTCACGAACAAGCTTAGTAGAGTTTGAGAGGTAGGTACGGAGACGTGTGTACTTGTCCTCCAGAGTCTATTGAGTTAAGAAAGAGTCTCTCATTTGTTCTTTCTTATCGTGCGACTTGTTCCTCAAATACTGATTGAACTTCTATTCTGTCCTTTCGCAGATGGTGAGGACACGCGCTTCTTCGTTTGCTGACCAGCAGCCCGAGTCCAAGGCAGCTCCCGTGAGGGGCAGGGGCCAAGGCCGTGGTAGGGGTAGAGCTCAGCCCCAGGCAGCTACTCCAGAGGTGGAGCCTCATATTGAGATTGACGATGAGGTTCCAGTCCCAGCAGCTCCAGTGGGCCCAGCTCGGGTCCTAGGAGAGGCTTTATTTACCCCGGATCTTCGGGAGGCTTTGGTCAGAATAGCGGGGTTTATGGACAGCATTTCCAGAGCGGGTTTATTATCAGTTGCACCAGCCGCTTCTCAGGCTGGAGGAGGGGCCCAGACTCCTATTGCTCGTACTCCGGAGCCGGTAGCTCCTCAGCCTCAGGCACCAGTGGTTCAGCCAGCTGTGGCCACTTAGTCAGGTACCACAGCTCATGCCGGAGATGGAGCGGCCATGACTTCTGATTCTTTATGGAGACTTGATCGGTTCTCCAAGCTATTTACCACTACTTTCAGCGGTGCCACATCAGAGGATCCTCGGGATTTCTTATTCAGTTGCCACGAGATTCTCAAGACTATGGGTATCGTGGAGTCCAATGGAGTTAACTTCTGCACATTTAGGCTTTCAGGATCCGCCAAGACTTGGTGGAGGGATTATTGCTTGACTCGACCAGCAGGGTCCCCAGCTTTATCATGGGATCAGTTTGCAGAGCTATTTCTGGAGAAGTTTCTCCCTGCTACTCAGCGGGATGCACTTCGGAGGCAGTTTGAGCGCCTCCATCAGGGCACTATGACGGTCACTCAGTATGAGACGAGATTTGTTGATTTGGCTCGTCATGCAGTGGTGATACTTCCCATAGAGCGGGAGAGGGTCCGCGGGTTTATAGATGGGCTTAATCAGCCAAATAGGCTTCAGATGGCGATGGGAATGAGGAGTGACATATCATTTCAGGAGGCAGCTAATGCAGCACGCAGGGTTGAGATGGCTCTTGCTCGGGGAGGTGGTTATTCTTCGGACAAGAGGCCTCGTCATTCAGGCAGGTTTAGTGGTTCTTCTTCTGGTGGCAGAGAATCTTTTGATAGAGGCCAGTCTTCCAGGCCTTTCCATTCCACCCTTCAGGCTTCACAGGGTGGACCAGGTGATCGTGGGTTTCGTGGGCGGTATTCAGATCAGCCTCCTATTAATGCTCAGCCTCTTCAGAGTGTTTGTGGAGGCCATTCAGGTCGTCAGGGCCAGCAGCCCTATCAGTCTAAGAGTTGCTACGGTTGTGGTGACCCAGGTCATTTTGTCAGGTACTGCCCTCGAGCAACAGGCAACTCTCAGCAGCGGGGCCCTCGTCCTATGATTCGGGCACCAGCTGACCCTCAGCCTGCCCAACCAGCCAGAGGCGGGGGTAGAGATTATAGAGGTGGAGGTCGAGACCGTAGAGGTGGAGACCGTCCAGCCAGAGGTAGAGGTCAGCTAGTTGATGGCCGTCCTAGAGACGTAGCACAGATGGGAGGCGTCGATCCCCAATTCTATGCTTTACCAGCCAGGCCAGAGGCATAGGCATCAGATGTCGTGATTACAGGTACCGTTCTTGTGTGTGGCAGAGGTGCTTCACTATTTTATTTGACCCTGGATCTACATATTCATATGTGTCTTTCTACTTTGCACCGTATTTGGTCGTGCCCAGCTATGCTCTGGATATTCTAGTTTATGTGTCTACACCGGTGGGTGACTCCATTGTAGTCGACCGAGTGCATCGTTCGTGTGTAGTTATATTTGGGGGTCTTGAGACCCGTGTTGATCTGTTGCTTTTGGACATGGTGGATTTTGATGTCATATTGGGGATGGACTGGTTGTCCCCATACCATGCTATTCTAGATTGTCATGCTAAGACTGTGACCTTGGCCTTGCCAAAATCACCCCGACTAGAGTGGAAGGGTACCTCAAGCCACTCCGTTCGCACTGTTATTTCCTATGTTAAGGCTCGACGCATGGTCGAGAAGGGGTGTCCAGCTTATCTGGCTTATGTTCGTGATTCCAGCGCAGAGGTTCCTTCCATTGAGTCAGTCCCTATTGCACGGGAGTTTCCTGAGGTTTTTCCTTCGGACCTGCCGGGCATGCCACCCGATAGGGATATTGATTTCTGTATTGATCTGGCACCGGGCACTCAGCCCATCTCTATTCCACCCTATCGTATGGCCCCGCCGGAATTAAAAGAATTGAAAGATCAGTTGCAAGACCTTCTTGAGAAGGGGTTTATCAGGCCCAGTGTTTTCCCTTGGGGAGCACATGTATTATTTGAAAAGAAGAAAGATGGCTCGATGCGGATGTATATTGATTACCGGCAATTGAACAAAGTGACAATAAAGAATAAGTATCCACTGCCGAGGATTGATGATTTGTTTGACCAGCTCCAGGGAGCGAGGGTATTCTCAAAGATAGACTTGAGGTCAGGC